>BSBM01000106.1:35142500-35742500 GCA_027924585.1 Larix kaempferi
GGCCTCTTCATCCTCTGGGATAGGGATGTCTTCTTTTATATATGAGTCCAACTCATTCTCTTCCAGGATGAACCCAATCCTATACTTCCAAGCTCGGAAGTTATCAGCCCCTTCAAGCTTATCCTCAAGCTTGGTGTGGTGAGACATCTTAAAGAGTACTTCAAATGGAAATAGAAAAGATTTAGGTCTTACCACTTGAATTGCTGAACACTGGATCTGGTCTCGGATTAGGGTTTGTCGGAAAAACCCTAAAAATTCAAAATGTGAATTTCAACTTTCTGAAAGGATAGAAAGATGCGCCTTAATGAGCTGATCAGCCTGGTGCATTCAAAATTTGAGATCAGCAAAGTTTTATTCTTCAGATTTGACTTTTTGTCCTCCCGGGTTCACTAGAGAGAGCCCTGAATTAGGGTTTGAGTTTCTCGGAGATCTACCCAGCCAAAAATCTCGATCCAAAGCTCTAAACTTCGATTTTTGCAAGGAGCTTCTAGCTATGTCTTCAGATTCCAGAAATTCCTATTTTTGTGGAAACCCTAATATTTAGGGCCAAATTTGAAAATGCTCAGAATTGAATTCTGATTGGACAGATAGATTCTCCTTGATGAGTAGAGTCAATCTACTATACTGCTTTTCCAAAATCTATGGAGAGAAACCCAATAAACAAGAAACTCAAGTTTCCGTCACTACAAAATGTCTTCTTCTTAGGTTAGCTCTGATACCATGTTAAATTTTGAGCATTGATTCACAATACTCTTGGATCTTTACTGAGAGAATAACATATGCAGTATATCAATGCATAACAATCACAATAAGCATGACAAGCATCACAAGAATCAAAAGCATGAGAGACAAGAGACATAGAGTTTCCGTGGGGAAAACCCTAAGGTGAAAAACCCCACAACTTCCTCAGAGATAGAGAGAGTAATGGCTCAACCAAAGTACAACAAAAATACATTTGAGATAGTCTCCTAGAAGTAGATGATCCTCCTCCTCACTAGTGTGCCACTTTTTGAGTGAGAGAAGTGTGACTTTCTGAATGATCAAAATAGAGATCTCCCGATCTCTATTTATACTAACCTGTTTGCCCAGTTACACTATGGGGCCGACTTGTCTATCTAGATACATCCACAATATAATATAAATTTCAGGGCCGACCCCACACATGGTGGTCTAATAATTCATCGACAAGTACACACACTTGCGACACTTGTCAATCCACATGATGACACTTCCTTATAGAGGAATAACACATCTCTAATAAGGGTACAATAAATATATATGAAATACATAGATGAAATACATTCCGAAGTTACATATACATCAACATTCCTTTGAAGAATTACTGAAAAAATGGATTCATCAATTCCCTCAACGAGGAATTTAAGGATTTTTGAAGATTTTTGTCAACAAGTACAAGTGACCAGTTTCAAAATATTGGGTTTATATAAATATTTTCATAGGATTTATGGAGTACAGATACACAGGAAGAGCTTCTAACTCTATGGGGATTAATTCAATTTATTTCTTCAAGGGGATTTTGATTTCTTTAGGTTATGGAAACTCCAAAACAATTGTCGATGGGACATCGGGAAAATTTTCTCTACAAGTGGTTGTTCTATAGTAGTGGTTTTGATCACTAGGGATAAGCCTAATGGATCTTTACATGTCTGAGGCCCGATGAAAACTATGTCATAGGCACTAAAAGAACAACACTTTGTGGCAACAAACATGACCTCTTGATCAATTTATCCTTACTCTTCCTAGTTGTCAATGATGTCATTTGCCCCTTAGTGGTGTGCAGATGTCATCCAGGATCCATCTACCACCTTCTGAGTGCTGCATGCATCATTTTAGGACCACTTCAGTCAGTTCCCTATTTTATAGGAACCTACTGAGTGTTCTAGTGTAGTCCACCTGAGTTAGCCGACTCTTGTGGGGGGTTAGAGCTCCAGATGCCATTGATTGTGGCCTCATGCGCCCATTTCTGATTGACATGCCTGAAAAACTCACTATTGCGCCTTCCTTAGTCAGTTAATTGATCGTGTCTTCAGTTAGCTGAGTTTAGGTTCAGTTCAGTTGTTTTTGAGTCTTATGGAGCACTCCAGTGGTGATAATCCCTATGCTATACCAACTGAGGTTTGAATTATCTTATGTGATTCGAATTCTATCCATTGTAACATCATTGTTTATTATACTGATTATTGGAACATGTGACATTATTCTGCTCCTATCTGAGTTCTGCTGCATAATTATTTTTCTGTTATTTTTTACTGTAGTTTTCACTCTTATTCAATTTTTCTACTCATTCTTTCTTTGTGAGGCATCCTCAACTCTTAGATCTATTGTGACATAGAATTTCACATGGTATTAGAGCCATTGAACGAATAGGTTGAGCAACTGCTTTAGGTAGTGCACCAGAAGCCTTTGGATTTCCACAACAAATCCTGGTGCCATTGCATTGAATTCATTGGAGAAATCCAATGAGGTATAGCCAGGCGTGAAGGATCCGGATAAAAGTGCCCACTATCCTAAAGCAGTGCTCAGTAATAGTATACCTCCATTATTGAGAGTCTTTTTGCAGGTTATTCAAAGTTTTTGAGTGTTGCAACATTTTTCTGCAGTTGCAGCAGTTTTGCTGCAGAAGCAATAGTTTTCACCTTGTATTCGCTCCAGCAGTTGTAATGGACAATTTGAACTCTCCTCTCTCTCCCAGGATCCTGACACCCTTAAATTAGCTTGATCGAAGGGATGATATGCAGATGGTATTGCGCAACAAATCACTGTACAATGTGACAATGGGGAAGGATCTCGAACCACAATCAATTGTGGAGAAAACCAAGTATCTGAATAGATTGGATGAAGCATTTGGTTTCATGTGTATTCATATTTCCAGAGATATCCTCTTCCACCTCAATGGATTGAAGACTCCAAGAGAATTATGGTTGAAGTTAGAGACCTTCTTCGGCAAACAAAATGAGCTAAGAGGCCATATTCTGGAAAATGAATTGATTGCTCTTCAAACGAGCAGTTTCGAGACCATTCATCAGTTCTTTTCAAAATTCAAATCTTTGGTTATGAAATACAAGCAGTGGCATTGAGAAGAAGGATGGGCAGCTGGTGCTATCTATTCTAAGCAAGCTAGGTCCCGAGTTGTCCATATTTGTCTCTACCTTCCATTCTGGACGAATGTCAATCCATGGTTGGAAGATTCCCTCCTTAGATGTTTTCATTGAATATCTCATCCAAGAACAAGATAATTTTGTGTAATGTACCAACTTATATTAGTGATACAAAAACTCTTTTCTTAAAATTAATTAAAACAACGACTGGGGAAGCTGGATTAACTGAGGATGGGAAAGATAAAAAGATATGGAAGGATGGAAGGCTCTGATATGGAATTATACCTCTGCAAAAAGTACTGAGACCTTTTATGTTTCAAGAGAAGCAAGGCTGCAATTTACTCCAATGCTCCTGGGCTCCTCAACATATGCAGACTAGTATGGGAGGAAACTTGACTGAAGGATGGGGATGGGTGTTTCAGGCATAAGAGCGGATAGATATCATTCATTTACAGTCATTGAACCATAAAATAGCATTGCATAAATTTTCATAAATATCTAAGCAAGTCTTACAGTATTACTAATAAAATTGCCTTCTAGGACTACTCAACTAGTGTGATTTCTGGGCTCCCAAACAGTATTCAAGGGACCAAGAATTTATGAACTAAGAATTGGATCATGACACATGACATGTTACTCAACTCCAGAAACAAGAATGACTTCATTTGGATTCATACTCATTCATTTATGAAATACACACTGGAAACTAGTCAAATTCTAGCTAAATCTAGAAGGGGTGGAGAAATAGGAGAAGAAATCAGAGTTTTTTAATTTTTATTGATATGAATTATATCATAATATTACATCCACTGTAATTGCATCATAAATAGTCCAATATTTCTCTCAAAACAATATGCAAAGATCTCTCTTCTTCTACATAAAAAACTAGCTCCAGAAACTCATAGAAAGCTTGAAGATTCGAACTCTGAACTGGATGATGATGCTTCTGAAATTCAGATTCGATTTGATCAGCTACATTACCTACAAATAAAATCAATTATAATAGCTAAATGCCATCATCCTCTCACAGAAATCCGGGGCACATCTCCCAAACTTGACTGGGGGCACATCTCCCAAGTCTCTGAGGCAAAATTGCACTCATACAAATTCTCAAACTGACAAAAGATGTGAGTGTGGTGCACAATGGTTCATTTATAGATTCTGGATGACTTTTGGAGCAATTCTTAATGGTGAATGTGCCCTCCTTGAGTGGATGAGGAAAGCTTTCTTTCCTTCCTTTCCTCCTTTTTTCATTTTCTGATTACTTTGCTTTGGCTTTTCTTCTTTTTATTAATTTTCTAAATCTTTCCTTCTTTTTTGAACTTTCCTGCTTTTCTAACTTTCTTGACTTATGCTACTTTTCTTGTTTTATTATTCTTTTCCTTCTTTTTCCTGATTTTCTAGATCCATGTACTTTCTCTTTGACTTATTCCTCATGTCTTCTCTTCTCCAACCTTATCCACTAGTGTGCCCAAGTGGAGCATTATCTCCATTTATTCAACATAAAAATATTAATTGCATCATAATTAATTATTCCAAGTGGATAACAAACTTTGGATAAAAATAAATGCGCACTCCTAATTAATTAATTGCTTGGAATACAAAATTTAACCCCATGATACTGAAGTTGTCTCCTCAACCCAAGGGATTGGTTGGGTTAGGATCTTGATCCAATGTTCACTGTTGAGGGGACATGATAGTTGATCCAGATGGGAACCTTGAAGGCCTCCAAATATCAAGCTCTCATGTCTGGTGAAACAAAAAGTGTGAATGGGAAGGGGAAGCAGAAGGGCAAGGAGAAGAGGCAATTTGAACCCAAGTAGGATGCCAAGTCAAGTCCATCCAAAGGAGCCTCCAGGTCCAAGAAGTAAAAACATAATGGATTTGAGAAATCCAAGTGTTCCTATTGCAAGAAAGGAAACCACCCAGAGAGATCTTGCATGTAGAAGAAGATAGATCAGATCACCAAGCTTCTTGAACAACACAACATTGTCCTCCCAAAAGGTGCAGGAGACAATGATTCTGGAAGTGAGTCTGATGGTCATGAGATATGCCATGCACTGAAGATTGTATTTTCAAAATCACAAGCCCTCCTCATATATTCAGGAGCCTCCAACCACATGGTTTCCTCTGGAGAATCGTTTTCTTCTCTAGATCTCAAAGATGGTTCAATTATTCACAAGGGAGACAACTCTCAGATCTCTACTGAAGGGAAGGGCACCATACATATGGAGCATGGGAAGTTAAAAAATGTTCTATTTGTGCCTTCTTTATCATCAAATTTGTTGTTTGTATATCAAATGAATCATATAGGTTCTTCAAAGAAAGTGGTTTTTGGTCCTGACATAGTTGAGATTGCAAAGATCTCTACTAGAAAGATTATAGAGAAATAGTTTGCAAACCATGCCTCCAAGGCATATGAATTCTCACATTTTTTCCATACTCTTTGCCTACCCCATCGAAATCTAATGAAGATAAGAGTGGTATCTCTTCTTATGAAGATGAGAATCAAGATCTTGATGTTGAGAATAAATTTCAAGGAGATTCAGATTCAGATCCAGATCCAACACATGCTTCCAATCCATGGCCAAGGCCAATATGGGCTCACAAAGTCCTTGTAGTTGCTGGGAACACAGTTGGGGATCCATATTACCATAGAACCACCAGATCTCAATATCATGCAAAACTTGCACTTTGTCATGCAGATCCACTTCTCTCAGAGAGGTGCTACATGATGGTGGGGTTTGATCCACAATATCTTGGAGAGACTTGCCATGGGGGATCCTACAACCAAGCAAAAATCTTGGTTGTCTGACAAAAGGTACTCAAAGGTTCATGATTTGGGCTACAATGAGCCATCACTCCAGTAGAAAGAAGGGTTCTTGAAAGACTTGTTTTGGAAAATGCAACTTCTACATAGTGGGAGGTACATCAGAGGACCAGATCCAGATCTAGATCTAGATCCATATCTAGCACCTGCATTTCTATCCTATAGAGGAGCAGCTTGCCAATATTTTTGCAAAGACTTTCACTGAGGAATTTTTTTTCCTTCTTTGCTTAGTATGAAGGTTCTTTGAGTTCCCTACTGTTGTTCCTTTTGAGAGGGGTATTTTTCCCACGAGGTTTTTCTCCATTTCCCTGGTTAATGGATAGTTCTTTTTTATCATTTATTTGATTGTATGAGTGACCTTTGGTCTTAGTAAACAGGGCCCACGATGCAAAAGTATGGATTAAGGGGGGGTGTTAGGATATTTCAATACTCCATCCTTGTCCTACCTAACATTATTTATTTTTTCTAGTTGTTGATGATGTCATTTGCCCCCTAGTGGTGTGCAGATGTCATCCAGGATCCATATACCACCTTCTGAGCCCTACATGCATCATTTTAGGACCACTTCAGTCAATTCCCTATTTTATAGGAACCTACTGAGTGTTCTAGTGAAGTCCACCTGAGTTAGATGACTCTTGTGGGGGTTAGAGCTCCGGTTTCCATTGATTGTGGCCTCATGCCCCCATTTCTGATTGACATGCATGAGAAACTCACTATTGCGCCCTCCTTAGTCAATTAATTGATTGCGTCTTCAGTTAGCTGAGTTTAGGTTTAGTTTAGTTGAGTTTGAGTCTTTCGGAGCACTCCAATGGTGATAATCCCTATGCTATACCAACTGAGGTTCGAATTATTCGGTGTGATTCGAATTCTCTCCATTGTATCATCATTGTTTATTATATAGATTATTGGAACATGTGACATTATTTTGCTCCTATCCGAGTTCTGCTACATAATTATTCTTTTGCTATATTTTACTGCAATTTTCACTCTTTTTCAACTTTTTTGATCATTCTTTCTTTGTGAGGTATCCTCATCTCTTAGAGCTGCTGTGACATAGAATTTCACCTCCTTCTCTCTAACTACCCTACTCCCCAAACCCCTAACGATATTGATCTCTCTCTCTTTCTCTACCCCAAACATCATCCTCCCCCCTACCACGAAATCACACCCTTGCCTCTCTCTCTCTCTCTCTTTAACCCCCCTCCTCATCCTCTCTCTCCCCTCTTCCCCTTAACCCTTTCTACCCCCCCCCCTCACTCTCTCTCTCTCATACTCCTCCACCTACCCCTGAATTCTCTCTCTCTCTCTCTCTCAAGCCCATAACAAACCCTCCTTAATCTCTCTCTCTCAACCCCCTACTACTCCCTCTACCTCTCACCCCTCTCTCTCTCTCTCTCCCAAGCCCATAAAAACCCCTCCTTACACACTCTCTCTCTCTCTCTCTCTCTCAACCCCCTACTCCCCATACCTCTCACCCCTCTCCTCATCCTCTCTCTCTCTCTCTCTCTCTCTCTCATGTACTCCTCCTACCCCTAACTCTTAACCCTCTCTCCCTCTCCCTATCCCTTAACACCCCCCTTTTCTCTCTCTCTCTCACCCCCTACTCCCCCTACCTTTAAACCCCTGTCCCGACTCTCTCTCCCTTCTCCCCCTAACCATTACTAATCCCCTCTCTCTCTCTCCCTCTCACTCCCTTAGTCCTCCACCTACACTTAACCCCCACCCCCTAACACCCATTACTAATCCCCTCTCTCTCCCTTCTCCCCCCTAACCATTACTAATCCCCTCTCTCTCTCCCCCAACCCCCTAACACCCCCCCTCTCTCTCTCTCTCACACACACACACACACACACACACACACACACACACACACACATCCCTACGCATCCCCCTACCCCTAACCCCCCTCCTCTCCCTAACCCTTCTCTCACTCTCTCTCCCCTGCTCCAGCTAGTCGCAACCTCCTAACACCCCCTCTTTTTTTTTATCTCTAATCCCCTAATACCCCTCTTTCTCTCTACCATTAACCCCCTAACAGCCCCCCTCTCTCTATCTGTCACGTCCCCTTTCATCGATCCGGCGTAAGGAAGGGAACATGAATACAAATCCTTGGGATTTTACACAAAACTTAGCCCCATTTATCAATTTCATAGAAAATAAAACACGTGTGCATATGCATAATCAAATAAACATGCACAGCAGAATTTAACTATCCACACACATTTCACATGCATTCAACATATCAATAGCAATCATTAAATTTATTACATTGCGGAAGTAAAATACACAGAGAATACTTATCTTGAAAATGAATTGTTCCAAGCAACTAGCTACGCAGCTGCAATGTTCCACCCAACCATAGGCCAATTGTGTTCATTAATCTCTTAACACAACAGCCACCCTCGAGTTGGGCATGATTTCTACAAGGAAAGGGAACACTCAAGTTCATACACAGGCAAAGCAATGGATACTCATCTCAACCACAACATTCTCTCCCACACACAACAATCTCAAATATTGGGCATGGATACACAATTTCAACAATGGGATTTACAAAACAAGGTCCATGGGTTTTCCCCAAATCGTAGCACCACAAAAACGGATTGTGAAAGAGAAAAACGACCATGGGGAAGAAACTGATTTCTCCCACAAGTATGTGAGCATTTAGATGGCCAAACCGGCCTCTATGGAACCCTTAAATCGATTTCCCCTCTTCCACATTGTTATACATTACAAAAACTCCCTTCCCAGCCGGGAAAATGAAGGAAACCACAACAAAAACATGGAGGAAAACGCCCAAGAAGCTCAGACTAAATTATGGAGCAAAGGAAATGCATGAATAATGGCTTGGGGAGCAATTTTGTGGGTGTTTTCTTGCCCAAGAAGCAAAAAACATGTTTTTCCAAAATGGTGGCTTGCCCATACTCGAATTTGGACAACCATACCTCCCCATTCCCAATGCATTAACTACTTCAACCAACTCTTGGAAGAAATAAATGATTGGGCACAAAAGTCAACATGGGTAGTTGAGGGTTTATGTGTTCTCTCATTGACACTTGGATTGACTTGATTGGTTCCAAGGGTTTGAATATTTCCCTCCCAATTCCTTGTAAAAATCATGCTCCCATCTCTTGTTGCATTGCATTGCATAGTTAGTTGTGGGGATTTTATTAAAATGCATATTTACATGATATTTGCAATTCTATTGTGCCTGGATAGCACACAAACCATATGCATCACTAAATCGATGGTGGGGCCTTGGCTTTGATCTCCTCACCATGATTTTGTAAAAATATTACATCATTTACATTTTAATGCAATGGGGTCAAAATCGAGATATTACACTATCTCTTTCATACTATCCCTACCCCTAACCCCCCCACTATACTTTTCTCTCCTAATCCCCCTCCCCCTGCCACTAACCACCCCCCATCTCTCTCTCTCTAAACCAACCCTCCCACTCTTCACCTATACCCCCCCTTCTCTCTAACCTCCCTACTCTTCCCCAAACCCTTAACCCTCTTGATCTCTATCTCTTTCTCTCTCTTTCTCTCAGCGCCCTACTCCATTCTTTCTCTATCTCCTCCCTTCCCCCTGGCCCTTACTAATCCTTGGTGTCATATACAATATATTTGTAGTGGTACATATCACACACGTGTTTTAGTGATTAAAATCGTGTGTGGGTTTTGTAATTATATATTGCACTCGCATTTTTTAACGGTATATCATGCATGTGTTTTGTTTGCTCCCAATTTTTTTTGGGTGGGAGGGAGAAATTTGAAATTAAAAGAAATGTGCTCATGTTTCATAGCACTAAGACTAAGCCTCGTCATGTGTTTGGGTGACATCCCTCTTCTTAAGTGTCTACTTCGGTGTTAGCTTTGAGTTAACCAAACCTATGCTATGGAATATGGTAAACCATAGCTAATTCAGCATCTCACCCATATTTTCAATATCCTTGTGTTTTACCACTCGTTACAGTATGCTACACATAATCATTTTTATGAATTTTTAGGCCTAGATAAAAAAATTTCGACAGAATCCAAATATGTAATTTGTTTTTAAAAACATTCTATTTTCTATTTTTCTTGTGTCATTAGCCTTAATTCAAAAAACACAATGTTATTGTTTTTTCCATAAGTTTTTCATTTTTCAAACATTTTATAAAAAAATTGTATGCTACACTAGTAGACACTGACCTCTACATGCTATAATAAAACTATTTCATGATCTAACATTGCATTAAGGCCTTCAAAAGCTACACCCACACTTGGAGTACTGTTTTCGAGGTTTGATCACTCAGATAACTAATTTTTTTAATAAATTATCAAATCTATTTTGGAAAAATAGTCTTGCACTAGTACTATTTGTTCTCTATATATCTACCAGTTTTTGTAGGTTGATTCCATCATTTAACACTCAAATGATGCACACACAAAGACACATACCTTATCCTTGGCACAAAAAAAGACTACCTATTAGAAAATATCAAGCTTGAGATAGTTATGAACATTTTCAATAGATAAATTTTATATATTCACAAACGTGATCCAATTTCCTACACTTCATCTTTTTTACTATAAGTATCGCAAAATATCTGTGTAAGTTGAGGAATGCTTGTTTTTTTAGTTTTCTATTGCACCTAACATGTCAAAAGAGACCCTCATTAGCTTGCACCAACCCCCCCAAAAATGATAAAATTCATATTTTTATTTTCATTTTGTAATAAAAAATTTGCATTTTGTAAGTAAGATGAGAAACCTTCTATTAATCAAAGAAATAGGTATATAATGTTACAAAAGATAAGCTGAAGGCTTTCCCTGTAGAGAAACCAAGGCCAACCCAAAAACATCATATCCATCACTAATTGGCAAGTAAACCCCACTATCATACCACAATAACCCTCAATACAAAGAATCAATCATTGAGTTAACTGGCGTGGATCCTCTTTCTTCTTCCGAACATCAATCCACCCCGAAGAATTATCAAGAGCAGATGATTTCAGGGTTACAAACATTTGATGCAGAGGGAATTTCGTTGCATTCTGCAAATTGAACATTTATGCTTCCTTTCACTATCTGAATTGTCAGATTCGTGAGGTCATTTCTGGCCTCCCGAGAGTGGGGTCGAAACCAGAACCATATCATTCACCTCTTCAAGAATAGGCGGATTTTTTGGGGCCGCTAGGGGCGATTTTGTCGCTGAAGAAGGCTGTTGCTGCGTAGGAGCAAAGGGGGGTGGGTTAATTGGAGTGCTTCCATTCTTTTGAGGGGCTAAGTTACTCTTGTGAATCTTTCCATCTTGCCATCCTTTGGGCCGTCTTTTCCCTATTGAAACTGGGGCTATAGGGTAGACCTCCTAAAGGTGTCTCGGTTGTTGACGAGATCTACATCTAAAGGTTGTGTGCTCATAATCAATGAGCTGCAGGTGGGGCTGGGAACCACCCCAGTCAATGAAGAACTTTTCAAGAAGCCCCTTGCTAAGATCCAGCTTGACGTAGATCTGAGTGAAAGTGGAAAATCCTTTTGAGATTCTTTTCTTGCCATTCTTGATGAAATTTCCTAAGGAATTGCAAATGGTAGCCAAAGAATCCAGAGACCAAATATGCAGGGAGAGATCCAGAAGCCTTACCTAGACTGGTGTAATGATAGCTGAGGTGGAAAAAGGGTCGAATTTCGGGAACCATCTCTGCATAGATAACCTAGAGCTTCCCCAGAACCATGGACCGTTTTCAAAGATTTGATTGCAATCCTCTTCTGATGGGAAGCGGTCAATGAAGTATCCATTGGAGCACAGATAAAGCTCATGATCCACCGACCATGCTTGCTTTATCCACTCCCTTAATCTTGATGCAGAGGGCCAAAGCCCATTGAATCGACATATGAGGGTTGTTCTGTTGAAGTTGTAGTCATTGATAAATGTGCCACAGTCTTCCAGTTTTGTTGTGGGCATCTCCCCTAAATGTTCCACAATGTATGTTGATCCTAAGAGCACCCTTGGCCTCAAACTCATAGATCTGTAGTTGTTGGTCTTCATGGCTACTTTGAATGACCATGGTTTAGAGAATGGCTGTGAAGATGAACCCCCATCTCCACCTTGCAAGTCTAAAATGAGGGATATGGTCATGTCCTAGGTAATACCGTAATCCCCTCTTTGCCATCTGCCTAAAGATATTGTCCTTGAAAGAGCAGGTGTAGACTATCTACTGAGATCCTGGTCCATCTATGGATATTGGCTAGTAGAAGCGCAATGGGGTTGGAAGGGCTCATGTGTACACATATGGTTGAGCCTGATAGGAGATGCACAAAAAAGGGGAATCCCTAAGACTTCACCTTGCTCATCTTCTTCGCCTCTAGCATTGCCTGGTCGTGGAAACCTGCAGGGGAGAGCTCAGGGGGGATCATGTTCTCAAGATCTACAAGCTCAGGAGAAATGACGGCTTGAAAAGCTCCGCTAACAGGAATAGATGCCACCTCTTCTTTGAGATTTTCTTGATCAAGATTATCCATAGGAGGGGGCATGTCCAACAAGGCAGCAGAGGGCACAACAACCGGAGAGGGAAGCCTGGCAGCGATGTTCAAGCTTAGAGTATTCGTTGCTAGGGATCACTTTTCCATTGCTAGGGTTTTCAACCACCAAAACTCCGTATTCTTCGCCCTATTGGGTATCTTTAATTTTGTTGTTATTTATCTAAAAGTATTCAATATTGATTTTATTTTTCATATTTATTTATTTATATATTATTTTTTAATTATTAATATTATTTTCTTTATAAATATTTTCTTCATAATAAAATGCTATACCTATTATTTCTTTTTCTTATTATTATTGTTATTTATCTAAATCTATTAAATATTGATATTTTATTTCTTTACTTATTATTCCCTATTTTATTATTTTTTTAATGTGGTTCGTTGCCCCGAAAGTTGTCGGAACACTCTACATCCACAATAATAATTCCAAGGGGCCTCACCCTTGTCGACACCAATATCGGGAGCTTGACCTAGAGGACCCAAAGAATTGAACCCTCGACCTCGACCTAGTGACGGCTTGACCATGGAATATTTTACACAAAAGCACTATAAAACAGATATGTTCATAAGTTTATAGATGTTATAGTTATCGTTATCAAGATGGTTTCGAATTTTTTTTGTTAAGGATGTAGTTAGGTCTTGGAAAGGATGTAGTTAATTGTTAAGGATGTAGTAAGGTCTTGGAAAGCGTTAATGAGGCAATGGTTAGGGTTGTGGGTCATGGTTTAACAGATACATATAATCGATGCCAGTTTCATGCAACATGTTTGAGTATCAGGGTTCATAGGGTTCATATAAAAAGTGAGACACTTCATCGTTACACAGTTTCTCGGGAGGATGAGAGATCACATGATGTTTCTCATGTCTTGGATCACTTCAAAGGTGAAATTGTGTTTGGATTGCAACAATAAGCTTTTGTCTCTTATGCTTTGGAATGAGGAATAATCTGCAAATCTTCTTTCAAATCAGGCCATTTCTTCCTAGATCAATGATTCTCTTGTGTCGTTATAGTGAGGATGATGTTGTTTTCATTTTGTTCAAGTTGAGGTTTACTTTGTTTCGAGATCTAATACATGGTTATGTCTAAGTAGATATGGAATTGGATAGATATTGCTCATGGTTACCAGAAGTGATAGATTTAGTTCATAAATATTTGTTTCTTGTATTTATTTGTATTAAAGCAAAGAAGATTTTACACAAAAGCACTATAAAACATCATGTTCATAAGTTTATTGATGTTATAGTTATTGTTATCAAGATGGTTCCTAAATTTTTTTGTTTGTGCAATTAAATTGTATTTATGGAAGTGAACAATGTTAGGGAACATGCATAAAGAACGTCGTCTGGAGGGTTCTCTAGTGTGTTGGGTTTGTCGAGATTTTGGAACTCAAGAATTCTGCCTCGTCTGCATGACAAGAGGTAGACTACAATCCATCTGTGCAAGAGGATTATATTTTGGCATTTGATTTATGACCCAATTTATGATCACATTGTGGGTGAGTTTGTTTGTATTGATTTGTTGTGATATCACCTATCGACATTGATCGACCATAGATTGAGTGGTTGTTCTAGTAATAATAATAACTCACCAATCCTTCCTTGCAAGTCGATCGTCAACTAGCAAACCATATTCATTAATAATATAGTTTATCAACACCGATCGACAACATTATTATTCTTTTTCCCCACTTTGAGTGTGTATTGACATTCATCGACCACATATTGAGTGGTTGTTCTAGTAATAATAATAACTCACGAATCCTTCCCTGCAAGTCGATCGTCAACTAGCAAACCATATTCATTAATAATATAGTTTATATACACCGATCGACAACATTATTATTCTTTTTCCCCACTTTGAGTGTGTATCGAAGTAAATAAAATCTAAATTCCAATGTTGTGTATTAATATTCTTCCCTTCATCACTGGAGACCAAAGCTCACTAATTATTGGCTTCATATCTTTGTATGAATGTGAAAGTTCACCCATAATTACTTTTATTTGAAATAAGAACAACAAGAACATACTTACAAGTTGCAATGATGTATACAAGTGTTATGAATGAAGTGATCATTTTTGGCTTCATATCTTTGTATGAATGTGAAAGTTCACCAATAATTACTTTTATTTGAAATAAGAACAACAAGAACATACTTACAAGTTGAGTGCTATGAATGAATTGATAATTTTATTTGAAAGAAAAATAGTAATAAAATACAAACAAGTAGTTGCAATGGTGTATATAAGTGCTATGAGTGAATCGGTATGAATGAATCACTTTAGCATCATCCGAAAACACAAACATTAATACCAACTTGTAAATTTGTTTCATGTAAATATATTATTGGATTTGTCAAAGATATTGAGTAGTTTAATCAAAGATATTGAGTATTTTAATCAATATATTCGGATTTGTTTTCTCTCTTTTCATATACTTTGGTATAAGTTCTTGGAATTATAAATATAAACTTGTGAGATTGTATTGAATTTATTTATACAATTAAAAATAGGTTTTAAATAATAAATTTTTTGTTTCATGTAAATATATTATTGGAATAAATTTTTTGTTTTATGTAAATATATTATTGGATTTGTCTGGAATAAATTTTTTGTTTTATGTAAATATATTATTGGATTTGTCAAAGATATTGAATAGTTTAAATAATTTATTCTGATTTTTTTAATTTCTTTTTAATACTTAGTATAAGTTTTTTGGAATTATAAATATAAGACTTTTGGAATTATAAATATAAGTTCTTGAAATTGTAAAATTTAAATGTAATACGAATATTAGAAGGTATTGAATTTATTTGTACAATTAAAAATAAATTTTAAATAATAATTAAACAATTTATTATGATTTTTTTTTATTTCTTCTTATATACTTTGGTTTATGTTCTTGGAATTATAGGTACAAGCTCTTGAGATTGTACAATTTAGATGAAACCAACAAAAACGCCCCAGCTTTTGGGTATTTTTTTATTATCAATTTCGCCAAAATTGTCTTTGAAAATTGCAATTTTAGTAATTAAAGAGCAACCAAAATGCCTCAACTTTTCGGTGGATTTTTTATCAATTTAGGCCAAAATTACCCCTGAAAATTGTAATTTTAGTAATTATGTAATTTCAGCAATAGCTTCTAGAGTGTCCATTGGATGTAGTTTGGGTGGTTGGGAGGAATACCCTCCCCACTTAGGTTCAATTCTTATAAGTGACAGATGTTCTTGTTGAGCCCTATTGTAATGATTGTATTTTAAGCTTTCCTTGATTCCTTTGGAATAGCAGCCTTGATTCCTTTGGAATAGCAGGAAGGTGATTTTTCCGCTGAAAAAAAATGATCTCTTCTAGAGTAAATGCTGGATTTTAAAAACTACCCATATTCTCCAAATCACCATTTGAACACTAAATCACCATTTGAACACTGCAAACTGCAATTTCAACACTTCTTTAAATTATTAAATTACCATATTCCCATATTCCCCAGATTCCAGCAATCGGGGGACGATTTAGTTGTCAATTATACTGCTCCGATCACCGACCAGGGTAATTTCGCACCTATTGGATGTAACCGAAGGCCAAAGACAACGAATGACTGACTTTGCACCTGCTGCTCCATTCACTTTATCATTACAATAATTCGCGAGTTAGGTTCTTCGAAGAGGTCGGAGATGTGCATGACGCTACAGCTTGGTGCCTCTACGTCACAAATAATAAAGCCGCCTTCATTTGTACGTTGTGAAAAGGGGACCAGTTTTCCTTTTCGTCAATTGGCTTGCCAATATCATCCACACAATAAACTGCATTACTCCGGCCATTCATGAATCCAAATTCATCACTTAAAGCCCAAGAATTGAAACATATACCAATAACAACAGAATATGCATGGAATATTTGTGAAAAAGGGTCGAACCAGAGATTCACTGTCTGTTCTTGGCCACCTTTCTCGAGTGCGGAGAGATTTGCTGGGACTGTATAAGGCTGACCTAATCTGACAATTGCTTCTACAGGGTCTGGCAGGCTCTGCACACTTTCCTTTGTACACGTTCTACTGAGTTGCAAGACGAAGTAAATCCCAGACTCCCGCAGCAATTGAGACAACCATAGATAACACATAAATGAAAACACTGCTAAAAATTGCGGATTTAGCTCATCATCCTGATGTTCGTGCTCCATTTTATTACCTCACGACCAGAAACGCTTCTCAAAATTGCAGTGGAACAGAAATAATACAATACAATAATGTGATGTCGATCTGCTTAAAGACAGTGAAGTGGCTGGTGTTACGGTGGAATTAGACTGCTGATATTAGGCTGCTGATATTAGGCTTTTAAGGAATTAATAAATCTCATTGTAAAATATCTATTCAAAACAAGCATTACCTTGTTTACATCAATGTTTATAGTAGCATTGATGACTTGTGTGGCTACAAGTTCAGTACTATGACTTGTTAATTCTTCATAGATATTTTTGATATATATATATTTTATAATGGTTTATTTAGAATTTGGAATAATCTAAATAATCTTAAATGTAAGATTATTATTATTATATAAAATAAATCTGGAAAATATTCAAAATCAAACATGAAAACATAAATAATGTATTTTGTATTAAAATGTTTCCAGGCTTTTTAGGAAAAGAAAAAGCTCATTACACCAAAATTCTCCATACAACCAACCTGTCATTTGTCCTTTTACTTGAAAGTATCTTCTTTTAACTTCTTCACTATCTTCTATAGACATTATCATCACATCTACCATCGTGTTTGCTGGTTCAACTCCTTTTAAACTTTCTGCTGCCATTGGACATCCATAAATTCTTAATTTCTGAAGGGTTTTCAAATGTAAATAACTATGTGGCAATGTCCTCAATGCTCTGCATTCCATTACAATAAATATTTGAAGTGAAACCATGGCTCCTTCCTCTACCTTTGGTAATTCCATTATGTTATCTAATCCAACAATTGAAAATATTTCCAACAAAGAAAATGCCCCCATTTCTCCAAATTCTTCTGGAAATTTCTTTAACCCAGAGCACCTTATTATCCTTAATTGTTTTAGACTTTTCAGCATGTGTAAATGTGGAAGTTCTTCCAACATACCACAATCAGTTAATTCAAGGGTGCACATATTATGAAAATTACAAAAATTGCTCTCCAATTTGATCAAATGAGGACATTCTAGTACTATCCTTCTCAATTTTAGCATGTTACTTATGTCAAGAGGTAGACTTTCCATGTTTGTAAGAGCTATCTTCATACTGTCCATTAGAACCATGCTCTTTAATGTTCCCTCTCTGATAATATCTCCATTGTTTGTTAGCGATAACATTTTGAGTTGATGCAGAGTGGCCAAATCGTTAATGGATGCCACTCGTTTGTATCTCTTGTGCTCGCCTGCGCCTGTTTTCCATAGAGCGGTGCATCCTAACATCAACAAATACTGCAAAGAGGTGAGGCGGGAGATGCTGCTGGGTAGATATTGGAGATCTTTACAACAGGTAATGTCCAGATATCTAAGCGATGTCAACTTGTGAAGGCCAGATGGTAATGCTCTGATGGCCGAGAAGCTAACATCAAGGATCTCCAACCTTACAAGATTTGTAACAGATCGAGGCAGTTTCTTAATGGCCGGCATGGCTGTTAAGGCAAGACATACAAGCTGTTTCAAATCGCCCACACTCTTTGGCAATGACTGAACTGACGTGCCACTCAAATCCAAAAACTTAAGAGAAATCATACTCCTCATGACCATTTTTGGAACTTTGGTTAAAGACATGTTCCCAGGCAGTAACAATGAGCATATTTGTGGAGCTCTCCATGAATCCGGAAGAGAAGTCAATTGGTTGTCGCTCAGCAAAATCCTAGTGTGTCTTGAACATTCATTCTCATTTAAGGATCTCAAATTCCAACCCACGCGGCAGTAGAAATTTTCTTCCTCCTCAGCAATTCGGATTCCCAGATCATGGAGAGCGTCGTGCACCCTGAAGTATTCTACCTGCCCATCAACGCCTCTCATGAGCGGTTCAATCAAGCAACGATCTGCTAAAATGTTGAGATAAAGCTTTCCCATCTCGAATGGGCTGTAGCTGAGCTGAAGGCGACCTCGCAGCATTTTCTTTGGCAGCAGCGCTTCTCCTACCCACCTTTGGATGATCTCGTAGACGGAAATAATTTTGTCGTCTAAGAAAGTTGCAGCTGCGTAGAGAAAGCATAATTGCAGATGAACGTCCTCCTTGCCCAGTGCGTCGTAACTCAACCTCAAGCAATCATAGACGCCGTCGGCGTTGGGAAGAGATTGAGCAGCCCATTCCCATTGCCGTGGATCAGTACTACTGGCCATTGCCCTCCCGACTTCTTTAATGGCAACGGGAAGCCCTCCACACTTTTGACACACAAGCTTGGCCTTTTCTTCGTCGATGCTTGCGGGCGGATTACCATTATTATAGGAAAAGGCATGACAAGCAAACAACTTCCAACTGTCATCTTGGATCAGGTCCTCCATTGTTATTGTGTGCTTATCTCTAACTCCCATTTTTAACAATGCACTGTGACTTCTTGAACTGACAATAACTTTGCAGCAGCTGTCCACAATTACAGCCCGTAGTATACCCAGTCCCTCCAACAATTCTGCAGCATCCCTATCCCATACATCATCTAAGAACAGTGCAAAGCTTCTGCTCTGCTGCAGAGTTTCATTCAACCATATTTTCTTATCTTCTTCATTCATATTTCTACTCAAATCTACATTTTTTTGTATGGTTATTTGTGTATACAGCTCCGTGATAAGATTTGCAACAGACGGACTTTGCGAAACAGTTAACCAAAGTAGTAAACCGTCACTAAAATGACTTCTTACCTTTTGGCTGTTGAAGACCGTCTTGAGAAGAAGAGTTTTTCCAGAGCCTCCCTTGCCAAGCACGCCAATGTTCTTAGCCTGATCTTCATCTTCTATGATCAACTTGTGGAGATTTGCAATGGCTTGATCCTGTCCCACTATAAGGGGTTCGTCGATCAACTTCGTCCTTGCAGCGGTGCCCATCGAAGCATGAGATGCGCCGCCGCCTTGTGATGTATTTGCTGGATCCATATGGGCTTCCACGGTTGCTCTCATCTGGCCAACTGCATCTTCCATGGTTGCTCTCATCTGCCCAACCGCATCATCGAGCAGTTCCTGAGTTTGGGCCTTCTGAATCAAACTTGACACTCTTAGATGTTCGTTGATATTTGATATCAAACGGGTGATTCGCCTGCTGGTTCGATAACGAGAATAGACGTCCCAAGTTGGTATTGTGCATTGCTGCACCATTTTTGATGCTTGTTGTAGAAGCTCATCCAACTGTTTAAGCCATACGTTAATAGCTGAAGCCTTATTAATTTTCTTCCTCTTGTTGAATTCCAGGCGATGTTGCTGGATTTCCCTGATGCTAGGCTCGATTCTCATTACCAGATCTTTCAGAGAGGCCAACTCTTTGCTGCAGCGTACCGCAATTTCTATGCTGTCAAGAATCTGATCGATTACCTTGGATATAGCCACACCAATAAAACCGGAAACGAAACCCGGATCAGGCATGATTTTTTAAATAGCTTGCCTGCCCTCTTTACAAACAGTAATATATTATGCGACACAAGAAGAAAAGCAATCCCTCCCTCAAACTGTTGAATATATCTCCTCCCTCAAACTGTTGAATATATCTTCAAAACGACACTGACTCTCAAGCAATACTTACATAAAATCCTTTGGGAAAGATGCAAACAAAACAGAAGATGGGCGCGGCCCCAAACGAGAATGCTATCACAAAATTTAGTGTAACTCATTGCAGAGATTTATATTGTTCTTTTTAAGAACGCTAGATCAATTGTCAGTGGGAATCGAAAAAAAACGAAAATATTAAAAAACATGATAGTCAACATAGAATTTTGAGCATCGAAGAAATGAAAATATTAAAAAAATCATAACAGCGGGTCATTTTCAGCTAATAATC
This sequence comes from Larix kaempferi, assembly GCA_027924585.1. NCBI lineage: Eukaryota > Viridiplantae > Streptophyta > Pinopsida > Pinales > Pinaceae > Larix > Larix kaempferi. The sequence goes on from BSBM01000106.1 coordinate 35,162,966, forward strand.
GAGAGAGCCGACTGTACGTCAGTCCGATTTTTTAGGTTAAGTGGTTGAAACTTGAAATTTAGACATCGTAGGTTTACCATGGGCATGGACCGCTATTTTTTAGGTCAAGTAGTTGAAATTTGGAAATAGTCAGTTTACCACGGTACCATCTTGGAGATGACGGTTGGTCAATTCTTTTTTGTTGGGTATCAGTGTGTTTAATGATGTTGTGAGGGGAGCCATAGATCTAAATGGTTGATAATCTCGCAATAGCAATAAATGTACTACAGGGTGGATGGGTGCTTATTGAAAGCTTATAAAACTATACAACCCTATACTTTATATTATAAAACTAATCAATTAAAAAGAAATGAATACTTTTGTAAAAAAAATCTTTGAACTTATCAAAAATAAAGTTCAAGCAATTTTTGGATGAAATAATTGAAAATTTATCATATATAATATTTTGTAAATAAAAGAAATTTAATTTAATCTTATATAATATAAGATTATTTCAAATCCAGATTGACATCATTACAATTACATTTTCCACAAATTCAACCATTTTCACATGATGTGATTCTCTTTTGGGACTTTTCTCACAAGAAATTAAATCTAATCTTATATAAAGAAATAAGAAAATTTTATATTTATATTTACATTTACATTACAAATCTTTTGTCATATCTTGTAACATTGAAATCTTACTCTTACTTTTACTTTTACATCTTAAAACTTTATCACATTTTTTACAAATATAACACTTTTTTACTTTTACTTTTACATTTTTAAAACTTAAATCACATTTTTTACAAATATAACACATTTTTATATAATGTAGTTGATTTTATTATTATTATAAAATCTTAAAATTTAATATAGACTAAATCATATTTTTTTTTCATATCTTGTGACATTGAAATCTTACTTATACATTTATATTTTAAATTTTTTATTAATTTTTTAATTATATTTTATACGATGTAATTGATTGTTTTATTATTATAAAATTATATTTTAAATTTTTTAATTATATTTTATATGATATAATTGATTTTTTTATTATTATAAAATTCTAAATTTTAGTGTAGAACTAAATCATAACTTTTTATTATTTAAAATTCGTTTTAAATTAAATAAATTAGAATTGTTCAAACAAACTTTAAAAAAAAATCAAAACCACTCATTCTACAAATATATAAAGATTACGAGATCCCCTTACTACGAATGGACACATAAACCATAAGTACTGTATGATTGAATTAATTGTCAACCTGTATCCAACCTTAAGGGGCTCATTTAAATGTGCTTTGAGTTAAAGGTCTTATTAATGAAGTAAAGTGCACGGCCCAAAGTTCTCGGCCCATCGAAATGTGCTCTAACTTAACATTAACGGGCCCATTGAACATGGATCTATACTAAGTATTAAATATTAATCCACATATATCTATATATGTATGGAATATTGACATACACGTGTATATTGATATAAGTATACTAAGTATTATACATATATCTATACATGTTTATGGAATATTGACATACACGTATATATTGAGTGAGTATAGTAAGTGTTATATATATAGTGCATTAAAGTTGAGAGTTGAGTAGGGCAATCATTATATGCAAAACGAGAGTTACATATGCATTGAATCAATTTCAAAATAATTTATTTTGTGTGTTGGTTGTAGTAGTGCAACTATTACATAGATGTTGGTGTGTTAGTTTTATTGATGCAACATGAGTGTATGATGTTGTGTTGGTTGTACTAGTGCAACTATTACATAGATATTGATGCATGTTAATTCTAGTGATGTAACATGTGTAGTTGTTAGTGAGCATGTCGTGTATACAAGATAAAGTCACTTATGTCTTTCAGGAAGAATTAGCAAGTTTTCTAAAAATTTGGTTTTAAGTGTTTCGGATGTCAATTTATCACTTTCACATTTTGTTGGTCCTCTATTTTGCCCATTCAGTATAATGTTTTCTAGCATTAAAATCTTAATGGAATTCAATAATAATCAGTTTTGTGTGTCTTTTTGGAGGTCAACACTGCTAAAGCTGTGGTAAGTGATTTTAATTATTTGTTTGTTGTATTTTCTTGTTTTATGCATATGTTTTGGGTTTTAGGTTTCATTAAATGATATGCTAATAATAAGATTGGTTTCTCTTCCATACAGGGTTCGTTTGGCTACCTGGCCCAGCGTTCAAAGGAGGTTTATGCAGAGATCGGGGATTCAATCTACAATGAGGGCGTTTTTCCTGGATCCATATCGTCTTTCAGATGCTTTTGAGGATTACTCCACTGCTATTTTAGGCATGATCTTTGATCGAGGGTTGTTGTTATTTTCTCTTTAACAATATGTGCATATTTTGGGATCTGAGATGCTATTTTTGGCTCAAAATCGCTAAGATATTTGTGGGTTGTTATCCATATCGACCTTTGTTTCCAGGATGATCTCACTCTGTATATTCAGTATAAAGATGACTCTTGAAACCCTGAGACGTGGGCAGATGTATTCAGAGAAGACTGTAACATTTGAATTTAATATAATCGGCATTTATCTCCTTTAAGCTTTGACTTAAGACTGGAAGGCGTTGAGGGCAGGGCCCCCTTCAACACCAATCCTTAGCATTTTGTATTGTGTATTTGACAGTAGTGGAATAACATTTTCTTACTTTGACGTTGTGTGCAGAGATATTAATGGTTTTGTTAATGATTTTATTTATCTGTGGGCAAACGTAGAATAGATGCTTGCAAGTTGTTAAGCAATTTCATTGGCATTTTAATCTAGCGCAGGGTATAAACTTGTGAATAAATTGTATTTAAAATCGCCCTTTGATTTTTAGTATGAGTAATTATAAGTGGCCACAGTAATGATGAGATGTGTGATAAGTTTGATTGGATTTGTTATAGAATCGATTTAGTAGGGTTGAGGAATGGTATGTATCAGAGTTCCCTTTCAATTCCTAGTATGAGTTGTGATGGGTTTGATTTCAGTAGCTAGGAACTTGACTTGCTGAAGAAAACAGAGTGCATTTCATAGTGCCTCTTACTATTAAAGATAGAACATAGCTCCATTTCTTTCGACCTTTGAGCTCACAAACTGTAGGATCGATTTGCATTTGCAGCGTGTGTATTTAACAAAGATTGCAGTAGTATAGGGTTTTGATATATTGGTTTATCAAATGTTTAGGGTTTGTTAATAACTAAATAGGAGTTGAGATTGGCATTGAATAGTTTACAGTGTTATCTTCTAGGGTTGAATCTGAGTTTCATAATATATATATATTTTCTGAAATCTTCCTTGACAGTTCTGTTATTCGATGATGAGCATCTACTGAAACCTCCAACATCCTGTTATGTGCACTTATATATACAGAACTCAAGAGTAGTATATCAGCAGTAAATCGACTTGCCTTTGATGACATGCTTGTGAATAAGTTAATAGGTTTTATTTCAGCAGTGATTCCAGGAATGTTTGTGTGGATTGAAGTATCATATTTGGCAGAGTTATTAATTGGAATTTAGATATATATTGAGATCAATTAAGCATATGCATTTGGTTAATAACCGGTTAATTATATTTTTATAGATTGTAATTACAATAGCTTAGATTGCTGTAGATACTATTAATTGCTTTAAAAACTGCTGTAGCTTAAATTTGTATTCTTCTAGCAGGTTGTTTTGTTTTAAAAATCATAGCATTGCAATTTGGAAATTCCTTGTTGGTTATTTTTGAGTTCAACAGTAGGAATTAGTAAATTAGTTTTCTTTTCTATAGTACAGATCTAGTGATACTTGGCATTGGTCATTTAAGTGTTAGCTTCATTCTTGTTGTAAGTAGATTAGGGTTTCTTGAGGAATGAGCATTGAGACTACTTTGCCCGCACATATAGTGTAGCAGCTCAAAGTCTACGATTCTCCGGTTGATAGATTAAATTGAGGTGAATTAAATATCAATAATTTTAACCAACATTTTGGCGCCGTTGCCTGGGAGTTGCTCCAAGGTAAGCTGGTATTTTGCTCATTTTTTTTGAATTGATTGATTGAGAAGTTCAGGTAGATAGGATCTTTTTTACAATACACAACAAGGTGGAGGGGAAACATTAAGACGCAAAGACGAATTCACTTTGGGATTCCCATGGTGTAACAGCCTCCTATCAGCCTGCCACAGCCACTTTAGTGGGTTACCCCAAATTTTTGTTGTGTCCTGCTGGTAAGTGTGATTGTTTTTCTTCACAAGTTTGACTTATTACAAGAAGTGTGTTTATCTTTCCTGTAAAAAGTATTTACAAGTGTGGTTATCCTTTTGTAAGTGAGGTGTGTTTAATTCCAGAAATCTAATTTTACAGCAATTGTTAGGTGTGACTAGTTGTGGCAGATTGGAGGAGGAGGATTGGTAAGGCAAACTTGCGCATTTCATAACAGGTTCCTTCAAACCCAACTGTGGCACAGGTATTTCAATTTATTTTGATTAAAAGTCTTGTTATTTTTAGAAATTGTTTTGATGAGACCTAGAGATAGTAAGGGTAGATTCATTAAGGTTCATTCTGATCTTTTTGTAAACAACAAAACCCCCTCCTTCACTAACCCTAGGGATAGGGATACCGGCAACGAAACTGAAAACAACAACATTCAGAATTCAGCGGAATTTGGGACCCAACCACTAGGAACTGAGGTTATACTCAGTGAACAGTTACATTCAGAAGAAATCCCACAGATCCAACAAGCTTCACCTTTAAAGGAAGATCCTAATTTGGTTGACACAGTGAACATAGAAAAAGTGAACTTCCTTCTTGAACATAACCAGAATCCGGTGGTTTCTCAATTAGAATCCACTACAGATTTACCTTTCAATTTTCAAACTTGGCCTAGGCCAGACCATTGGGATTTTATTCTATCCCCAAGAAGAGACAGGTTAGGTGTCAACTGGTTTAGAAACCCTCTTGTCATGAGTGATCAGGAAACTGGACACCATATGGAAGGAGAAGGAGAACATGAGGGACGAACTGAAACAAATTTTGGCTTCCCCATTCTGGATCTTACACGGGATGTCAGTATGAAAAATATCCCAGCATCTTCATTACCTACCTTCTATGGGAAAAGTACTGAAGATCCGGATACCTTTCTATTTGAGTTTGACATCTTATGTAGGAGTTATAATTATCTACAGGATGCTCAAAAGTTAAAACTATTTCCAGCCACCCTTAAGGATTCTGCACTTAGATGGTTTATGAGCTTGGGGGAATCCACCATCCGAACTTGGGAACAAATGAAGAGTGCTTTCCTCAGAAAATACCGAGACTACTGTGGGCCTCGAGACTCCCAAAATGATATCTTTAAAATGCAACAGCATGAAGAAGAGAGTCTGGAGGACTTCTTAGAACGATTCTGCTTTGTATTGCAGAAGTCTAAGTATAATACCTTACAGGAGGATGCAGTCAGAACTCTTTTTCTAAAAGGGATCCTGGATGAATATGTGGAAATCCTCAACTTAATGGCATCATGTGATGTATCTCATAAATCCTTTGAGGAGATTACTGAACTATGCAGAAAGTATTCGAGGAGTAGAGCCAAGGCAGGAAAAAGCACAAGGGAAGGTCCTTCCCGTATTTCTAGAACAACAGGAACTAGTGGGGTCACAAGAGTTGAATTGGGAAACCTGTTAGAAAATTTCAAAACTAACATTTTAGGCACCTTAAGCTCCCAATTTGATGCATTGAAGACAAAGAAACGCAAGAGGAAGAGGACATAGCAGCATTACACATATTCTGCCCCAAATGCAGAAAAAGACACCCTTTGAAAGAGTGCCCTCTAAATATCATTTCAGTCTGTGCTCTTTGCTCTGCTCAACACCCAACTGACAATTGCCCTTCTTTACCAGAACTACAAGCTTTTTACAAGCTTAATGCTGAACCTACCGATGCATCAAGAAGGCCTTGGCAGCCTAGACCTCAAAACATGTACCCAGAGCCTGTTTTCCAGAACCCTGCATATTATTATCCCATGCAGCAATCTCAGCAGCCATGGAGTCCACAAATGTGGCAGAATTGGCCCTCTCAACCTACTCAGACCCAGCCTTGGCAGCAAGGCTGGCGGGGACAGTCATATGGAGGACCACAAGGACAACCCTATGGAGGAACACAATCAGCCACCCCTCCTAGTTACTGTCCAATGCCACCAAATATACAGCAGCTATTACCAGGCTTTACACCACCTGCCCTTCCTCCTATACCCCCAGTTCCACAACAATATCAAAATCCAAATCCACCTAGACCCACGTTGTTGCCAGCCCAACCTATCCCAAACCCTAATAACCGACCTCCCCAGCCTCTTAATAATGCTGAAATTCAGATGGCTCCAACTTATGTAATTCATTCAGCTCCTTTACAGGAAATACAATTAAGGTCTGGGAAAACATTAAATAAAACCCCTCCAGCAGTGATTATTCATGAAGAGACTGGAGAAGAAGGTGACGAAAAAGAGATTACAGAGGAAGAAGAAGTGCAGATTGCCTCAGAAAATACTCAAGCACTGGGAACTCATTTCCAACCACCTGCTCATCCACAGGTAAATAACAACCCCCCTTACCCAGAGAGGTTATTAATAGAGAAGCCTGTGATGCGTCCACAGTTTGATTTGGAAAGTGAGTTGAGAAATGTTTGCATCAAAATTCCATTACTTCAGGCTATTAGGGATGTCCCTATTTATGCAAAGTTGGTAAGGGAACTGTGCTTAAATAAACCTGGTCGAAAACAGAAAGATCCACCCAAGATAAATGTTTTAGGCCAGCTGTCTAATTATATTTCAGACTGCCCCTTACCCCCAAAATTTGCAAATCCTGGGAATCCAGTGGTGACCATTTACATCAATGAGGTTCCAATAGGAAACACTCTAGTTGACCTGGGGGCTGCCATTAATGTCATGTCTATGACCACCATGCAGAGACTTCAGTTGCATAATCTCCTCAGATCTACTCCTACTATTTTGGAGTTGGCTGATAGGAGCACAGTCAAACCTATGGGGGCCTTAGATGACATTACTGTCACAGTAGCTTCTTGGGAGTATCCAGTGGATTTTCTGGTACTCCAAACCAAACACCCAATGGGGGAACATCCTGTTATATTAGGCAGGCCTTGGTTAGCCACTGCCAATGCCTTTATAGGATGCAGAGAAGGTATTTTAACTATATCAAATGGCACTTCTCTACAAAACCTAATTATTTATCCTCCAGCACAGCCTGTATCGGAAAACATGTTATGGTTAGAGAATCCTTATGGGGATGAGGATGTGGGACAACCCTTACTGTCCATCAGTCAAACTAGGGGGCTGGAACACCAGACTGAGGATGATATCCTAGATCAATTTATTTCAGCCACCACTAGTATTGAGTACCCTCAGTCCTTCTCTGACTTAGACAATGTTTTCACAGAAGATTTTCAGGAACACTATTACCCTTCAGCCACCTCATCATCAGTAGTTTTATTCATAGATGAGAAGGTTGAAGCTGCAACTATACCAATGGAGATTAGTCCAGGGAGATCTTTGTTTATTAATGGGAATCTGTCTCAAAGCCAGCAAAATCAGGTAGTTAATTTACTCAAAGCACAGTCTGGGGCATTTGCTTGGGTTTATACAGACATGAAAGGCATTCACCCTGACACATGCATGCATCACATCTATACGCAGGAAAATATCAGACTAGTAAGGCAGCCACAGAAAAGAATGAATCCTGCGCTTAAAGACATTGTGAAGGAGGAATTACAAAAATTGTTGGATGCAGATTTCATCTATCCCATTTCTGATAGAAAATGGGTATCTCCGTTGGTGATTGTTCCAAAGAAGGGAGGTAAGTGGAGAATATGTGTTGATTTTCGTGAGTTAAATAAAGCAACTCTCAGAGATTACTTCCCTCTTCCTTTCATAGACCAGGTTTTAGATACATTGTCTGGAAAGAAATATTTTTCTTTTCTGGATGGATACAGTGGATATAACCAGATAAGAATAGCCCTAGAGGATCAAGAAAAAACCACTTTTACCTGCCCATGGGGAACTTATGCTTACAAGGTGCTACCATTTGGGCTGTGTAACGCTCCTGCCACTTTCCAGAGGGCAGTGTTAGGTATTTTGGCTGATTTGGTCCATGACTGTGTGGAAATATATATGGATGATTTTACAGTCTATGGTAATGATTTCAAGGAAGCCTTGGATAATCTGGAGAAAGTTCTAATTAGGTGCCAAGAAACAAATCTTGCTTTAAGCCATGAAAAGTGTAAGATGATGTTAACTGAGGGTATTGTTTTAGGGCACCATGTTTCATCAGAAGGAATTAAGGTTGACCCAGCAAAAATTGAAATCATTACTAGTTTATCTTCACCAACTACACAAAAAGAAGTCAGAAGTTTTCTGGGACACGCAGGGTACTATCGTAGGTTTATTGCTAATTTTACAAAGATAGCAGCCCCACTGTTCAAATTGTTGGCCAAAGACAGTGGTTTTGATTGGGATCAACACTGTCAGACAACCTTTGACACATTAAAGTCAGAATTGTCTTCAACACCAGTTCTGCGGGGGCCAAATTGGTCTTTGCCCTTCCATATACAAACTGATGCTTCAGACACTGCCTTGGGGGGAGTGCTCGGACAGAAAGAAAATCAGTCCTCCTATGCTATTTATTTCATCAGTAAAAATTTAACACCTGCAGAATTGAATTATACAGTGACTGAAAAAGAGTTTCTAGCAGTAGTTCATGCCATCAATAAATTTCGGCATTATATTACAGGTTACGAGGTATTTGTTCACACCGACCATTCTGCTATTAAATTTTTAATGAATAAGCAAATCACTAGTGGCAGAATTACTAGATGGTTACTTTTGTTACAGGAATTTAACATTACCATAGTTGACAAACCAGGGAAGGAAAATCTGGTTGCAGATTTCCTCTCCAGATTGACTCATGCTGATGATAATGTTCCTGTAGATGATACATTCCCTGATGAACACTTGTTTGCTGTTTCTATTAAAACACCCTGGTTTGCAGATGTAGCCAACTATTTGGTTACAGGGAAACTACCTGCTCATTTGTCATCTTATGAAAAACGAAGAATCATACAGCAAAGTGCTAATTATTCATGGGTGGGTAATGACCTCTTTCGAACCGGTCCAGATCTGATTATCAGGAGGTGTGTGAGGGAGGATGAGATGTGTTACATCCTCCAAGCCTGTCATGATGGACCCTGTGGAGGCCATTTTTCAGACAAGCGGACAGCATATAAGGTGTTACATCAAGGGTATTACTGGCCTACCCTTTTTAAAGATGCTGAGAAGTATGTACAGGGCTGTGACAGCTGTCAAAGAATGGGGAGACCCACTGCTGCTGATCAAATGCCTTTACAAGCCCAGGTACAAATTGAACCTTTTGAAAAATGGGGATTGGATTTTGTTGGCCCAATCTCACCAATGTCAAGAAAAAAGAGATATATTTTAGTATGCACTGACTATGTGACTAAGTGGGTTGAGGCTAAAGCTCTATTGAGGGCCACTGAGAAATCAGTCATAGAATTTATTTACGAAGAGATTTTTACTCGTTTTGGCATTCCTCGTGAAATTGTGACTGACAATGGGGCACAGTTTGTCTCTAAATCAATGAAAGCACTTACAGAACAATATGGAATTAAGCACTATAAATCTTCTCCTTACCACCCCCAAGCAAATGGTCAGGTGGAATCAACCAATAAAGTGCTAGAATCCATTTTAACTAAGACTGTGCAGCTACATCACAAGGACTGGGCAGACAGGCTACCCGAGGCATTGTGGGCTTACAGAACTACGTGGAGAAATACCACAGGGTATACCCCATATTAGCTTGTTTATGGTAAACAGGTCCTGCTTCCTATAGAATTTCAGGTGAAAACTTTTCGTACTGCTGCACAACTGAGCCTGAATTTAGATGAAGCCCAGGAGCAGAGGCTGATGCAATTAAATGAACTTGATGAAATCAGACAAGATGCTGTCCAACAAACTGTGTTGATACAGAATCAGCGGACTAAGTGGCATGATAAATTTTTGAAGAAGAAGACTTTTGAAGAAGGTGATTGGGCTCTGTTATTTGACTCACGATTCAAACATTTCAAAGGTAAGCTTACCACTAGATGGATGGGGCCATATGAAATTGTGACTGTTTTTTATAATGGTTCTGTCAAAATAAAAACAATAGATGAAGAACAAACTTCCTTTGTAGTGAATGGACATCGGTTAAAAGTATATCATAAACCTCTCTCTAAGCAAGAGTTCATCCATAACATGAGTCAGCAGTCTGAACTAGAACTGGTAGGTGAGGAAAAGACTTCTTCATCTCCTACTCTCTCTCAGTAATCTTCAATGGAATTGTTTTTTGTACATATGTACAGGATTTTGTTTTATTAGGTCTCTTTTTGAAAGGGTGCAGATATTCTTTTCAGTAAGGCTCAAAATGTTTTGAAACCTAAGGGAGGTGTTTTATCACTCCTCTATTTCAGCCTTTTGATCATTTTTTTTGCAAACCTTTTTTTTTTTAGGACTGTGTAAATTTGGGTCAATTTCTGAGTTTCACTGATTCATTGGAATGTTTGCATTTGTGTGTCAGATTTTTTAGAACTGTTTTGGCTATTCATAAGAGTACTTGCCCACCAGGCATTGCCTACATTAATGCTTTAAGCTTCCCAAAAATTTTCTGCTTATGAACCTATGGGTTGCTAGGACCATTTGATTTGATTTCACACTAGATAGAGAGAGGGAATTGATGTTAGTTACAGCTATGGGCATGAAGTTATTTTTAAAGATAGGCATCATGTTAAAAAGGTGTTCAAGATCGGGCAGTTTGGGGGTTATTATCTCTTGGCTGTTATAATATTAAACACACATATATATATATACTGTCTTTAGCCACTTTATGACTTTCACTTTCTACAGTTACGAAGGTTAGCTGTTCATATGGGCAAATCTTTACAGGCATATACAAAGAATACTCTTCCAATTCTGGTACCATCCCACTCCTAGATGGTTTTCAGAGCAGCTCCCCCACTCATCTATGCTTGAGCAAATCATAAATTTTATCTTTAAGATGAAATTGGGACAAGAGCCTCTGATAGAAAAAGGGTGTAAGAGGTTAACTCGCCGGGATACTGAATAGGTCTGCTGGCAGCGGGTACCGACCTGTGGTATGAACAGGCAAACCCATCAGGGTTCTGAACAGGCCTGTTGGAAATGGGGCATCTGTCTGGGGAAGAAGCTTCTTAAGATGTTATAGTTACCCCACCGGAGTACTGACCAGGCTTGCTGGCAGTGGGTTCTGACTTTAATATCTTCTTTAACAGCCTCATCTATACTTGTCTATATGAACAACGTACCTATGTGAAGGTAAAAGAGAAGCCATAAGGATGGTTAATTAAAATTTATTAAATTCATTAAAAATAAAATGATAGCCAGTTGATAATCATCTCCAACTGTTCTGCATTTTGGGTTACCTGATTCTAAAAAAAGAAGGTTTATGTTTGATGCCTAAAACATAGCTGAGAAATTTAGTACTATTTGTTCCACTACTCGAATTATCCTGTGTGAAGCTGAGTCAAAATGGACCAGTACCCCATTAGCTTCTGTTGCTATTTTCCTTGTCCCGTGGCATATGTCCTGGTGGAAAAAGTTCTGTATGGATGACAAGGATGAAGTCTGAATTTTTGATTGATGAAGTCTGAATTGTTGATTGTTTGAATTATGAGTGATTGATGAAGTCTGAATTTTTGATTGTTTGAGTCATGAGTGATTTATGAAGCTTGCATTTCTGATTGTTGAATTACGAGTGATTGATTGAAGTCTGCATTCCTGATTGTTATTTGTATTTTCAATAAAAGGTGGCTTCATAGCACAATTAAGTTTCCTGTGTGGTTAGATGGAGTAGCAACCTTACAATAAGGAAATCATGTCACAAAACTGTTGAGAGTCCAACAACTCTTTTAATCCAGTCTATTTGCTTATGAACTCATTCAAGTGATGTCTATTTGAGAGATTAATGGTTTTACATCACTATTCATAGCCTAGCAGCTGCTCCAGATGCTGGTACTGACCTTTATACTGGTAAATTGTTATGCATCATTATCAGCCTAAAAGTACTGCTGTATTTGTTAAAGTGCCGGCTTGAGTGCCGTAAGGAGTGCTGGAAGATATATTGGGGAAATTGGCATGTATATGGTAATGGACGTTGATGGAGGTAAGGAAAGGTGTACGATTGGCTAAATCTTAATTATTAATAAGGATTATAATTAAATATTTTTTTTTGCCATTATATGAAATTCGATGAGCTATGAACTACCTTAAATACCTTTAATAATATTTCATCCTCTATTATTGTTGGCAACCTTTGATAAAACGAATTATAACCTTGTTCTATTATAATCAGGGTTCTTACGTGTTATGAGATTAAGATTAGCTTAAACGTGTTACATCATGGTAATCATTTCCTGCGATGTGGGCAGTATGTGCTACCACTTGTAATGATTTTCACTTGTCACGATTATTGTCCTCATTACCTTTACTTCCTATCGTTGTCATTTTTACCATGTTCATTCGGGTTTTTTTTTACAGTCCCTATCGTTACCATTGTCGTTGCCTGCGAATTGTCTGTCCGAATTGTCTGCTAATTCTCTGCTAATTCGCCAATCTTCGTGTCTCCACCATGCTCAACCGGCATGAACCCTCTGCGTATGAACAGTTGTTAGCCATCCCTGAGTTCGTTGCATGCAAGGATATGTTTACTCGGGCTGGATGGCATGCATTTTTAACCAATTTACAGGGCCACGATGACGCTGTCTCTCTACAATTCGCCCTGAGTTTCGATGGGCATACCGCTAGAGTGGGGGCTCTGGAGTTTGCAGTGACAGAGGAGTCCATTTCAGTTTCCACGGGACTTCCACGCACCGACGATAGGTGGTTTAAGAATTTTCGGTTGCCACGAAAGGAATATGACTGTGTTTTCAAACCAGAATATTTGGCTGTGAAGGGTGAGAAGGGTTTCTCCAAGCTGTGGGTTAGGGAAGAATTTCATAATTCCTTGATGATCATCACCAAGCTAATTACCTGTGAAGGTCGCTTCTCCACTTACAAAGCCTGTCATTTTCGCCTTCTAGCTCACTTCGAGTTTGGTAAGCTTCTGAACTTTCCATTTTATTTTTGGAAAAGTTTGAGTAAAATGGCTTCACAAGTGAGGAAGAACTTAGAGCATCCAACTCATAGCCTTTACCATCATGGGCTTATTAAAATGCTCGTTTTAGCTGAGTTAAAAAATCAAGGTCGGGGATGGGAACAGTTTGTGTATGAACTCTCTAACCCTCATCTTCAGTCACCCTTGAGGAATGAATCAGGTGAGCCTGGTATTCCTGATCTAATGGAGAAAGCTTCCTCTACAAATAATTCTGTTCCTCAAAATGATTGCCTTCAGGAACCCGCTGTTAACAGTTGCAAGAAAACTGCTCCATTATATGCTAAGAAGTCCCCAATCTCTAAGAGACAGTGTGTTAGCTCTCGGTCTGGGGGAGATAAGGAGCAGGAGAATTTGTTTGTTTTGTCAAATAGACGATTTACTCGCAGCATGGCCGCTAAAGAGGGGAGAAAGGGATCTAAGGGTAAAGAACCTATTCAAGTTGAGTTGTCATCATCTGATGCTTCCTCTACTCATGTTAACTCTGATTCTCCTGGTTCTCCTCATTATTCTGCATCGTTGAGTCCTGTTAGTGAACCTTTGCTGCCGGTATCTCCTTCAAAATCGAGTCTGAAATCTGCCAAAGGATCCCCTTCAAAGTCTAGTTTGAAATCTGTCAAAGTATCCTCCTCAAAATCGAGTTTAAAATCTGTCAGGGCATCACTTTCCAGATCTGGTTCGAAATCAGAGGCTTCAGCACAGGGGATTGACTATTTTAGGCAAAAGAATATTAAATTGACAAAGAAGCTGCAAGAATATGTAAGGTTGGATCGGGTTATCAAACAAGAAAATGCCATTTTAAAGGCTAGAATAGTGTCTTTGCAAACCCTGGTTGATGAAGTTAAAGGGACAAATCACAGCCTTCGAAAACAGTTAAAGAAGAAAGACAAATAGTTTGAACAGTTGGTTAGCATACAACAACACTCTGCCCCCTCTCCTCCTCAGGTGCAAGTCCTGTTTAATACCTCAGCTTCAGTCTCTGGAGTTGGATCTAAGGATTGATCATTCACTTTGGGGATTTAAATTTTGTCTATCTGAAATTCTATTGCATTGGGACATGCAAGACCTTCAGTCTCGGGGAGATGTTGGTCCTCTATTTTGCCCATTCAGTATAATGTTTTCTAGCATTAATATCTTAATGGAATTCAATAATAATCAGTTTTGTGTGTCTTTTTGGAGGTCAACACTGCTAAAGCTGTGGTAAGTGATTTTAATTATTTGTTTGTTGTATTTTCTTGTTTTATGCATATGTTTTGGGTTTTAGGTTTCATTAAATGATATGCTAATAATAAGATTGGTTTCTCTTCCATACAGGGTTCGTTTGGCTACCTGGCCCAGCGTTCAAAGGAGGTTTATGCAGAGATCGGGGATTCGATCTACAATGAGGGCGTTTTTCCTGGATCCATATCGTCTTTCAGATGCTTTTGAGGATTACTCCACTGCTATTTTAGGCATGATCTTTGATCGAGGGTTGTTTTTATTTTCTCTTTAACAATATGTGCATATTTGGGGATCTGAGATGCTATTTTTGGCTCAAAATCGCTAAGATATTTGTGGGTTGTTATCCATATCGACCTTTGTTTCCAGGATGATCTCACTCTGTATATTCAGTATAAAGATGACTCTTGAAACCCTGAGACGTGGGCAGATGTATTCAGAGAAGACTGTAACATTTGAATTTAATATAATCGGCATTTATCTCCTTTAAGCTTTGACTTAAGACTGGAAGGCGTTGAGGGCAGGGCCCCCTTCAACACCAATCCTTAGCATTTTGTATTGTGTATTTGACAGTAGTGGAATAACATTTTCTTACTTTGACGTTGTGTGCAGAGATATTAATGGTTTTGTTAATGATTTTATTTATCTGTGGGCAAACGTAGAATAGATGCCTGCAAGTTGTTAAGCAATTTCATTGGCATTTTAATCTAGCGCAGGGTATAAACTTGTGAATAAATTGTATTTAAAATCGCCCTTTGATTTTTAGTATGAGTAATTATAAGTGGCCACAGTAATGATGAGATGTGTGATAAGTTTGATTGGCTTTGTTATAGAATCGATTTAGTAGGGTTGAGGAATGGTATGTATCAGAGTTCCCTTTCAATTCCCAGTATGAGTTGTGATGGGTTTGATTTCAGTAGCTAGGAACTTGACTTGCTGAAGAAAATAGAGTGCATTTCATAGTGCCTCTTACTATTAAAGATAGAACATAGCTCCATTTCTTTCGACCTTTGAGCTCACAAACTGTAGGATCGATTTGCATTTGCAGTGTGTGTATTTAACAAAGATTGCAGTAGTATAGGGTTTTGATATATTGGTTTATCAAATGTTTAGGGTTTGTTAATAACTAAATAGGAGTTGAGATTGGCATTGAATAGTTTACAGCGTTATCTTCTAGGGTTGAATCTTAGTTTCATAATATATATATATTTTCTGAAATCTTCCTTGACAGTTCTGTTATTCGATGATGAGCATCTACTGAAACCTCCAACATCCTGTTATGTGCACTTATATATACAGAACTCAAGAGTAGTATATCAGCAGTAAATCGACTTGCCTTTGATGACATGCTTGTGAATAAGTTAATAGGTTTTATTTCAGCAGTGATTCCAGGAATGTTTGTGTGGATTGAAGTATCATATTTGGCAGAGTTATTAATTGGAATTTAGATATATATTGAGATCAATTAAGCATATGCATTTGGTTAATAACCGGTTAATTATATTTTTATAGATTGTAATTACAATAGCTTAGATTGCTGTAGATACTATTAATTGCTTTAAAAACTGCTGTAGCTTAAATTTGTATTCTTCTAGCAGGTTGTTTTGTTTTAAAAATCATATCATTGCAATTTGGAAATTCCTTGTTGGTTATTTTTGAGTTCAACAGTAGGAATTAGTAAATTAGTTTTCTTTTCTATAGTACAGATCTAGTGATACTTGGCATTGGTCATTTAAGTGTTAGCTTCATTATTGTTGTAAGTAGATTAGGGTTTCTTGAGGAATGAGCATTGAGACTACTTTGCCCGCACATATAGTGTAGCAGCTCAAAGTCTACAATTCTCCGGTTGATAGATTAAATTGAGGTGAATTAAATATCAATAATTTTAACCAACACATTTCAAATGGGATTCAAACTTTATTAAAAAGAATCATATGTACATCTTTCACTCTTCATAAAATGTGACAATTTAACTTTCAAAATAGGTTGTCTATAGGTTTCAATGATTGTAAACTTAAAAGCAACTCTAAGGATCCAATTTTAACATCCATAATTATAAAAATATATAATTTGACTCCCTCACCAACGTCATCGACGTTATACTTCACTAATTATAAACACCTTTAAATTTATGTTTGAAGCAACACTTGTAACTACTCGTTGGAAAGTCTTTTCCAACATACATGATATGCACATGACATTGAGTATATATGGATTGCAAGTTTGTCTAACTTACCAAGTCATATTTTTTTTGGAGGCAAGATAAAATTGAATGGTGGATCACATTTATAAAAGTGGTTAATGATGATGATGATGATGATTAACATCCACTGAGACCAACTTTGGTCTATCGGACCGTAAAAAGGTTATTACTTGGTTTGCTCTAAACTTTGTTCCTATGCTAAAAAAGCTTAGAAAGAAGCTTTCCAAGATCATGATAGTTTTGGCAAGTCAGGAGGTTAGAAAGGTTTGTATTGTAGCAAATACTATGAAATTCATATCTAATGTGGGTGTAGGTTTGTATTGTAGCAAATACTATGAAACTCATATCTAATGTGGGTGTAAGCAGGACACTCTAAGAGAAAGTGATCTTCATCCTCAACTCTCATAGACTCAAAAAGATGGCAAACCCTTTCCTCCCACAGAGTTTTGGGAATAAACCAACTCCCTATTTCGCTAAACCAACTCCCTATTTCGCTATGGAGCTCGTGAGAGTTCGTTCTAATCTTGGCTATGTTCATTTTCTTCTTTGAACTAGTTATTATCGAGAGATAATTCCGATATTCCAAATTAGGGTTAATGACCTCCTTATAGTATCTTAGTTTTCTCTTAATCGCTAAATTTTCTTCGCACCACAATTTCTCTTTAAACTTGGAAGAAATAATATTTTTGACATTATCGATATTCTGCAAAGTGTCATTTTCATCAATTCCCCAATGGTCTAACCAAGCCATCGTATCTTTACACCAACTCCGCTTGAGGTGTAATTGGTTTTGACTTGAATTTAAAGAAATTTAAGGAAGTCTCTTGTTTTCCATGTTATTTATCTTATGCGTACATCAGGTACCTAGTCATAGCCATGCTCTCGATGGGGGAAAGACCCACTTCTAAGAGGAGAATAGGATAAGGTGTGTTGCTTTTAATTTTGAGGTTATAAGTTATAAACCGCTTCTGGATTTGCTCAATCTTTCTCCAATAATCTCTAGAAATGTTGCACCCCCATACTTCACAACTGTATAAGATAACGAGGATGACAAGAGTTTCAAAGAGGAACTTATTTTTATCCCACATGACCAGGTTGGTTGATTTACAATTATTTTCAAGACCAAAATAAGCTTTCCATCCTCCATTAATCCTTTTCTCAATGTTGTGGTTCCAATTGAGCTTGTGATGAATATCGATTCCGAGATACTTGTAAGAAGTCACTTCCTCCAATTTACTGTTATCATAAATAAAATTTGCGTAGGTGTTTTTCTTAGATTTTATAATCATAACTTTTGTCTTGTCGGTGTTAACAGTCATACCCGTGTTAGAGCAGAAATATTTTAGAATTCTTAATTGTTTATTGAGATCAAAGGGGAACCTTGCCATAAAAATAGTATCATCAGCATAAAGCAGGAGGATGATAACTATCCCAACTAATATTGTGTTGGCACAACCTACTTCTTCTAAACACCTTTATAGTTTATTGATGTAAATGCTAAAAAGGGTAGGGGAGAGGGGGAAACCTTGCTTAAGTCCAATATTACAGTTTATATCCGCTGACCAACCCTCGTTATTCTTTAACTTGGAAATGACCTTTTCGTATAACCTTATTGCGGTAGCTCTTAATTAAAAAGGAACATTAAGCTCCTCTAACATATTCCACGGGTTATTTCTAGGCACTGTATCAAAAGCTTTCCTAAAGTCCACAAAGCAACAAAAAATATCTGACTTATTATTACGACAATTCTCTACAATGATCCTAAGCGTAACGTGGTGGTTCGTGGTTGAATGATTCCTTCTAAAACCTGCTTGGCTTGTATCCCTCTTACCTTCCATCTCTAGCCATTAGTTGATCTTCTTTTCTAAGATAATACTATATAACTTGGCTAGGAGAGGGCTAATCATAATGGTATGATAATTAGAGGGGTTATTTTTATTGTCACTTTTGAAAATAGGAATAATGAGGCTCTGAGTCCAAGGTGTAGGGAAACCTTGCTTGAATGCCAAATTAAAGAGTTTGTGGATGTGCGGGATGAGGATAGGCCCCCCAATTTTTAATATTTCTGCTTGGTAGCCTTCAATGTAAGGAGGGTTTGAATGTTATCTCTGATATCCGAGGATTCGTAAAGTTTTTTAAGATAGGAATTCCAATATTTTAAAGCAATCTTATTATCTTTGTTTTGTTTTGTGAGTTATAATTTGCCTCTAAAATTTCTTAGGATCCACCTTGGAGAGTTGTAAAAGATTTTTTTGTCGTTTACTAAGACAGTGCCTTTTTTTCTTTTAATTAGGGTTTTGTAGTGATTTATCTTGTCCATTTTTATCGATTCTGCAGAAGCTTGCTTAATTTATTTTCACACATTTTTACACTCTTGATCATACCAAGAGTTGGTTATACTATCTCTCTTTTTAACCGATACTTCAATAGAGAACTTGTTAATGGATGACGAGAAGGCTGTGGTAAAATTATGGTAGATATTTTCTATATTCTCCATACTGGATAAAGGAAACAAATTGTTTTTTAAATCATGGAGAAAAAGGTCGATTTTATTTTTATCGAAGATCATGTGCTTTTGGAAATGATAGTTTTCCTCTTTGGGATTGCTATGCATGGCAATATTGAGAGTTATAATGATGCAGGGGCATCTTGTAGAGATAGCCATATAAGCGTTTCGACACACATTGCAGCTCAAGGTCGAGTCAAGGGAACCTGAATCTAAGAAGGAGCTTACTCGAATATCTTGATAATAGTATGTTTTTAGTTAACGTTGCAGCTCAAGGTCGAGTCAAGGGAACCTGAATCTAAGAAGGAGCTTACTCGAATATCTTGATAATAGTATGTTTTTAGTTATAGAACAGTAGTTAGAAATAATTGGCTAATTTTAGCTCCCTGCGAGGAGACTAAGCCATCTAGATAGACTGTTACAAGATTTTAGGAAGTAGTTACTTAAAATTAGAAAGAAACCTTTCAGCTGGGCAAGTAGAGCTGGCAAATGGCAGTTCTGGACATCCTTTTTTGTAACTCCTAGTTAGAGAGGAATTCGAAGAGTTTTCTATCATAATAAAAAAAGGAGAGAAATATGTGAAGGTTGATAATTAATAAAAGAAGAAAATCGAGATTCTGTATGAATGATGCGAGCTTGAATGTTTTTTTTTTTTTTTGTTCTGATGTTTCCTTCATTTTTCGGAGCCCACTAACCATGTTGTTGCAGGTCCGAGGGCATTTTAGTTATTCACCACCAGAGCCCACGAATTACAGTCACGTCGGTCCATTTCAGTAGAAATGGGCGTAGGAACCTACCATTTATCTATGTAATGCGTGAGACGTCCCAATAAGATAGGATTGAGTCGGAATCTATCATTAAACACCTCAACTGTTAGAATAATGGAAGGAACCAACGTTTTCTCAGTCCCAGGTACAGGGGTGATTCTCATATGAACAAAAAAAAACAAATTATTTAGGGCTTCAACCGTGGACGAGTATCCAGATCCGATTAGAGTGAATCTGTTGTGATAGACATTGAAGGGTTCTGCGATTTCATCCACTCTTGAATCGAATTTGAGGAACACCCATTGAAAGTTTGAAGGGGACGGCGTGACCCACTGCTGTGACCTGTGGACGTGGACAGAGTCATTTGAGAAACAACATGGGTTCGAATTGGTAACTGAATCTTGATAAGGGGGATTCAGACGCAGAAGTCTGAGACCTTGGATGGTGTTGCCCTCTCCAATAGGACCGAGAAGACTCACATAGCTCGTGTAGTGATAAGCTCCCATAGGCTCATACCATTTCCTGCACCAATTTTGGTATCAGAGCGGGAGATTTGATCAGTAAAATAAGGAAAAAGACATGGCTGTCCGTGTTGGTAGAGCTCGGGGTCGTGGTAGAGGAAGATCAACAGCAAATACAGAGGTCATGGAGGAGTTGAGAGAGCTAAGAGCACGCATGGAAGCTGTGGAACTGGGCCGGCAGAGAGATCCAGTAGCGAGAGATGTGAGTGGGCCTGACGAGGAAGAACGTGAAGAGGAGACAACCCCTATAGCAGAGACACCTGAGATGAGGTGCCTCCGATCCATTTTGGGAAACCACACCTAGACCAAAGCGTGAGCTACCCATCTATGAGGGAAGCCTTACTGCTGAACACCTCATTGACTGGATCAGTGAGCTAGACAAATATTTTGAGTATGATGAGATCGAGGAAAATAGGAAAGTCAGATTGGCAGTGACATGGTTGAAGGGGCACGCATCCCTCTGGTGGGATAGTGTGCAGGAAGAGAGGAGAAGGAAGAATAAGCCACTAATCAAGAGCTGGGATAGAATGGTGGCCAAGATGAAGGCCAAATTCTTGCCCAAGGATTACCAGTTGACCCTGTATAGGCAAATGCAGAATCTGAGGCAAAGAGTATTGACTGTGAGAGAGTACACCAAGGAATTTTACAAAGTAAATTTGAGAGCTGGTTATGTGGAGGAATCAGCTGAGAAGGCCGCCAGATATGTAAATGGCTTGAGGATGGAGATCCAGGATGAAATCAGCATGATATCACCGAGGACAATGGAAGAGGCCTACCAGTATGCCTTGCGAGCAGAAGAGAAGTTGTTGAGGAAACAAAACTTCAATAGAGGAAGGGGCTCAGCTAAAGGGAGATGACAATCAGTTGGAAGGGAGAAGTTTGCAGCCCAAAAGGGAGAGTCCAGCAATTCGAATCAGCAGGAGCAGCAAGTCAGACACAGTGACCCCATAGGGAGAAGACCCTACCAGAGGGAGGTATAGGTAGAGGGAGAGACAGAGAATCTGTCTTTCGGTGCTACAAGTGTAATAAACTAGGTCACAAGTCTTTCGAGTGCCCAGAGAAGGAAAACACAGGACAAAGAGGAGCCTATGTAGCTCAGAAAGGACAGAAGCAAGAGGAATTGCTAGTGGCCAAAGACCTACTTGAGACTGGAGAGGCTTTGATGATAAACAAAGTCTTGTTGAAACCTGAGAAGGAAAGGGTAGAGCCTGCTCAGAGGAAAGCCTTGTTCAGGACTATGTGCAAGGTCAAAGGAAAGTGCTGCAAGATGGTGATTGACAGTGAGAGCATTGACAATCTGGTTTCCACAGAGATGGTGGAGAAACTGAACTTGAAGAAGATCAAACATCCAGTCCCCTACAAGTTATCCTGGTTACACAAAGAACATCAAATTCTGGTAAGTGAGCAATGTGAATTTGATTTACAAGTAGGTACATATAAATATAAAGTAATATGTGACGTGACGCCCATGGATGTCTGTCATGTTCTTTTGGGAAGACCTTGGCAGTTTGACAGGAAAGTAGTGCACGATGGTAGGAGGAATTGCTACAGTTTTGATAAGGATGGAGTGAGACATGTCTTACTGCCTTTGCAAGAAGGTAGTGCAGTAGAGCAACCAGCAGCAAAAGTCTTGATGATGACCAGCAAAAATTATTTGCAGCAGTTGGAGAAAGAGGAAGTGAACTACGCAGTGATGTGTAAGCCCAAGGTAGTAAGGATGAAGACTACTATTTCAGATCTGCCTGAGGAGATTCAAAGAATGTTGGTTGAATTTAGTGACATAGTAGTGGATGATTTACCCAATGAGTTGCCACCAAAGAGATATATCAACCATCACATCGACTTCATTCCGGGAGCTAGCTTACCCAACAAAGCAGCCTATAGGTTGACACCTCAGGAGAATGAAGAAATCAGAAAGCAAGTGCAAGGACTGTTGGATAAAGGACTGATTAAGAAAATTCTGAGCCCATGTGCAGTGCCTGCAGTGTTGAGCCCAAACAAGGGTGGTGAGTGGAGGATGTGCATGGACTCACAGGCCATCAATAAAATAACCATCATATATAGGTTTCCATTGCCTAGGATGGATGACATAATGGACTGTCTGAGTGGGGCAGCATACTTTACTAAGATAGATCTGAAAAGTGGGTATCATCAGATCATAATTAGAGAGGGGGACGAGTGGAAGATAGCCTTCAAAAAAAATGAGGGGCTGTATGAGTGGCTAGTTATGCCATTTGGACTATCAAACGCCCCAAGTAATTTTATGAGATTGATGAATGAAGTCCTGAGAGACTTCAAAGGAAAATTTGTGATCGTCTACTTGGATGATATACTGATTTTCAGTTAGTCAAAGAAGGAGCATCTGAGGCATTTGAGATGTGTCTTGGAAAAGTTACAATCAGAGAAGTTGTTAGTGAACATCAAGAAGTGTTGATTCATGAAATCTGAGCTGGTATATTTGGGCTTTGTGGTTTCGAAGGATGGTTTGAAGATGGACCCAAAAAAAGTGCAAGCGATTTTGGATTGGCCTTCCCCCCGAAGCATATTTGAGGTAAGGATCTTCCATGGCTTAGCAAGCTTTTACAGAAAATTCATAAGGAACTTTAGTGGTATTTGTTCACCCATTGTTGAGACTATTAGAAAAGACAAGCAGCCATTCAATTGGACAGGAGGAGTTGAAAATAACTTTCAGCTGTTAAAGAAAAAGATTACCGAGAAGCCCGTGTTGGGGCTACCAGATTTTAGAAGACCATTCCAAGTTACGTGTGATGCTAGTGGGATAGCCATTGGGGCTGTGCTTAGTCAGGAAGGTAAACCAGTGGCCTGTTTTAGTGAAAAGCTAAATGATGCAAAACAGAAATATTCATCGTATGACAAAGAGTTCTATGCTATAGTCCAAGCCCTGAAACATTGGAGGCATTATTTGATGCCTCGGGAGTTTGTACTGTATTCTGACAACCATGCTCTGCAGTACATAATGCAGCAGCCTAAATTGAATCAGAAACATGCCAAATGGGTAGAGTTTCTACAGAATTTCACTTTTGTGTTGAAGCATATTAGTGGACAGTCAAATCGTGTAGCTGATGCATTGAGCAAGAGAGCCTTAATCATGCAGGAAACTCAGGTACAAGTTTTAGAATTTGAATATCTTAGAGATTTATATGAAAATGACAATGACTTTCAATGTGCATATAGAGCATGCAAGAATCCCATAGAGGTAGGCAAAGAGTTGTGGGTTGAATATATGTTGCAGGACGACTTACTCTTCAAGAATAGTAAGTTGTGTATCCCACGCTGCTCAATGAGGGAAAATTTGATTCAGGAGAATCACAATGGTGGGATGGCTGGTCACTTTGGAAGTGATAAAACTTATGGACAGCTAAGTCATTTTTACTTCTGGCCCAAGATGAGGTCTGAGGTTGAGAAGTTTGTGAGCAGATGTAGAACCTGTCAGCATCCCAAAGGAAGAAGCCAAAACATCGGTTTATACACACCCTTGCCTGTCCCCACCAGGCCTTGGGATTCTGTAAGTATGGATTTTATTTTAGGGCTGCCAAAGACTCAGAAAGGAAATGACTCCATCTTTGTAGTGGTGGACAGATTTACAAAAATGACACATTTCGTTCCGTGTTTTAAGACAAGTGATGCCACCCACATAGCAAACTTGTTCTTTAATGAAATAGTGAAGCTGCATGGTTTGCCTAGAAGTATTGTCTCTGATAGAGATATGAGGTTCACCGGTCACTTCTGGAGGACCTTGTGGAAGAAGCTGGGTACTAAGCTGAATTTTAGTTTAGCTTATCATCCACAGTCAGATGGTTAGACTGAGGTAGTTAACAGGAGTCTGGGTAACATGTTGAGGAGCTTGGTTGGAGAAAATCCAAAACAGTGGGATAGGGTGTTAGTGCAAGCTGATTTTTCCTATAATGACTCGCCAAACAGAAGCACAGGTATGAGCCCATTTCAGATCTTGTATGGCATGCATCCTAGAGGAGTATATGAATTGTGAGATTTGGGGCAGATGGAAAGAAGGAGTGCGAATGGCGAAGACTTTGCAGCTAGTATCAGAGAGCTACAAGAAGAAGTTAAAGAGAGGCTACAGAGAAGTAATGCAAGTTACAAGGAAAGAGCTGATTCTAAACGAAGAGAAAAGAATTATGAGGTGGGAGACCTAGTGCTAGCCCATCTAAGGAAGGAAAGGTTTCCTAAGAGAGAGTACAACAAACTGAAAATGAAGAAGATTGGGCCATGCAAAATCCTCAGAAAATTCTATGCAAATGCGTATGAGCTGGAATTGCCAGTAGGAATTGACATATCTCCTATTTTTAATGTTGCTGATATATATCCTTTTACAGAAGACAATGCAGGTCAGGTTACAGGAGACAAAGATGCTAAAGATGATTTGCAGTGGCTGAAGCAGATGCCTGTAGCGTAGGAATTGGAAGCAGAAGGGATCTTGGACACTAAAATTGCAAAGAGTACTAGGCAGAAGGACTATCTGGATTATTTGGTGAAGTGGAAAGCATACCCTGTAGAAGATGCTACTTGGATGAGTGCAGCAGAATTGGCAGCCAAGGGTTTTGCTGTTGCTGATCTTTTGAATAGGGGTTCAATTCTTTCCACCCTGGGAGTCTGATGCAGGGGCATCTTGTAGAGACAACCATATAAGCATTTCGACACACGTTGCAGCTCAAGGTCGAGTCAAGGGAACCTGAATCTAAGAAGGAGCTTACTCGAATATCTTGATAACAGTATGTTTTTAGTTATAGAACAATAGTTAGAAATAATTGGCTAATTTTAGCTCTCTGCGAGGAGACTAAGCCATCTAGATAGACTGTTACAAGATTTTAGGAAGTAGTTACTTAAAATTAGAAAGAAACCTTTCAGCTGGGCAAGTAGAGCTGGAAAATGGCAGTTCTGGACATCCATTTTTGTAACTCCTAGTTAGAGAGGAATTCGAAGAGTTTTATGTCATAATAAAAGGAGAGAAATATGTGAAGGTTGCTAATTAATAAAAGAAGAAAATCGAGATTCTGTATGAATGATGCGAGCTTGAATGGATGGTTTTTTTTTTGTTTTTTTTCTTCTGTTGTTTCCTTCATTTTTCGGAGCCCACTAACCATGTTGTTGCAGGTCCGAGGGCATTTTAGTTATTCACCACCAGAGCCCACGAATTACAGTCATGCCGGTCCATTTCAGTAGAACTGGGCGTAGGAACCTACCATTTATCTATGTAATGCCCGAGATGGCCCAATATGACAGGATTGAGTCGGAATCTATCATTAAACACCTCAAATGTTAGAATAATGGAAGGAACCAACGTTTTCTCAGTCCTAGGTACAGGGGCGATTCTCATATGAACAAAAAAAAAAAATTATTTAGGGCTTCAACCGTGGACGAGTATCCAGATCCGATTAGAGTGAATCTGTTGTGATAGACAATGAAGGGTTCTACGATTTCATCCACCTTTGAATCGAATTTGAGGAACACCCATTGAAATTTTGAAGGGGACGGTGTGACCCACTGCTGCGACCTGTGGACGTGGACAGAGTCATTTGAGAAACAACATGGGTTCGAATTGGTAACTGAATCTTGATAAGGGGGATTCAGATGCAGAAGTCTGAGACCTTGGATGGTGTTGCCCTCTCCAATAGGACCGAGAAGACTCACATAGCTCGTGTAGTGATAAGCTCCCATAGGCTCATACCATTTCCTGCACCATATAATTAAAGGCCTATGATCAGAGTCAGGATCATGGCCGTTTAAGATGTCGAAATCCACTAACTTGTTGTATAAAGGGACATAAAAAATAACATAATCTACCACACTACTACCAAGCCCGTGAATACAATTCATCCGGATAGAATTTGGCCATTTTGTTAGTCCATTGCAAATGATAAGATCTTGGTTACTGCAAAAAGTGACTAGCTCAGAACCGAATAAATTTGCACCTAGATCTTCAGAACTTATTTTGTACCAATTAGTTAGCTCAAGGTCTTCGTCTAACCAAAGAGGATTAGGGTTGGAATAATTGCTTAAAAGAATATATTGGTTACTCGAAGTTCGGGCATTGAAGTCACCCATCAAAAGTATATTTTCTTCTTTCCTTAGACTAGAAATATCATGTTCTAAAGCATTATAACGACAATTTTTATCTAAATTGTTTTTTTTTTATAGAAGTTGGAATTAATAGGGGAAAAATAACAAATGGCTATGTAGGTTTTTTCATTATTAATGTATGTGATCTCTATCCAAATAAATTGGTTGTAAGGGTATTTCTTATAAATCCTAACATGAGGGGATATGTTCCTAATGTAGCAGGATATACCCCCAATGCCTCTACGACATGAACGTTTATTCCATATCGACCAAAGGACATATCCATCTGTATCAGGGACCTTGGATTCCTCATGCTCCCAAGGTTTAACCAGTAATATAATATCAATTTCACTCAGGATCCAACTTAACCCTTTTCTCCATGGAAAGCCTCGACAGTTCTAGGAGAGGATCCAGAGTGTGTCAAATTGCTATTTATTACTATTTTGGTTTCTATCTCAAATAACAACTTTCCTGTTTTTAATTAATTCCCATTTCCCCTCCTTCCTAGCTTCTTTTACCTTTTGTACCTTCTTTCTTAGTTCGTCCTAATCCTCTGGAATGAGGTTTTCATTTATAAATATCTTCGAGCCTTTTAAATTTGAGGTCTTACTAAGTATATCATACTTTTGTTTGGTAGAGCTAACCTTAACCCGTATTAGCCTTTCTTTATTCTCAATTAATTTTCCAAGCCTTTTTGTTTCGGTAAGACCAATAATTTCAATTTGTAATCTATTGTGAAGTTATGTCTTAACAATGGCTAATGTATCCTCTTCTACTTCCTCTTTTATGCCAAACATTATAAGGTTCAAAGATCTTTTTTTATGCTTGTGGTCTAAAGCTATCAACTTATTCATTTTCTTTTTAATGGGTTTGATATCTAATTTACCTTCTATATTATTTAGGGTTAGGTTGTGATTTAATTTTTCCTCTAACTCTTTAATCCAATCTTTTAACTTAATATTTTCTACCGTAGGTGCATCTTCTTGTTCGGGTGTTTTTTGTGTTTCCACTGCATGTAGTCTAATCTCCATTATCTCTACCTTGTTCTCTAATTTTTTTATCTTATCATCTATTTGTTTTTGGATCTCTTCTTGAAATGATGTAAATTTATTATCGAGCATTGCTTTTAACTCTATCTGGAGTTTAACTTATCTTTCTTCCCTACATTTTTCTGAGGATTCTATATATTCATAAAGTTTAGCTTCTCCTTCTTCCCTACGTTTCTCTATTGGCCCCATATATTCATATAGACTCTGTAGGGTAACTATGCTAGGCCTTCCTTTAACGGTTTTTGGTAAATGTGGTGAATTATTCATATTTATGTGAAAATATAAATATGTATACAAAAAAAATGAAAGTAGAGAGAGAAGGAACGTATGCACCTGAATTAAAGATCACATATAAATGATGAAGATGCCCTAGCCGCGGATGCTAGTTTACTTTAACTTTCACAACAGAGATTCACCGAGGGTTTTCACCTTAAAGCGTCACCTAATGTTTCACCGCAAGTTGCCACAATTTAACTAAAGGTTTAACCCAAATATTAACTTTCACTGAAGAACTTCACCGAGGGTTTTCACTAGAAGAGCTTCACCAAGGTTTTTTGACCACATAGATTCATTGAGGGTTTTCACTTTAGAGCTTCACCAAATGTTTGACTGAGGGTTTTCACTTTAGAGCTTCACCAATTGTTTTCACCGAGGGTTTTAACCAAGGGTTTTCATTGAAAGAGCTTCACCGAGAGTTTTTCACTGTAGAGATTCAGTGAGAGTTTTTCACCGCCATGTCATTAAATAAAAAGGTATATAATGAAACCATATCCAACATTTTTTAAAATATGGTCATGTTAGTTGAAAAACACCACCACCACCATCATCATCATCATCATCATCATCATTAAAAGTGAAAACAATTAGTTATAAGGAAAAATATAAATAATAAATAATAATAATAAACCAATAATATATATATATATATATATATATATATATATATATATATATATGCATTTCTATATATTTACTATATTTATATTTATAAATAATTAAAAGTGTATAATTGTATTGTGGAGTTGTCTAAAAATTCGACATTTTGACTTGGACAGGGTTTTTTCAACAAAATATGATGTTTTTTATTTTGCAAAATTTGAATTTTAATGTGTTTTAATGGTGATTTTGATGGTACAAATGGATTCAACACCATGAAAAACCCCTGGGGCACCCAAAATTTTAGAGAGTTGTAACCAGGATTTTTAAAAATTTCTATCGGATTTTTTTCAAAATTGTGCCGAAAAAATCAAAATTTTTGGTTCCAAATTGTCGAATGTTTAGACTATGCGATTGCATAAGGGAGTTGTTTAACTTTTTTTTAATATGGTTGACCACTTGTGATAATGGTTGACAATGTTTGAATATGGTTGATCATGTTTGACCACATTTTGTGATGTTTGATTATGGTTCCTTTACTTGAATATGGTTGACTTTGGTAGTATAATTGACCATGAAACCATGGTTGGCTACAATTCACCATGGTTGACTATTGTTGACGAAGGTAGATTATGGACGACCATGTTTGAATATGTATGAACATGGTTGAATTTGCTTGGACATGGTTAATTATATGTAACAATGGTTGACTTAGGACAAACATGGTTGACCATGATAGACTTAGGTTGATCATGATTGACAAAAATTGAGAATGTTTGATTATGATTCGACATGTTTGATCACGGTTGATCATGTTTGACATGGTGGACATTAGTTAAACTTAGTTGACCATGGTTGACCATGATTGTTTATGATTAACTATGTTGTTTGTGGTTAACTATGGATACATGTGTTTGACTATGTTAGCATATGGTCAACCATATTTAACCATGGTTGTATATATATATATATATATATATATATATAAATTTTTTACATTGACCATAAAATAAATCTTAATAGTACACTTTTCTGAAGAGGACACTTCCTTATCCACTCAAAATTGTAAAATATAAATACTTATATGTGTATTAAGCAACAAACAAAATAGAAGATTTGTGCAATGACAAAAGGGAAGAGATGGTGACTACAAGTTACAGGACAAGAATAATATCCCAGAGGATTCGATGCAGATAGGTCATACCTGAGGTAAGATCTATCAACATGTCTGCTACTTAGTAGTTTGGGTATGATATGTAAGCAATCAAAGGTACGTTTCCCGCAAGCACGTTTTCCTCTTTGTTATTTTCATGTGGAAATTTTTTGAAAAACCATCAGGAACTGTGCAAGATGTTGCTCGTCTGGAAGAGGCCCAGATTAAATTACAAGAATTATTTGTTTGTAATCCCATCCAAAAACATTGGAAAAACGAAGTGGATAATAGTGGATAGCGTATGTGATATGAATATATGATTTGTTGGGATGTTCTATATCCCATAAAATTCTTTGTTTATTAAAATTTGTTTTTTACACTATTACAACTACTCCCCTCGGCCTTAGTGGTGAAGTGGTAGCTGCGCAAGAACATCTGCCTCTTCTCTAGACGCTCTTTTTCCTAATCAAATTCAAATTTCCCTTCATTGATGATGTCATTACTTTCGCATTCCCCTTCATAAAGACGAGACCCAAAAGAAAGGCTCTTTGATAATCTTCTTACGCCTCTTCTTGTTGCAAAAGGAGGAGGGGCATGAAGATGTTGATTAACTCCATGAAGATTGATTTGGAAGGAGAGATACTTCCCAAGCATGGAACTTGATCAAATCTCTTGAAGTGCAAACCCCTTTTTAGAGTGCAAATGTTGAGGAAGTTATCTAATTTGTGTACTTTTATATATATGTGGTTGTAAATGTTTTAAATAGACGACATGTTATTTTTTAAAAGGACATGTGTCAGCTCCAGGATTAGCACAGTAGGAGTTACACATCTCCCCTTATTGGGCTGTAGAATGCACCTCTTTGGTGTAATCACCTGTTGCTCATAAAACTCTTTGTTCTCCTCCCAGTTGAGTTTATTGTTATTGTTAAATAACATGTTTACCTCTAATTATATATATTTGTAAATGCATGTGGAATTGCAAATAGATTTCTAATTGATTGGAACATATATTTTTTTCCCAAGGAAAAAAATCTCTTTATTCATAGAATAAACATAGGCTACTCTATTGAGCTTACATCATTTGTTTAGCCTCACAAGCATTATCATAAGCAAAAAGCTATTCATTTTCATTACAAAACAATGTCTTTCTAATTTGACTTACAACATAATATAGGAATTTGTGACTTGATCATTACTATGGACCTCTAGTTCCATAAGACTTGGTTGAAATGCTAAGGCGAGCTTGGAAAGCACATCAGCCTCTGTATTGAGTTCTATATATATATGAGGGAAAGAAATCATTTCAAAGGAGGTCTTTAGAGAATTGATTTCTTTTAGCAGGTATTGCAGATGAGGTTCTCTAATAGTACTTTTATTTTTCGCCCAATCTATCACCATTTTCGAGTCTCGAAAAAATAGGCGGTTTAAAAAAAAAACGGCACTGAAAACAGACTCTGTATGATGAAGTAATGCTTGAACAAAGAAACTGTTGAAGATGTCTCCAATAGTGACGTGGCAAATAGAGAATGTTCAGCTAAAAAAAAGAACCCCCCTCTTCCCAAGATGAACCTTTGAAAATCATTTTACAAGAAAGTTGCTTTTAAGTGAATCACTTTTGTAAAATAAGTGATTTTCACTTTCACAAAACAAGGGAAGGAGGAAGGGGGCTTTTTTTTTTACTCTTCTCTCTCGGTTTTTGTGCTTGCCTCCTTTCCTGCAAATCACACCACAAACCAAAACAAACAAATTTTCCACACTTATGGGGTTAGATTTTGTTAGCTTGCCCAGAAAGTCCACGTTTTCTCTCTGTTTCTGATTTGCCGAGATTGCACAAGGTGCACGACAAAAATCATACGCATCCGAGAAAAACACTTTCCCTTTTTGTTTCTGATTCGCCGAGATCGCACAAGGTGCAGGGAAAAGAGCATACGCAGACAGGGAAAGCAACAATCCGAAACTAAAAAAAATCTAATAATTAAAACTGTTAAAATATGAGATATTGTTTTTTTAAATAAAAAAAAACGTTATTGTAACATTATACCTTCAGATTTGATGAAATTTGCGTTTTTGAAGCAACCGGAAACGGTTTTCGATCAAACGAAAACTATTTCCCAATGGAAACGGCGCTCCGGACGCAACGGAACACCTCCCACTGCCTAGAAATTCCAGAACTAGAAATCCTTTCAAGTTTCGTAAACACCAGTTCAAGATCTAGATCATAACCGAAAACGGCTCTTCATAAAAGCTCGGATACCATGTTCGGGTACACAGGGTACTCCCAAAAGACCGAACACCTATAGCAACCACTTCACACAAACAGATCACAGATCAACACATGATGTTTTGACGTGGTTTAAACCCTCGAGAGAGAAACACTCCACAGCCCCGACCAAATAGCTTCTACGGAGCAGTTTATTATGCAAAAGAAAGAAAGTTACAAATGAGCTTCTCATAATCGATCAACTAGACAATGACCCTCCATGCTCTTTAAATATAGATCATGGGCTAATCGAGTGTTAAGCCACAAATCAAAGGTAGGTGTGATCTAAGAGAAGTTGAGTCGTCAGATCACTCTATGTCTAGAACATATCGTGACCGTCATATTAAATATTTACAAATGCATACTAAAGAAACACACTTTCCCTAACGGATATATTACACAAGTTGATCTTAAATAACTCCTAAGTGTCTAAATATCCTAACAAATATTGATTTTTTTTCATATTTATTTATTTATATATTACTTATTTTTTAATTATTAATATTATTATTAATTAATTTCTTATTATTTCTTATTTATATTTTTTCTTTATAAATATTTTCTTCATAATAAAATACTATACCTATTCTTTCTTTTTCTTATTATTATCGTTATTTATCTAAATCTATTAAATATTGATATTTTATTTCTTTAGTTATTATTCCCTATTTTATAATTATTTTAATGTGGGTTCGTTGCCCCGAAAGTTGTCGGAACACGCTACATCCACGAGAATAATTCTAAGGGGCCTCACCCTATCGACACCAATATCGGGGGCCTGACCCCAGAGGACTCGGAGAATTGAGCCCTCGACCTCGACCTAGTGACAGCTTGGCCACGGAAGCTCCAACCAGTTGAGCTACCCCATGGGGCTAACCTATTATTATTATTATTATTATTAATTTATTCTTAATATTTAATTATTTATCATAATAAATTATTTTCTTACCTTTTATAGTAAATTATTTTATTTTTGTATAATAATAATTACATCGATAGACCCCGGATGCGGGTGAGTCTAGGGACTATGGAAACGTGGCACCCCGGTTGCATGCAACCTATGATAACATGTGTCGAGGATATTTCCTTAATGAAGGAAGGTGGTAAGAGGTTCAGTGTGACGAGAGCACGCATGTGGGTGATCTTCACGGTCCGGAGCAGTACGAGAAGGCAATCGAGATTTGATATGTTATTTGCGGTGAGTACGGGGAGTGGCTGGAAGTAGACGAAGACAATTATGGAAAGTTAGGGTAAATGCGCTGGCTTCGAGAGCCAATGGGAAGGTCAATTCGGGATTTATGGCAATTCTCCTCGTCGCTCCGTTAAATTCTCTAAACTGGTGTGACTTCAAGTTCAACAAGTGCAGCCGAGGGATAACCGACCTGTCGTGCAGCGAAGTGAGTCTAAGCGGAATTGTGCAGCAGCGAGGTGGTGGGTTGGCGGGTGACGGGTGAGTGGTGGTTAATCATCGTTCTCACCATGGAGCTGGCCAACAATTCGGGAAAGGGAGAACAACAAATTAAGTGTCATGCTATCCAAGAGTAGACCCGTGCAACTCAAGCTGCTTCGAATTATCGGTCGACTATATTTCCCTCCATCTGGGTTGATTTGGAGATGATGGAGAATGCGCTATCACTAGACGAAGAAGTGTTGGACAACTAGATCCAGGATCCAAGATCGTTAAGAGCCAGACAAGGTCTTTAGTAGAAAACGATGACTTTATGCTGGGTCATCAAGGGTCTGTTGACCAGGGTTCTGCTGGAGAGGGGAGATAAATTTGGAGAGGATGATATCCCTCTTTCCTTTTGGAAGGAGTTGTATGCAGACACCCGCCTTCTGCATATGAAAATTGATGCTATAGGGAAGGAGTTGGGGCTGCCTTTTCTCCCAAAGATGGGTTACTTCATTTATGAACCGATGCAGAATGTGTAGACATCGGCTAATAATGAAGGTGCGACTGGGGTGGCAAGTGTTCCATCGTCGTCCAAGAATGAGCCTCCACTCGACGGGACTTGGTAGGAAGCTGCCTCTTGTTTTGGTTGCTTTCCTTTTTTATTAACTAGGTTTTTCGCATAATGAATGTCTAGGAATTGGTCTCTGGTGTTTCGACTGTTAATAGATTCAGGCTATAGTGGATTTTTATGTTTTTTTATCCTATTTTGTTTGAATAGTTGTTGAACATATGTACGCTCTGTTTTCTCCTTCGGGGGAGGAGCATTAGGTCCCATGGTTGTAAAGCTTTCAGACTCTTTATGGTTTTTTGGTCCAGGTTGGTTGACAAACATTTGGATAAACAATGACTGTATTCTGTATATTTTGTTAATATAAAGAGTTACTTATTTTACAGGGAAAAAAAAAATTACGTCGATAGGTGTTAGAATTAACACCTATCGGTGTTATTCTCTCCACTTTTGAGGATGGAGGTCGATTTCTAGAATCCCAAAAATTCAAGAAGATTCATGGTAGTCGTCGTTGATTAAGTAGCCTAATTAATGCTAACTAATGCAAATTAATTGTTAAGGATGTAGTTAGGGCTTGGAAAGCATTAATGAGGCGGTGGTTAGGGTTGCGTGTCATGGTTTAACAGATACATCTAATCGATGCCAGTTTCGATAGTTATTAACCATGAAACACGTTTGAGTATCAAGGTTCACAGGGTTCATATAAAAAGTGAGACCCTTCATCGTTACATGGTTTCTCGGGAGGTTGAGAGATCACATGATGTTTCTCATGTATTGGATCGCTTCAAAGGTGAAATCGTGTGTAGATTTAAACAATAACCTTTTGTCTCTTAGGATTTGGAATGAGGAATAATCTGAGAATCTTCTTTCAAATCAGGCAATTTCATCCTAGACCATTGATTCTCCTGTGTTGTTATAGTGAGGATGTTGTTGTTTGCATTTTGTTTAAGGTTTATTTTGTTTCAAGATCTGATACATGGTTATGACTAAGTAGATGTGGAATCAGATAGATATTTTGTTTTTTAACAAGAAGGGTTAAGGAGCATTTATATTAAAAAAAGAGGGCGACAATTACAGAAATATGCTTATAGACTGTTCCCAGAGAGCATCTATATCCAGGACATCTTGTTCTTCTTTTAAAAAATGGAGATGGATTCGAAAAATCCCAAGACAACTGTACCTCCTTACAAATTGTCCAAGTATCAAGATACATAAACAAAACATATCTAAAAAGAGCTGACTGCTGATCTAAAGCCAAATTTTTTTACAGAGTCTTCATGGGATTCAAAATTGCTCTTGTTCTAGAAATTATAGAGGATGGAAATACTGTCATAATATGCATAAATAAAGGAAATACTGTAGGATGAAAACCATCATTTCAAAGGAAGAACCAAGTTAATGACGGAGCTGAGCCGAAGAACCATGGACGCTTTCCAGAGAATGCTCCTGCTGAACATCGTTGCCCGAACCTTTGCTATCATGAAGACCTGGAATGCAGCGGCTAATGTCTTTTCTGAGTCTTTCGATTTTCCCTTCTACGTCCACAATATTCCGGTTATTGTCATCCGTTTTTGAATCAACATTTGAGATTGTATTAGCAACATAATCCAGAGTGTCGGAGAGGTTGGAGATTCTCCCATTCATAAAATTGTTGTTTTTTTGAATTTCAGTATTGGTAGCTTGGAGCAGAGTGTACATTCTAGAAATTGCCCTTTTCATCTCAGAATTTTTAGCCCTGATCAAACGGATTTTCTCTTCCATATTTTCCAGCAGGGTAATGGAATTTGAAGGTGAGTCAAGGCTGGAGAGGAAGTGGGAAAAAGAGGACGATGAGCTAAATCCTTCCAGGGTCAGTTGGTTGAGATTTGATAGAGTGCCAAGTTGGACAGGAAAAGGAGAGAGAAGAATGTTTCCAGAGGAATCGTTCTCTTGTGGGAGAGGAAGCGTTTTTTTTTTGCAGAGCAGGCACTTATGGGGGAAATGAAGATAAAGTGTAGGATTTAAGGTCCCAACACCCACAGTGGATGCTAGAGGAGAGACAAGAGGCAAATCACCCATTACAATATGATGCAGAGCTTTCATAGAGTGCCAAAGGGAAATAAAAAAGGAGAACAAGGCAGGGCAAGAAAGAGGATGAGGGCTCTGAATGAACCCACCTGAAGGAATTAAATCAATCGTGCGAACCTGATGCCAAGACCGAGTGATCCCAGTTGTACGCCTCCATGCATTGATTACATGTGCGAGGAAGATCTGGAGAGACATGAAGTTGATGCCACATTTTGAGAGATTGGGTAGGCTCAAACGGTAGTTGAATTCAAGAAGTGACAAGTGGCTAAAGATAGGTGGAGAAGAGCTTTTGTGATGCGTCCACAGTGGATCATGGAACCCAACATCGTTCGGGGTTTTCTTCATTATAAATAATATAGCCATAATCAATTTGAGCCCCTTTGTTCGCCATTTGATCCGCGAATGGATTGTTTGTTCGGAGAATGTGGAAGAATTTGAGAGCATTGAAGTCATTGGTGAGATTTTTGAAAATGTGATGCACCTTTAGAGTGGGATTTTTATAATTCATGATGATTTTTCAGGACTCTCTTATGACCAAGAGAGAATCACCAAAAACAACTAGATCTTTTATTCCAAGAATGCTTGTAGTCTCCAATCCCTTGATTAAGGCGAGCCATTCTGCATGGTTGTTCGTGTTCTTCCCTATTCCGCAAGCAAAGTCTTTCTATCTATTTCCCCCAGGGTAAAAAATGAACCCTCCCACACCTACCAACCCAGGGTTTCCTTTAGAAGCACCGTCGAAGAAAAGAGAGTTACATCCTAACTTAGTCCACCAGCTGTTGCAAGCTTACGGGCTCATTCGAATTTTCCATCCTAAAGAGTTTGGTTTGTTTGAGGGGGGAGGCCCTGAAAGAGGGTTGGAGAAGTAGTGAAAGTCAGAGGTCCAAATTTTTTCTTCGACTGTCACGGGTTCGAGATGCATGTGTCTTAAAACTTTGGAGAGTAGAGCTTCAGTCCAAAGAGATTTTGCTGAGGAAGAGACTCTGTTTGGATGGAGGAACAAATTTTCAAAGATTCCTTTATTTCTGGTCGTCCAAATTTTCCAACAAATATACTTTGGGAGAGCAACCCAGGCTCTGGAGAAATCAGGTTTTTTGTGTAGAGATCCTTGATAATAGTCTTTCCAACAGGTGAAAAGATCTTTCCAGTTTGTTGGGAAGATGAGATTAATATGAAGATCTTTAAGGACTATGTGCCACACCTCCTTAGAAAAGGGACAGTCTAGAAAAAGATGTTACAAAGTTTCTTTCAAATCTTTACAGAGGATGCATCGTGATGGTCCTTCAATCCCCCTTTTCTTTAGATTCTCAACTGTGAGGGTTTTGTAGTGTGCTAAGATCCAGCAAAAGGAGTTGATTTTGGGCAGGTCATCCTTGCACCAAACATTTGTCCATATAGCTTCTTTTCTACTATTGTTTTTGACAATATTGTAACCGACCTTGACCGAGTAGATACCCTAGTTCCCCCAACTTCTGGAATCAACTAAATTATGATGAACCGGAGTTGAGACTTGAAGGATCGTCTATAACACTGAATAATCCATGATTAGATGTTTAGGAACATCTAAGTTTTTCCATCCTTCCCATCTACCATTATTATACCAATTAGAGATATCATAGATAATGGAGATGTTTTGATTGTCCATCTAGAGGTTGAGGTCTATAAAACCTTCTAAATGGAGCGAAGGGGATGAGGGTATAATATTATCTTCCCATATTCGAATTTGTTTACCATTTCCAGGAGACTAACGCAAGCTATTTTGAATAATATGAGTGGCTTTTTTGCATAATCTCCAGTTTGGAGAGTCGTTTTCAGCTACAGGGAGGTTGTCTAAGCATTGTTTTCTTTTTCCTTTCAAGTATTTTTTCCTTAAGATGTCCTTCCACCATGCTTTCTTCCCTGATACAATTCTCCATAGGATTTTAGCTCCCAGAGCAAGGCTCATCATTCCCAAGTCTCGAATTCCAGCTCCTCCACAACATTTTGGGGTGCAGATAGTTTCCCAGTTAACTAAGTGAAACTTCTTAGTACCACTGGACTTTCCTCCTTGCCAAAGGAAGTTTCTGAGTTCCTTTGCAACATCCTGGATTATCATTTTTGGAGATAAAGAGATCGAGCAAGAGTAAATAGGGAAAGTGGCAAGAATATAATTAATGAGAATGAGTTTTCCAACATGGTTGAGCCATTTTGCTCCGCAGGAGGAGATTTGTTTTTTAATCTTTTCGACCAAACCTTGCCAGTCTGAAGCTTTCTTTTTTCCCTTGTGAATAGGAACATCGAGGTAATTGAAGGAATTCCAGATTGTTTTTCCTTCATAACCTAGTGTCCTTACAATCCTGACCATTGCTCTGTCAGGGAAGTTCCAATCATAGATTTTTGTTTTTGAAGCATTTACTTTTCCATCTGAAGCTTTGAGAAAAATAGAGAGGACTTCCTTAAACCTTTTTTCTCTAATTACTGAAGCTCTCCTTAGGAGGATGGTATCATCCGCGATATGTACATTATTTGCAACTTTGACTCCTCTGGAAATTTTTAGACTTTTGAGATCACCACTGTCTTGAA
Source organism: Larix kaempferi (assembly GCA_027924585.1). Taxonomy (NCBI): domain Eukaryota; kingdom Viridiplantae; phylum Streptophyta; class Pinopsida; order Pinales; family Pinaceae; genus Larix; species Larix kaempferi. Next base: position 35,201,424 of record BSBM01000106.1, read on the forward strand.
GGGATTGTAATTTCCTACTCAATGATTCTACGAAAATAAGATATAGGAAAGGAGATAAAGGACAACCTTGTCGGAGTCCTCGAGAGGCTTGGAAAAATCCTGCAGGTCTACCATTAACAAGAGGACTGCTGATGGAAGCTTTAATGCATCTAGTAAATTTTTTAGAGAAACCCAATCTTAGCATTATCTCAAACAGAAAGAAGTGATTAACCCTATCAAAGGCATTTTCCATATCCAGCTTAATTTCCATACCTTGTTGTTTGCGTTCCAGGTTAGAATGAATGGCTTCTTGGACGATGATAATATTATCCATGATTTGTATTCCAGCTATGAATCCTCCTTGTGTATCCGAGATAATATGAGCCATGATCTTTTTCATTCTGGTGGTGAGAAGTTTGGTGAGAATTTTGTAGGAGGTGTTGCACAGAGAGATAGGTCGGAATCTTTATATCGAAAGTGGATTTTTTTCTTTAGGAATGAAAGCCAAAAAAGTGGAATTTGTGGCTCCACCAATTTTGTCTTTCTTCTTGGTCTAGTTTAGCATCCTTCTTAAGTCGTCTTTGATGATGTCCCATGCAGTACGATAGAATATGATCGTGGAGCCATCTAGCCCTGGGGATTTGTCAGGATGAAGGGTCCAGATTGCTTCAATAATCTCTTGCTCTGAGATTGGTTTCTCCAGTTCCTCGTTATATGAGATAGAGATAGAAGATCGAATACCTGAGAGAAGATCAACTTGGGAGGGTGGGTCCGTTTCTCCACTGTCAGAATAAAGTTGATGGAAGTTATGGAAGGCCAACTTTTTGATGGCATCATGTCTCGTGATTGTTTGATCACTGCTATCCTTCAGTTCCTTGATGTGATTGAAGCTCATTCTTGTCTTTGCTTGTTTATGGAAATATTCAGTATTTCTCTCTTAGAATTTTAACCATAGTTGTCTAGATTTTATTCTCCACATCTCTTCCTCATGCCTGACTGCTTTTAAGATTTCTAGGTTCAGAACTTTTTCGTGGGTAATGGAGTCACTAGTGACCTCCTCACATTCCATTTTAGAGTGGAGGGTAGAAAGTCCAGCTTGAAGGTCCTTTTTGATGGAGAAGGATTCAATAAAAGAGGAGGTGACCCAATATTTCAACGCAAAGCGAACTTCCCTGAGTTTTGATTCCTAGATAAAACTAGGAGAGCCATGAAGGTAGAGCTCCAGGCCAAATGAATAATATCGAGGGTCTTATCGTTATGGAACTAAATAGGGTTGAACCTGAAGGGAATAGGGCCCAAATCAAAGGGGGGGGATAGGAGGAGGGAGATGGGTTTATGGTCAGAGGTGGATGAAGAAATAATGGAAGAAATCGGAAGTGAGTCTTTTTGAAGGATAGAGGAACTTACCAGAAAACAGTCGAGTCTAGCAGCGATGTGCCCAGGTCCCGTCCGCTTGTTGTTCCAAGTGTATTTCCCATTTTAAGGGATGGGATCAAAGAGATCAAGATCAACCATTGAATCTTCGAGTCTTTCTCCAAAAGGGTCTCTGACAATCGATCCTCCTCTTTTTTCCAAGCTAGATTTCATGGTGTTGAAGTCCACTGCTATGATAACCTCTTTCCCATGCAATTCAGAATCTAAAGTGGATAGGGAGTCCCAGAAGGCCAGTTTATCTCTGTAGTGTGTAGGTCCATACACATTACAAATGAAGATCGAGTCTTGATTGCTTTCATTTTGAAGTTCGAGTAATAGCCAATGAGTATTTTCTTTTACTAATCTAATTTTGTATTTATCCGATCTACAGAAAGTTGCAATTCCACCTGAAGCACCTCTGGAGCTAATGGCCTTTCCAGTACTATTTTCTAGAAGAGACAAGAAAGGTTTATTGCCTCTTCTTTCATCATCTTAGTCTCTTGAATAAGCAGGATGTCCGGTTTCTCATATTTTAAGATATTTTTCAAGGCTTCCACCTTAATTGAGCCCCCCTGACCTCTAAAATTCCAAGAGACTATTTTCATTATTTCTTGGATGCATGAGATCCTGCTCGGGGTCTAATTTCTTTATTTCCAAGATATTTGACATTCTGTAGAAGATTTGTATCCTCTATGCTTAATTGCCTTCCAAGTTTAGTTCTCTCTCTGTCTCTTGTTCTCGATGATGTCTCTGAGATTTTCTTCCCCACGTAGACAAAGATGGACCTAAATCTGCTATTTCCTGTGTCTCTTATGATGATGAATGACCCGGTGTTATGGACATTGGGTTGATTCTACTATGCTTTACCATTTTTTCTGAGGTTCCACCAGGGGAGGTAGATTCACCAGGGGCCTTTTCAACGATCTGTTCCACAACTGCTGACGAGGGGATCCTAGAGGGGGGGATCTTGTTGACTTCCGGTATGTCTTCCATTGTAGTGTTTTCCTGATCTGGAATTTCTCCTTCTTCGGTGTGTAGGGCTTCATATTGATTGCTAGTGGAAGCTTCCTTGTTTTCTATGGACTTTTATTTATTTTTTTCTTGCCGATTTCCAAGATTATTGCTAGCAGGAGTAGGATTCAATTTTTTCCCTCTCTTAATTTGTTGCCATCCTTGTAACATATCCTCTTTGTTGAAGAACATTTTGTGTTAGAAACAGTATGTTAACTTTTATTGTAAAGTTTTATGTTGGACAGGTGTCCAAGGATGATTGTAATTTGCACAATATTTTATTATTTAATAAATAAAATAGGAGACAAACACCTAAGAGGACTGTTGAAAGAGTGGTTACTGACCCATTAGGTGGAATGGAATTTGGGGTAGAAGGAAATGGACAAGTGGAAGCATCATGATACAACTAACTAGCTGTTGGTATGGGACAACTCCCTTGAAATGTGGTCATAGTTCCCCGAAAGATGGGACTGGAGCTTGAGGCTTATTTACTCCAAACTGACCACTAAAGACCTAGGCAGTCTATATAATAGCCATCAAATTTTGAACTAAGGTTCAACACTTTTCCTAACGAGGAAATTTACCTTGGGTTTTTGCTGTGTTTGCACCCAATAGATTTGATGAGGGGATATGCTAAGTTGTTGATCATGTTGTGAGTCTACAAAACTCTATTGAGTTCCAGGAGTTTGATGCTGAGTGCTGAAGGCATGTTTTGAATTTAGGAGTTTGATGCTGAGTGCTGAAGGCATATTGAGTGCCTTGCTTCTACATAGATTCCATTTACTTAGTGGTTTAGTAATCAGGCTTAAGGGTTCATAAGAAGCCAGTAGTTAGGTTGCTTATTCTAGAATAGGTTGGGAGGAACAGGCCTCCTTGGGTGATTCTCGGCCCTATCTTCATCTACAGGTTCCATTATCTTTTCTATCTTCAAACGTTTTAAAGTTTCTAACTGAATCAAAATTACTGTTTTATTTTGTAAGTTTATTTAAACAAATGCAATCATTTAAGTTTCTGAATGAGTTAAGATTCTGTATAGAAATGATTTTGATTGAATAAAATAGTTCTCTGCACTTTCCCCATGCAAGAGGATCTGCATCGTGCTCTAGTACAGAGACAAATTAAGTTAGATAGATAAATGATAGGCAAAATAGCCATGTGAATGAGAAGATAAAAATGTTACATTTTCTTAAGTTTCTGTTTACTGTTAAATTTCTATGTATACATATATCGGTGTCTTCCTTATCATTTTTCTGTACAGATAATTGTTTTCCTAAATGCACAGTAATGTTTTCTTCATTCTATAATTATCTTTTGTCTCGAAACAAATAGTTTTCCCTTCTAAAGCATAAGAATTATCTTTCTGTGTTATAGTATTTAAAAATATATGTTCATATCATAACAGTTGCAGATTCAATCTCAACATACAGCATATTATTATTTTTCTCTTTTAAAACAGTGCACAGTTAATAAGTACCAATATCTTCATGCACAGAATTATCTATTACTATGCTATTTATTATTTCATTATAGCAAATAATCTTCTTGTTATACAAGTAGAGTCTCATTATTATTCCAAAGTAGGAAACGAAGCAATTACCAATTCATTATATAACTGTAAACCATGTTATCAAATCTCGGCACACAGCGAACATTTCAACAGTTCCTAAACATTTTTCAAACCAGTTGTTTATTTCCTTAAAATGAAACATAAATACAGCATTCGTTTCTATAGTTCGAGCCAGTTAAAATCTCAGTATCATCTCAAGGTTCCTATGATGACAATGACAATAGAACAACTCAAAACAGAAGTGACAAAAGCAAGTTTGAATGCCGAGATCTTAATAAGGAGCAAAAACAAAAAACCATACATTTTAAACAGAGCCAAACCCTAACCCTCGAATTTCTTATAGAATCAAAACGCAGTGTTTATAAAATCGATGAATTACACACAGGCCGAAACCTTTCAATAGATTTCAAACATCTATCATTGTTCATTGAAACACATGATTTTTACAGTATCCAAGTCTGTGAATAAGAACACTTCCCCTCGACTATTACAAATAAAAACAAGGCTCGTGCCTTTTGGGTCGAGGTACTATCCTCCCCAAGCTAATACATATTTCTTTACAAATCCTAAATAGACGACATACAAATTATCAGAGATAAACATGAAGATCTCCGAAGACACATTTGAAGGCCATCACTTCCATCTAACCAGAGTTACAAGGCAACCTCCGAGGCTTACTGGTCGGTGTAGCAGTAGCCAACTATCAACACCCAGACAAGAGAAGCCACCGAACCTCTACACCTGCAATTACATTGGAGATGTGGTTAAAAACATTTTTCTTTAAAAATAATGATTTCAGTAATCGATCAAACAACTATTATTGTATTAACGTTCGAATATGGAAGCTACAGGAAAGGTTTTCGAATCACATTACCTTTTTGATGATAGCACAGAGCAGAAACGCCAGACAAGTGCAACTGCAACCAATACTCCATAGACGATAGTCGAATGCTAAGAACAAAGGAAACAACTCCGAGTTCACTACCATTGAACATTTATGAAATGCCAAGACCTGTATCAATTATTGCGAATACTTGGCCTCTCACTTTTGAAACTTAAAAACAAAGCTACAACTGTAAGCTTCGCATGAATCCAGTTTTAAAAGAAAACTCTCAACATGTCTGATTTTCGAATCACCACCAAGAACCAGACTCTATGATGCCAACCGTGGAAAGATATCACGGTGAGAGACTCGGCTCTTAAACCTTCCACAGGTCACAGGTTCAAAACGCAGGCATTATGCCTCTAAAAATGCAAAACAAGAACCCTAAAGACCCTTAGCCTGTTGGCCAAACACAGAGCCACTACCACCGAATGCCAAGAACAAATTAAACACTTTGAACATAGTGGAGGTAGGGTTTAATCCTCATCCATCGAAACCCTGCCAGATCAACGGTGGAGATCACCGAGGCAACTTCACAAACACCAAGCAAACTAACCATATTAAATGAACTATCATTACTACTGCCACGAAGGAGCCATCTCAGTTAAAACTTGAACCATTTTCCTTACAGCTCATCACAGAACTTTTAACACCACGATACTATCACGTGCTCAAGCTCACTACACCATCCACGGTGGAACTCCACTGTCTCGGCAGATGTGAGCATTCAATGCATAGGCAGCATCAATATCTGCCAGCCTGTGACATTTAGTAATGTTCTCATCACATTTTTAAATTATAATGAACACGATATAGGGTAAGTCGTGATACTTGTAACAATATCGAATGGCAAGGTATAGTGCACATAGTTATGTTGCTAGGGTTTTTCAATAGTATCACATAGGGTCATGTTAAATGCACACAACACATATCACATAATTTCATATATAAGAGTTTGTTTAATATTCTTTACACACTGCAATAGATGATATCGATAATCTAATGAATTGCACAGACATACATTTCATTGTATAGTGTATTGAATTAACACTCAATAAATCGTATTATCACCTAGAGTTGTAGTATCTTGTAGTATATAGTTCCTAGGAAAGTATTAAATCAATTGTACATAGAATTTCTAAGATTTGCTATTGAGATAAGGAATAGACATATATTTCCAGTCCAACATGAAATGAAAATCACATATATTTCTGAGTATAGAAATGAGTCTTGATTGATACAGACATTCACTAAAATCAATTACAAACTTATAGTTTACATTTAATAAGACGCACTATTTGCATTTGCAATCATATCCGGATATCGTTATCTTGAACGTTTAAGTCTTTAACCAAAGTTCTCACCCGGTAGAGTGCTCAGAGTCTTATCTTTCAAAACATTGTTTTTACAAAGGAGATTATTGAAAAACTGTTCGGTCACTTGTTGCAAACTTTAACCCTTACCTGTAAATTGCCACAAGTACGAATTCACATGCTTTAGCACGAATGCTAAGTAAGCCGCGGGGCGTCCGTAGGACCCCTTCATCATCAACAAAAGCACATTAGTCAAAATAGATAAATCATCAATCATAGCAGCAACAACAGAAGTTTTGTAATAGTACAGCTGAGTATGAATAATATCAAGACATAAATTTTAAATCATTTAGTCGTGAACCTTACACTATAAACCAGCTTGGTATCTAGTACAACAAAACAACTTTTATGCATTATTATATTCCGCACAAATTAAATAGGCATTAATTGTTATGTCGAAAATTTTTAAATTTTTGTGATTTTTTTGGGGATGTTACATGTGGTATTAGAGCGCAAGTTCAAACTCTAGGCCTGATTTAGGCTCACGTGCGCAAACATAAAAACAAATCAGAAAGTTTATGTTACTAACTTTTAATTCAATTTCATTTTTGCACATAACAGATTGACCTTTAAATTGCAGGTATGGAAATACCAGAAGAATCAGCAGAGGATAGATCTCTTCATAATGAACGTATTAATAATAATAATTCTGAAGGAATTTCTGTTGAATTAAATAACTAGTCTTCCGAATTTTTACGTACCGTACAGGATTTAAAATCTGAGTTAAGAGCTGTTAAAGAAGAGAATGAACGGATCCTTAAGGTACAAGAGGAGTTACAACAAAATTTGAAGGAGAACTGTCATAATGATGAAAGAGGCAGAAAATCAGAAATGAAGTCTGATTCTGAAATAATGTCCCACAAACATAAGCATAAGAAAGCAAGAAATGATAAAATGAACAGTTACTCATCCTCTAAATATGATCCAAGTAATAATGACTTTGATCATGATAGCAGTAATAGTGATTGCTGTTCTAAAAAGAGAAAACATAATCATTATGAACAGATTACTGGAGAATTTAAAAAGATTAAGCCACCCACCTTTAATGGCGAAAGTGAGAAGGGTGAGATAGCTGAAGCATGGCTGTCTGGAATGAAGAAGTACTTTAATATTTACGACTACTCTTCTCAGCTAAAAGCTAAGATGGCTATTTACAATTTGACCGGGAAGGCGGATATTTGGTGGCAGGATCTCAAAAGAATTAAGAGTATAAAAGAAAAAGAAGTAATTTGGAATATGTTCAAAAATTTGTTTAAAAAGAAGTTTTTTTCGGAACAATATTTTGAAAATAAGTCAAAGGAGTTTCACGATTCTAAGTTGGGTACAATGAACATGAAGGAATTGTGCAGCAAATTCCTTAACTTGTTGAGGTATGTGCCTTACATGGTCGAGGAAAAGCTTAAAGTGCAAAGGTTTCTCAGTTGTCTACCTTTCAATATAAATGACCGTATCGAGTATGATAACCCTTCCACTTTGGAAGAGGCCATGATCCGGATCTTGGGGGCTGAGACTCGAAAGACTTGAATGCCGAGAGAGGAGGAGAAGAGATAGCTTCAAAACTGAAGCGAACAATGAACCAGCTGTGAGAAATACAAAGTAGTGAGATCTGGGCTATGAATAACATAGATGGACAAACATATAATAAATATGCCACATGGAGGGGTGAGGCTCAAAGAGGGTTCTTTGAGCCTCACCTCTCAAACTATACTAAGAAAGACACTCAAAACCAATACCCCAATAATAACTCAATAAAATAAGAGAAATGTAGGATAGAAACCAAATGAGTAACTTGTTGTTATGAGAAGGCTTGCTAGGCCTTTATATAGCATTATTACAATGTGTCTTGAGACCACACCATGGGCCAAAACTATGTGCTACCAAATACCATGGATGAGAGAGGGTGGCCTCTCAATTTAATACTTTTATGGCTTATACATCCGAATTTAGACCATATGCCCCCTAAAATTCGGATCATTCCTCCCCCCTTGGAAAATGATGGTCCCCATCATTTCATGCTAAAAAGAGACCCATGATTACAATGTGCTAATTACCAATGAAGAGAAGGGTTTTGTGTGGTTGACTCATAACCGTGGGTTTTGAGAGGTTGACCCATAACCGTGGATTTTTCAAGGGTGACCCATAACCATGATGGCAATGACAAGCTTGATTACAATGAAGAGAAGAGTTTTGTGTGGTTGACTCAAAACTATGGGTTTTGTGTGGTTGACCCATAACCGTGGTTACAATACATAACTATGGGTTTTGTGTGGTTAACCCATAACCATGGGTTTTGTGTGGTTGACCCATAACCGTGATTACATTAAGATTTTTAAAAAATTGAAAATTCATGATCTTTGGTGCAGTTGATGTCTTGCTGTAAATCCATTCATAGCTTCTGATGCATGTACTGAAATTGAATTCTATTGAAGACCCATTTGAGATCTCGAAAATACCTTTCCATCCATATAATATACTTGCTCTGGGGTGGCCCAGAGATTGAGAAAAAGTTTGTTGAAGTTTAAGAGATGCGCGCACACTATTTTGCAGACATATGTTGCTTCAGTCGATGATATCTCTCAAACCAGAAAGCCAAATGAAAAACCACGAAATACTCATTTTAGATGACGGAAAGAGCTTTCCAATGAGCTATGGTAGAGCCTCAAAGACATTTTGTGGAGTCTGTAGCACTTGTTTAAAGTTGTTGTACATCCGGCCGCATTGTGTACAAATATGTACTACTTCAAACAAACATATCTCACAAACCAGAAAACCAAATGAAATTCTGTGAAATACCCATTTTAGATGACGAAAAGAACTTACCAATGAGATATGGAAGGGCCTCTGAGACATTTTGTGGAGTATGTAGCACTTGTTTAAAGTTGTTGTACGTCTGGCCGCATTATGCACAAACACGTGCTACTTCAAACAAGCATATCTCACAAACCGGGAAACGAAAGGAAATTCTGTGAAATACCCATTTGAGCTGACGGAAATACCTTTCTGACGAGCTATGGTAGAGCCTCTAAAACGTCTTGTGAAGCCCATGGAACCTGTTCAAAGTTTGTTGAAAGTGAGAGTGTTGAGTATAGAGATGCCAAGGGTTTGTAGAGAAGCATGGGTTGTTGTAGAGGTTGTGGAACCTCCGTTGAACCCGCATAATGCTTCAAAATCTTGTCCTGGTGGAGAGAATACCCGCTCTGATACCACTGATCTGGATCTTGTGGGCTGAGACCCGAAAGACTTGAATGCCGAGAGAGGAGGAGAAGAGATAGCTTCAAAACTGAAGCGAACAATGAACCAGCTGTGAGAAATACAAAGTAGTGAGATCTGGGCTATGAATAACATAGATGGACAAACATATAATAAATATGCCACATGGAGGGGTGAGGCTCAAAGAGGGTTCTTTGAGCCTCACCTCTCAAACTATATTAAGAAAGATACTCAAAACCAATACCCCAATAATAACTCAATAAAATAAGAGAAATGTAGGATAGAAACCAAATGAGTAACTTGTTGTTATGAGAAGGCTTGCTAGGCCTTTATATAGCATTATTACAATGTGTCTTGAGACCACACCATGGGCCAAAACTATGTGCCACCAAATACCATGGATGAGAGAGGGTGGCCTCTCAATTTAATACTTTTATGGCTTATACATCCGAATTTAGACCATATGCCCCCTAAAATTCGGATTAGGCCATGAGAAAAGCCAATTTCTGTTTTGATCAAAACAGAAAAAGAGAAGGAACAACTGGCTGGAAGAGCAGTAAGACTAATCAGTTTGATTATAAAAAGAAGAATTTTAATCATAATTCTGGAAGTTTTAAGAAAATTTTTAATAACAGAAATTTTCCTAGTCATAATAATTACAGGAATAATGCTTCTCAGAACTTTACTGCTGCAAGAAACGTACCTAACAATAATAATCATAGCAATAACAATAATAACAACAACAGGTATGCTGAACAGAAAGGACCTATGAAGTGTTATGACTGTGGCGGACCACATAAGAGAGCAGATTTCCCATGCAACAAGAGGACAACCAACAATATTCACACTATGCAAGCCCAGTTGGAGATATCGCAAGAGAAATGCCCAGGATAAATGCAGCGCTAGAAAATCGCTAAGTTGACCATCAAACATCCATGGTCGAAATTGAAGGTATGATACAAAACGAGTCTATTTCTATTCTAATAGATCCAGGTGTAAATCTGAGTTATATTTCAATTACTTTAATAAATTGTTGCAAGTTAAAAGTAGAGAAATTTGATACTGCATGGTTAGTTCAGCTTGCAACAGGTACTAAAAGAAAAGTTACAGATTTTGTCAAGGATTGTGAAGTATTTATAAGTCAGTTGAAAATGCAAATTAATCTGAATGTTTTACGCTTAGGGTCATATGACTTATTGATTGGTATGGACTGGCTTGAACAGCATAGAGTTTTACTAAATTGTTATGAAAAATCTTTTACCTGTTTAAATAATGAAGGTAATATAGAAACAGTAAAATGGATTCATAGGAAGATTTCAGTAAGATAGATTTCTGCTCTACAAGTAAAGAGAGCTGCTAGAAAAGGCTGTAAAATGTCTGTTGTTAATATTATTAATGACGAGTGCTCATCTAAAGAAGACAAGTTAAAACTAGAGGATATTCCCATCCTTAGGGACTTTTCTGACGTATTTCCGGAAGAAATTCCAGGATTACCTCCGAAAAGAGAACTTGATTTGACCATTGAGTTAGTACCTGGTGCGGTACCAAATTTGAAGGTTCCCTACAGGATGAATATTCTAGAGTTAAATGAGTTGAAATCTCGGTTGAAAGAATTAATAGATAAAAACTACATAAGGCCAAGTGTGTCTCCTTGGGGAGCACCAGTAATTTTTGTTAAAAAGAAGGACGGTACCATGCGTTTGTGCATCGATTACCGTCAGCTTAACAAAATGACAATTAAGAACCGATATCCCTTACCCCACATAGATGATCTATTTGATCAAGTATGCGGAGCAGAGATATTCACTAAAATTGATTTAAGGTCAGGGTATCATCAGTCAGAATAAAAGACGAGGACATATTCAAAACTGCATTCAGAACGCGTTATGGACACTACGAGTTCGTAGTTATGCTTTTTGGGCTAACTAACGCACTGACAGTGTTCATGTGTTTAATAAACGACGTTCTGCATAAATATTTGGATAAGTTCGTAGAGGTGTTCATTGATGATATTCTGATTTACTCAAAAACTAAAGAAGAGCATGATGAACATTTAAAAATAATTTTGCAAGTACTTAGAGAACATCAGCTTTATGCTAAGTTCAGTAAATGCGACTTTTATAAAGATAAAATACAGTATTTAGGTCATATAATTTCTAAAGACGGAATTTTTGTCGACCCTGATAAGATAAAAGCAATTAATGAATGGCCTATCCCCAAAGACGTGACTGATGTACTTTCATTCATGGGAATAACAGGTTATTATAGAAAGTTTATTGAAGGGTTCTCTAGAATTGCTAACCCCATCACTTCTTTGCAGAAGAAGAGGAAGAAATTCCTATGGGATTAAAAGTGTCAAGAAAGCTTTAAAAAGTTGAAAGAATTATTAATTACTGCACCCATCTTAAAAATTGCAGATCCTAATAAGGATTTCGTCATATGCACTGATGCATGCAACGATGGACTTGGAGGGGTTTTAAGTCAGGAAGGTCATGCCATTGCTTTTGAGTCAAGGAAGTTAAAAATTCATGAAAAGAATTATGCAACTTATGATCTTGAGTTGGCAGCAGTGATACATGCACTAAAAATGTGGCGCCATCACTTGATTGGAAGAAAATTTATTTTAATGACAGATAATAAAGGCTTAAAGTATTTGTTAGATCAAACGAATGTTAACGCAAGGCAAGCTAGATGGCTAGCTTTCCTTAGCGAGTATGATTTCGAGATTCAACACATCAAAGGGAAGGAAAACAAAGTTGTTGATGCCTTGAGCAGAAATGCCAAATTAAACTTTGTGGCAGCAATCAGCATGTTTAAGATAGATCTGGAAAATCAGATCAAAGAAGGAATTAAGCAAGATGAAAATTACCAAAAATTACATGCAAAAGTGGTTGAAAATTCATCTGAAAATTTAATAATAGATTACAGTATTAATGAAAAAGGCTTCTTAACTTATAAAAATAGAATTTATGTGCCTAATATGTGGAAGGTTAAGTTGCTGATTTTGGATGGAATTCATAAAAGTCCTTATTCAGGACATCCTGGTTATCAGAAAATGATAACTATGTTAAGAAAATATTATTTTTGGCCCAACATGAAGAATGAAGTAGCTGAATACATAGTTAGATGTTTTGAATGTCAGACTATTAAGGCTGAACATCAACATCCAGCTGGACTATTGCAGCCCTTACCAATTCCAGAATGGAAATGGAAGATTTTAAGTATTGACTTTATTACAGGTTTGCCTAAAAATCAGAAACATAATGATTCCATAATGGCGGTGGTGGACAAGTTAAGTAAGGCTGCTCATTTTATTCCTGTTAAAATCACTTTTAAAGCTTATAACATTGTATATGTGTTCATGAAGCAAATTTTTCGCTTGCACGGAATCCCAAGGGTAATTATTTCTGACCGGGACTCAAAGTTCACCGGAATTTTTTGGACAACACTGTTTAAAGGATTAAATACTAAATTAAATTTCAGCACTTATTTCCACCCACAAACTGATGGTCAAACAGAAAGGGTAAATCAGATTTTAAAAAACATGTTAAGATTGTATGTTAAGGATCAACCATCTAAGTGGGAAGATTACTTACATTTAACAGAATTTGCATACAATAATCATTATCAAGCATCTGCTAAGTTAAGTCCATTTGAGATTTTGTATGGAAGAAAATGTTGTACTCCTATTTCTTGGGATAACCCTGTAGACAGATTAATGTTAGGACCAGATTTATTGAAAGAGATGGAGCTAACCGTGAAACAGGTTCAAGGTAACTTAAAGGTTGCCCAAGATCGACAGAAAAGCTATGCAGATTTGAAACGCACTGAAAGGGATTTTAAGGTAGGAGACCATGTTTTTATAAAGGTAAAACCCAAGAAAAGTTCTTTAAATCTTGGAAGTTGTGCTAAACTAGCACCAAGGTATTGTGGACCATTCGAAATCCTATCAAGGATTGGAGCTGTTGCATATCAATTGGCATTGCCATATAATTTAAAAATCCACAATGTTTTTCACGTTTCTGTTTTAAAGAAGTATGTGCACGATGCTACTCATGTGTTGAACTGGAATGACATACAGGTGGAACCCGAAGGAGATTTTCATGTGGAATCGGACTGTATTCTCGACCGGAGGGAAATTATGCTTCGGAATCACACCATAAGGCAGGTAAAGGTGCAATGGAAGCACCTTAGCCCTAATGAAGCTACTTGCGAACTAGAAAATAATATGCAGGCAACATATCCAGTTCTGTTCCATGAGGAACCTGATGAAGAATAAGCAACATCGAGGACGATGTTGAGCTTAAGTGGGGGTGTTTGTAACATACCCTCTTTGTTGAAGAAAATTTTGTGTTAGAAACATTATGTTAACTTTTATTGCAAAGTTTTATGTTGGACAGGTGTCCAAGGATGATTGTAATTTGCACAATATTTTACTATTTAATAAATAAAATATGAGACAAACACATAAGAGGACTGTTGAAAGAGTGGTTACTGACCCACTAAGTGGAATGGAATCTGGGGTAGAAGGCAATGGACAAGTGGCAACATCATGATGCAACTAACTAGCTGTTGGTATGGGACAACTCCCTTGAAATGTGGTCATAGTGCCCTGAAATATGGGACTAGAGCTTGAGGCTTATTTATTCCAAACTGACCACTAAAGACCTAGGCAGTCTATATAATAGCCATCAAATTTTGAACTAAGGTTCATCACTTTTCCTGACGAGGAAATTTACCTTGGGGTTTTGCTGTGTTTTCACCCAAGAGATTTGATGAGGGGATATGCTAAGTTGCTGATCATGTTGTGAGTCTGCAAAACTCTATTAAGTTCCAGGAGTTTGATGTTGAGTGCTGAAGGCATATTGAGTGCCTTGCTTTTACACAGATTCCATCTACTTAGTGGTTCAGTAATCAAGTTCGAGGGTTCCCAAGAAGCCAACAGTTAGGCTGCTTCTTCTGGAATATGTTGGGAGGAACAGGCCTCCTTAGGTGTTTGTCGGCCCTATCTTCATCTACAGGTTCCATTATCTTTTCTATCTTCAAACATTTTAAAGTTTCTAACTGAATGAAAATTACTGTTTTATTTTGTAAGTTTATTTAATCAAATGCAATCATTTCAGTTTCTGAATAAGTTAAGATTCTGTATAAAAATGATTTTGATTGAATAAAATAGTTCTCTGCATTTTTCCCCATGCAAGAGGATTTGCATCGTACTCTAGTACAGAGCCAAATTAAGTTAGATAGATAAATGATAGGAAAAATAGCCATGTGAATGAGAAGATAAAAATGTTATATTTTCTTAAGTTTCTGCTTACTGTTAAATTTCTATGTATACATATATCAGTGTCTTCCTTATCATTTTTCTGTACAGATAATTGTTTTCCTAAATGCACAGTAATGTTTTCTTCATTCTATAATTATCTTTTGTCGCGAAACAAATAGTTTTCCCTTCTATAGATCGAGCCAGTTAAAATCTCAGTATCATCTCAAGGTTCCTGTGATGACAATGACAGTAGAACAACTCAAAACAGAAGTGACAAAAACAAGTTTGAATGCCGAGATCTTAATAAGGAGTGTTAAGTCATGAATTTGTTTCCTTTAATTTTATATTTTGATTGTGATTTTATCTTTAGTTTGCTCATATGCTTAAATTTTCTCATTTGCTCACTTTAGAAATTTTTGGTTTTAATTGAAATTTGTTTTTTTTTTATTAGATTTGTTTTATTAAGTTTGTTTTCTTAGCTCTTGAAGGGTGTTAAAGGTCATATTATTGAATAATGGACTCACAAATCATATTAAAAGCAGACCCATTATTCAAACATCACATAAACTTCATGCAAAATGGGAAAAAGCTGTAAAACAGGGCCAAAATTGAGTTTAAATTATTCTTGTAGTGCAACTGCCAAAAATTAACAAAGGTGCGCTACAAGAAAATCGTTTTTTGCCAGAATGGTCATTTTTCAGTCCGATTTTTTGGAGATTTCGCTGGGGAAGTGTTAAATAAATCATTGGTCATGTTTGATATGTGTTTTGCCAAGTTTTTTTTATGTAAACAGGGGTCAGTCTCATGTGAGGGAGATTCCGGCAACTGTCTGGCAACTGGATGCCGATTTAATGGCAAAATCGTGATAGACTGTGGAATGGGGCGTGATTTCCGGCAGGAGATTCAAAATCTGAAGGTTATGAAGTTGGTGAACACTGAGGTGAAGACATCTGCCAAAAATCCAGAGATTGCCGTTACAGAAGTAGTTGGTGCACTAAAGGCTGGAACAGAACCAGCGCAGGAGGTAGCTCTTGATGCATTATGCTTGTTAAAGAATCCTTGGCCATCTATTCCTGCTGAATCCGGCAAAGAACAAGCCATAGTTGCAGCGGAAGCTATTCTTGTATTACAACTATTAATACGTACTGGTCCACCTCATTTCCAGGAAAACGCTGACAGTTTGTTAAAATGTTTACGTGGAATCTTGACAGTAACAATAAAATGTGGCAATAACTTGAAGCAGATGAATCAGACAAAGTGTTTCTCAAGCAGTCAGAAGTATTTATCGAGTGAAATGCACAGATCACTGAGAATTCTGCTCAATTTTTCTTATTTTGGGTCATTGAGGTAAAATACCGACCAAGAACTAACGGAGAGGAATTTTTGAAAACCAAAAGAGGTTTTTGTTCATAAGATAACCATCTACAAAAAACTCTCTCAGTTTTGCAACAGCTATCAAGGTTTGAAAGATTCAGTTTAATATTTGCAACCTATTTTTCAGGGATTTTAAAAATTTAATATTTTCCTGTTTTAGTGTTCATTTTGCGGGGCAGATTCTGATTGATTGGAGATGAATTTTTAGAAACCAAGAGAGGGTTTTGTCCATCACGGACTCATTTACAAAAACCTCTCTCAGTTTTTACACAGGTGTCACCAATTGAGATAGATGGAAGCTTCTTTGACACCTATTTTTCATAAATTCGCCATATTTGCCAGGAATCCAATTTGCTATTTTTAGTCAATTAGTTGAGTTAGTTAGTTAATGTAACTGCTGGGTAGTTTCAATTTCGACCTAATGAAGGGGAGACAGAACTACTTCTTTGTAATTATAAAAAAAGAACAAAGGGACTGAAGAGGGGTTCTGATTTTTGGGAGCTTCAGGAGGTCTTCAAACTGCTTTTGTCTTCAGACTTGTTCAGGAGTTAAGTACCAAGACTCTTATATACATTTGATGATGAAATTATGAGATATATGAAATTTTTTCCCTTCAGTTTTCTGTGTTGGATTCATTATTGAACTTGTTTAGTTTCTTAATTGATATATTCATTACTGGTTTATGTGTATTTGCTAGTGATGCTTGTCTTTTATGAATGAACCTCAGCATAGTGTTTCTGTTGGATCTTGTGTGATATATTATGCATATTTATCATCTTCTGTTTATGCTTTAGTTATTATCTTGCTCATGAATGTATTCCCTGATTGTTCCCAAAGCTTACAACCATTAAAAACCTTTTAAACAAACCCTAAACCCTAGTTTTATTGAGTTTTACATTTGATATTGTGTTGGCTTGTTTCTTTGGCCTTGGAAACAATTTCTGGCACAAACATCTTTGGCGCCGTTGCCAGGGACGAAGCTGAAGCATATCTTCCCTGGGATACTTATCAATTTTACTGGTTTTAAGAGGTGAACTTAAACCAACACTTTTTAAAGGCTATTTTCACCAAGTTTGACAGAGTGGCTACTAGAGGAGTTGGAAGAATTAGAAAGTTTCAGTTATCCCCATCTTTATGCAGCCCTAATTAATTTGAATCACTGTCACCCCTTTCTCTTTCTAAGAAGAAGAAACAAAATCTGTCTTGGCAAATTGATTGGCGACTCCACTATTTCAACATGCAAAGACCGATGTTCATGGAAGCTATTCTGGCTCGAAGGTTTGCCCCTTTCAATTTTTATGATATTCCAGGTTTTCCAAATCCAGTACCTATTATGGATGTTTGGGGAGATTGTCTTCCACGGTTTAGAGAAATCAAAAAGGATAATCCTTCAGATCACCTCATCAAATTTCATCAATGTATGGTCCAGTTAAATATCCAACATGAAGATGTGCTCATGAAGATGTTCATGTATTCACTTGAAAAAGATGCACGACATTGGTATTTTTCTCTTCCCGCTGCTAGCATCTCCTCACTAAAAGAATTCCACACATGTTTTCGGAAACGTTGTAAGTATCTGTTCCCAGCTGAACTCTTTTTAAAAGATTGTTGTGAGCAGGCTGATTTTTATCATACAATTTCTGATTCAAAAAATCATGATGATGAGTACAATCAAGGGTTCAAAACATGTCATGAAGAAGTTGAAGATTCAAAATTTGTTGAAGATGAAAAGGTAACATTTTCAATTACTGCTGTTAAGGAAGAATGCCATGATCATTAGGATAATCAAGTTGTTGTTTTAGGTTAGTTTGAGGATTATCCAAGTGAAGAGATCAGTAGAGATAGTTTGGAACATTCTCATAATGATTTCAACAGCCTTAATAACAGTTTGAATGCAAATCCATTTGAAGAGCAATCTCTAGTTCAACAAACTTTTGAAAATCAGTGTTGTGTTAAAGATCGGTTTTGTATTGAAGGAAAAGATGAACCTTTAGCATTATCATTCAAAATTTCTCAGAATACTCCTTGCTATGATGAAGAGATTAGGGTTCCAAGACAAGAATTCTTTGATGAATTAGACTCTATCCCTTTTGGTTTTGATATTAAATTTGATGAAGGCCAGGCTGTTAAAAAAATTTCAGAAGTTGCTTACATTCATGGTTATGATAAATCTGCTGTTCAAAATCATTATGAAGATGGTCTAATTTTTAATAAATATGATGATGAAATTGAAAAGAAAGACCCAGAAATCTGTGAGGAGTGTGATATGTTACAATTTGATCAGCAGATTCAAGAATGCATTCAGTCTATTATCCTTGAACAACAAACGCCAATGCCTAGTAGTCATTCATTTGAAGACAGTGTGGAAAAGGAGGTTCAAAGTGTTGACATTGTTGATGATACTATTCAAAAATTTACAGAGCAAATTCAGGCTGATCCTGATGTCTTTTATCGCCAATGCCTGATTGATATTCATGGAACAAAATATTTTTATGGACAACTTGTCTTTTTCGTAGAGCAGGAAGAGGTAGCTTATGGAAGTTTTTATGATCCAATAGCAGATTATTTAGAGTCAATACCAGGTTATAAATCTGTTATTTCAGAGACACTATTTGATGAAAGTGGGTATAAGTTGTTAAATCTCTACTCTTCATGTTTTCCAATATTTCTGATTATATATATATTTGGAGTTGGAAACAAGTTTTGGTGGGTTGATCAAATTTTTTCTTGGTTACATTGGAAATGGGATTTTGATTTGATTCAGTAGATGGAAGGTTCCTCAGAGAAAGAGATTTGATTTTCATTGTATATACCAGTGTGTGAAGGATTGAATAAAGACTCCATATCCCAATGGAAGTTTTGCAGACAAGTAGATAAGGTAACAGACAGAAGGCACTTGTCTACAGGTTCTTGAAGCCTCACAGGGAGGACTTCATCCCGCAGCTGGAGCCAGATGTTAAGTCATGAATTTGTTTCCTTTAATTTTATATTTTGATTGTGATTTTATCTTTAGTTTTCTCATATGCTTAAATTTTCTCATTTGCTCACTTTAGGAATTTTTGGTTTTAATTGAAATTTGGTTTTTTTTTATTAGATTTGTTTTATTAAGTTTGTTTTCTTAGCTCTTGAAGGGTGTTAAAGGTCATATTATTGAATAATGGACTCACAAATCATATTAAAAGCAGACCCATCATTCAAACATCACGTAAACTTCATGCAAAATGGAAAAAAGCTGTAAAACAGGGCCAAAATTGAGTTTAAATTATTCTTGTAGTGCAACTGCCAAAAATTAACAAAGGTGCGCTACAAGAAAATCATTTTTTGCCAGAATGGTCATTTTTCAGTCCGATTTTTTGGAGATTTCGCTGGGGAAGTGTTAAATAAATCATTGGTCATGTTTGATATGTGTTTTGCCAAGTTTTTTTTATGTAAACAGGCGTCAGTCTCATGTGAGGGAGATTCCGGCAACTGTCTGGCAACTGTATGCCGATTTATGGAAAAATCGTGATAGACCGTGGAATGGGGCGTGATTTCCGGCAGGAGCTTCTCAATCTGAAGGTTACGAAGTTGGTGAACACTGAGGTGGAGACATCTGCCAAAAATCCAGAGATTGCCGTTACATAAGTAGTTGGTGCACTAAATGCTGGAACAGCACCAGCGCAGGAGGCAGCTCTTGATGCATTATGCTTGTTAAAGAATCCTTGGCCATCTATTCCTGCTGAATCCGGCAAAGAACAAGCCATAGTTGCAGCGGAAGCTATTCCTGTATTACAACTATTAATACGTACTGGTCCACCTCATTTCCAGGAAAACATTGACAGTTTGTTAAAATGTTTACGTGGAAGCTTGACAGTAACAATAAAACGTGGCAATAACTTGAAGCAGATGAATCAGACAAATTGTTTCTCAAGCAGTCAGAAGTATTTATCGAGTGAAATGCACAGATCACTGAGAATTCTGCTCAGTTTTTCCTGTTTTGGGTCATTGAGGTAAAATACCGACCAAGAGCTAAGGGAGAGGAATTTATGAAAACCAAAAGAGATTTTTGTTCATAATATAACCATCTACAAAAACCTCTCTTAGTTTTGCAACAGCTGTCAAGGTTTGAAAGATTCAGTTTAATCTTTGCAACCTATTTTTCAGGGATTTTAAAAATTTAATATTTTCCTTTTTTAGTGTTCATTTTGCGGGGAATATTATGATTTATTGGAGATGAATTTTTAGAAAACAAGAGAGGTTTTTTTCCATCACGGACTCATTTAAAAAAACCTCTCTCGGTTTTTACACAGGTGTCACCAATTGGGCGATATGGAAGATTCTTTGACACCTATTTTTCAGAAATTCGCCATATTTGCCAGGAATCCGATTTGCTATTTTTAGTCAATTAGTTGAGTTAGTTAGTTAATGTAACTGCTGGGTAGTTTCAATTTTGACCTAATGAAGGGGAGATAGAACTACTTCTTTGTAATTATAAAAAAGGGACAAAGGGACTAAAGAGGGGTTCTGATTTTTGGGAGCTTCAGGAGGTCTTCAGACTGCTTTTGTCTTCAGACTTGTTCAGGAGTTAAGTACCAAGACTCTTATATACATTTGATGATGAAATTATGAGATATATGACATTTTTCCCCTTCAGTTTTCTGTGTTGGCTTCATTATTGAACTTGTTTAGTTTCTTAATTGATATATTCATTACTGGTTTATGTGTATTTGCTAGTAATGTGTGTCTTTTATGAATGAACCTCAGCATAGTGTTTCTGTTGGATCTTGTGCGATATATTATGCATCTTTATCATCTTCTGTTTATGATTTATTTATTATCTTGCTCATGAATGTATTCCCTGATTGTTCCCAAAGCTTACAACCATTAAAAACCTTTTAAACAAACCCTAAACCCTAGTTTTATTGAGTTTTACATTTGAGATTGTGTTGGCTTGTTTCTTTGGCCTTGGAAACAATTTCTGGCACAAACAAGGAGCAAAAACAAAAAACCATACATTTTAAACAGAGTCAAACCCTAACCCTCGAATTTCTTATAGAATCAAAACGCAGTGTTTATAAACTCGACGAATTACACACAGGCCGAAACCTTTCCATAGATTTCAAACATCTACCATTGTTCATTGAAAAATATGATTTTTACAGTATCCAAGTCTATGAATAAGAACACTTCCCCACGACTGTTACAAATAAAAACAACAAGGCTTGTGCCTTTTGGGTCGAGGTACTATCCTCCCCAAGCTAATACATATTTCTTTACAAATCCTAAATAGACGAAATACAAATTATCAGAGATAAACATGAAGATCTCGGAATACACATTTGAAGGCCATCACTTCCATCTAACCAGAGTTACAAGGCAACCTCCGAGGCTTACCGGTCGGTGTAGCAGTAGCCAACTATCAACACCCAGACTGGAGAAGCCATCGAACCTCTGCACCTGCAATTACATTGGAGATGTGGTTAAAAACAGTTTTCTTTAAAAAGAATGATTTCAGTAATCGATCAAACAACTATTACTATATTGACGTTCGAATATGGAAGCGATAGGAAAAGTTTTCGAAGCACATTACCTTTTTAATGATAGCACAGAGCAAAAATGCCAGACAGGTGCAACTGCAACCAATACTCCATAGACGATAGTCGAATGCTAAGAACGAAGGAAACAACTCCGAGTTCACTACCATTGAACATTTATGAAATGCCAAGACCTGTATCAATTATTGCGAAGACTTGGCCTCTAACTTTTGAACCTTAAAAACAAAGCTACAACTGTAAGCTTCGCATGAACCCAGTTTTAAAAGAAAACTCTCAACAGGTTTGAGTTTCGAATCACCACCAAGAACCAGACTCTAAGCTTCCAACTGTGGAAAGATATCACGGTGAGAGACTCGGCTCTTAAACCTTCCACAGGTCACAGGTTCAAAACGCAGGCATTATGCCTCTAAAAATGCAAAAGAAGAACCCGAAAGACCCTCAGCCTGTCGTCCAAATGCAGAGCCACTACCACCGAATGCCAAGCAAACATTAAAAACTTTGAACATAGTGGAGGTAGGGTTTAATCCTCATCCATCGAAGCCCTGCCAGATCAACGATGGAGATCACCGAGGTAGCTTCACGAACACCAAGCAAACCAACCATATTAAATGAACTATCATTACTACTGCCACGAAGGATCCAACTCAGTTAAAACTTGAACCATTTTCCTTACAGCTCATCACAGAACTTTTAACACCACGATACTATCACTTGCTCAAGCTCACTACACCATCCACGGTGGAACTCCATTTTCTCGGTAGATGTGAGCATTCAATGCATAGGCAGTGTCAATATCTTCCAGCCTGTGACATTTATTAACGTTCTCATCACATTTTTAAATTATAATGAACACGATATAGGGTAAGTCGTGATACTTGTAACAATATCGAATGGCAAGGTATAGTGCACATAGTTATGTTGCTAGGGTTTTTCAATAGTATCACATAGGGTCATGTTAAATGCACACAACACATATCACATAATTTCATATATAAGAGTTTGTTTAATATTTGTTACACATTGCAATAGATCATATGGATAATCTAATGAATTGCACAGACATACATTTCATTGTATAGTGTATTGAATTAACACTCAAGAAATCGTATTATCACCTAGAATTGTAATATCTTGTAGTATATAGTTCCTAGGCAAGTATTAAATCAATTGTACATAGAATTTCTAATATTTGCCATTGAGATAAGGAATAGATATATATTTCCATTCCAACATGAAATGAAAATCATATATATTTCTGAGTATAGAACTGAGTCTTGATTGATACAGACATTCTCTAGAATCAATTACAAACTTATAGTTTACATTTAATAAGACGCACTATTTTCATCTGCAATCATATCCAGATATTGTTATCTTGAATGTTTAAGTCTTTAACCAAAGTTTATCACCCGGTAGAGTGCTCAGTGTCTTTATCTCTCAAAACAATTTTTTTACAAAGGAGATTACTGAAAAACTGTTTGGTCACTTGTCGCAAACTTTGACCCTTACCTGTAAACTGCCACAAGTACGAATTCACATGCTTTAGCACGAATACTAAGTAAGCCTCGGGGCGTCTGTAGGACCCCTTCATCATCAACAAAAGCACATTAGTCAAAATAGATAAATCATCAATTATAGCAGCAACAATAGAAGTTTTGTAATAGTATAACTGAGTATGAATAACATCAAGACATAAATTTTAAATCATTTAGTCGTGAACCTTACACTATAAACCAGGTTGGTATCTAGTACAACAAAACAACTTTTATGCATTATTATATTCCGCACAAATTAAATAGGCATTAATTGTTATGTCGAAAAATTTTAAATTTTTGTGATTTTTTTGGGAGGTTACATGTGGTATCAGAGCGAAAGTTCAAACTCTAGGCCTGATTTAGGCTCACGCGCGCAAACATAAAAACAAATCAGAAAGTTTATGTTACTAACTTTTAATTCAATTTTATTTTTGCACATAACAGATTGACCTTTAAATTGCAGGTATGGAAATACCAGAAGAATCAGCAGAGGACAAATCTCCTCATAATGAACGTATTAATAATAATAAATCTGAAGGAATTTATGTTGAATTAAATAACCAGTTTTCCGAATTTTTACGTACCGTACAGGATTTAAAATCTGATTTAAGAGTTGTTAAAGAAGAGAATGAACGGATCCTTAAGGTATAGGAGGAGTTACAACAAAATTTGAAGGAGAACTGTTATAATGATGAAAGAGGCAGAAAATCAGAAATGAAGTCTGATTCTGAAATAATGTCCCACAAACATAAGCATAAGAAAGCAAGAAATGATAAAAGGAACAGTTACTCATCCTCTAAATCTGATCCAAGTAATAATGGCTTTGATCATGATAGCAGTAATAGTGATTGCTACTCTAAAAAGAGAAAACATAATCATCATGAACAGATTACTGGAGAATTTAAAAAGATTAAGCCACCCACCTTTAATGGTGGAAGTGAGAAGGGTGAGACAGCTGAAGCATGGCTATCTGGAATGAAGAAGTACTTTAATATTTACGACTACTCTTCTCAGCTAAAAGCCAAGATGGCTATTTACAATCTGACCGGGAAGGCAAATATTTGGTGGCAGGATCTCAAAAGAATTAAGAGTTTAAAAGAAAAAGAAGTAACTTGGAATATGTTTAAAAGTTTGTTTAAAAAGAAGTTTTTGTCGGAACAATATTTTGAAGATAAGTCAAAGGAGTTTTACAATTTGAAGTTGGGTACAATGAACATGAAAGAATTGTGTAGCAAATTCCTTAGCTTGCTGAGGAATGTGCCTTACATGGTCGAGGAAAAACCTAAAGTGCAAAGGTTTCTCAGTTGTCTACCTTTCAATATAAAGGACCGTATCGAGTATGATAACCCTTCCACTTTGGAAGAGGCCATGACCAAAGCCAATTTCTGTTTTGATCAAAACAGAAAAAGAGAAGGAACAACTGGCTGGAAGAGTAGTAAGATTAATCAATTTGATTATAAAAAGAAGAATTTTAATCATAATTCTGGAAGTTTTAAGAAAAGTTTTAATAACAGAAATTTTCCTAGTCATAATAATTACAGGAATAATGCATCTCAGAACTTTATTGCTGCAAGAAACGTACCTAACAATAATAATCAGAACAATAACAATAATAACAACAACATGTATGCTG
The DNA here is from genome assembly GCA_027924585.1 of Larix kaempferi. Classification (NCBI taxonomy): domain Eukaryota; kingdom Viridiplantae; phylum Streptophyta; class Pinopsida; order Pinales; family Pinaceae; genus Larix; species Larix kaempferi. The sequence continues at coordinate 35,226,202 of BSBM01000106.1, forward strand.
AACAGAAAGGACCCATGAAGTGCTATGACTGTGGCGGACCACATAAGAGAGCAGATTGCCCACGCAACAAGAGGACAACCAACAATATTCACACTATGCAAGTAGAACCTACAGTTGGAGATATCGCAAGAAAAATGCCGAGGATAAATGCAGCGCTAGAAAATCACCAAGCTGACCATCAAACATCCATGGTCGAAATTGAAGGTATGATACAAAACGAGTCTATTTCTATTATGATAGATCCAGGTGCAAATCTGAGTTATATTTCACCTACTTTAGTAAACCGTTGCAAGTTAAAAGTAGAGAAATTTGATAATGCATGGTTAGTTCAGCTTGCAACAGGTACTAAAAGAAAAGTTACAGATTTTGTCAAGGATTGTGAAGTATTTATAAGTCAGTTGAAAACACAAATTAATCTGAATGTTTTACCCTTAGGGTCATATGACTTGTTAATTGGTATGGACTGGCTTGAACAGCATAGAGTTTTACTAAATTGTTATGAAAAATCTTTTACCTGTTTAAATAATGAAGGTAATATAGAAACAATAAAAGGAATTCATAGGAAGATTTCAGTAAAACAGATTTCTACTCTACAAGTAAAGAGCGCTGCCAGAAAAGGCTGTAAAATGTTTGTTGTTAATATTATTAATGACGAGTGCTAATCTAAAGAAGACGAGTTAAAACTAGAGGATATTCCCATCCTTAGGGACTTTTCTGACGTATTTCTGGAATAAATTCTAGGATTACCTCTGAAAAGGGAACTTGATTTGACCATTGAGTTAGTACCCGGTGCGGTACCAAACTCGAAGGCTCCCTACAGGATGAATATTCTAGAGTTAAATGAGTTAAAATCTTAGTTGAAAGAATTAATAGATAAAAACTACATAAGGCCAAGTGTGTCTCCTTGGGGAGCACCAATAATTTTTGTTAAAAAGAAGGACAGTACCATGCGTTTGTGCATCGATTACCGTCAGCTTAACAAAATGACAATTAAGAACCGATATCCCTTACCCCGCATAGATGATCTATTTGATCAAGTACGCGGAGCAGAGATATTCACTAAAATTGATTTAAGGTCGGGGTATCATCAGGTCAGAATAAAAGACGAGGACATATTCAAAACTGCATTTAGAATGTGTTATGGACACTACGAGTTCGTAGTTATGCTTTTTGGGTTGACTAACGCTCTGGCAGTTTTCATGTGTTTAATGAACAACGTTCTACATAAATATTTGGATAAGTTTGTAGTGGTGTTCATTGATGATATTCTGATTTACTCAAAAACTAAAAAAGAGCATGACGAACATTTAAAAATAATTTTGCAAGTACTTAGAGAACATCAACTTTATGCTAAGTTCAGTAAATGCGACTTTATAAAGATAAAATACAATATTTAGGTCATATAATTTCTAAAGACGAAATTTCTGTCGACCCTGATAAGATAAAAGCAATTAATGAATGGCCTGTCCCCAAAGACATAATTGATGTACGGTCATTCATGGGAATAACAGGTTATTATAGAAAGTTTATTGAAGGGTTCTCTAGAATTGCTAACCCCATCACTTCTTTGCAGAAGAAAGAGAAGAAATTCGTATGGGATCAAAAGTGTCAAGAAAGCTTTAATAAGTTGAAAGAATTATTAATTACTGCACCCATCTTAAAAATTGCAGATCCTAATAAAGATTTTGTCATATGCATTGATGCATGCAACGATGGACTTGGAGGGGTCTTAAGTCAGGAAGGTCATGCCATTGCTTTTGAGTCAAGGAAGTTAAAAATTCATGAAAATAATTATGCAACTTACGATCTTGAATTGGCAGCAGTGATACATGCACTAAAAATGTGGCGCCATCACTTGATTGGAAGAAAATTTATTTTAATGACAGATAATAAAGGCCTAAAGTATTTGTTAGATCGAACGAATCTTAACACAAGGCAAGCTAGATGGCTAGCTTTCCTTAGCGAGCATGATTTCGAGATTCAACACATCAAAGGGAAGGAAAACAAAGTTGCTAATGCCTTGAGTAGAAATGCAAAATTAAACTTTGTGGCAGCAATCAACATGTTTAAGACAGATTTGGAAAATCAGATCAAAGAAGGAATTAAGCAAGATGAAAATTACCAAAAATTACATGCAAAAGTGGCTGAAAATTCATCTGAAAATTTAATAATAGATTACAGTATTAATGAAAAAGGCTTCTTAACTTATAAAAACAGAATTTATGTGCCTAATATGTCGAAGGTTAAGTTGCTAATTTTGGATGAAATTCATAAAAGTCCTTATTCAGGACATCCTAGTTATCAGAAAATGATAACTATGTTAAGAAAAGATTATTTTTGGCCCAACATCAAGAATGAAGTAGCTGAATACATAGCTAGATGTTTTGAATGTTAGACTATTAAGGCTGAACATCAACATCCAGCTGGACTATTGCAGCCCTTACCAATTCCAAAATGGAAATGGAAGATTTCAAGTATTGACTTTATTACAGGTTTGCCTAAAAATCAGAAACAGAATGATTCCATAATGGTGGTGTTGGACAAGTTAAGTAAGGATGCTCATTTTATTCCTGTTAAAACCACTTTTAAAGCTTCTAACATTGCAGATGTATTCATGAAGCAAAATTTTCATTTACACGGAATCCCAAGGGTAATTATTTCTGACCGAGATTCTAAGTTCACCGGAATTTTTTGGACAACACTGTTTAAAGGATTAAATACTAAACTAAATTTCAGCACTTCTTTCCACCCACAAACTGATGGTCAAACAAAAAGGGTAAATCAGATTTTAAAAAACATGTTAAGATTGTATATTAAGGATCAGCCATCTAAGTGGGAAGATTATTTACATTTAGCAGAATTTGCATACAATAATCATTATCAAGCATCTGCTAAGTTAAATACATTTGAGATTTTGTATGGAAGAAAATGTTGTACTCCTATTTCTTGGGATAACCCTGTAGACAGATTAATGTTAGGACCATATTTATTGAAAGAGATGGAGCTAACCGTGAAACAGGTTCAAGGTAACTTAAATGTTTCCCAAGATCGGCAGAAAAGCTATGCAGATTTGAAACGCACTGAAAGAGAATTTCAGGTAGGAAACCATGTTTTTATAAAGGTAAAACCCAAGAAAAGTTCTGTAAAGCTTGGAAGTTGTGCTAAACTAGCACCAAGGTATTGTGGACCATTCGAAATCCTATTAAGGATTGGAGCTGTTGCATATCAATTGGCATTGCCATATAATTTAAAAATCTACAATGTTTTTTACGTTTCTGTTTTAAAGAAGTATGTGCATGATGCTACTCATGTGTTGAATTGGAATGACATACAGGTGGAACCCGAAGGAGATTTTTCAGGTGGAACCGGACTGTATTCTCGACCAGAGGGAAATTATGCTTCGGAATCGCACCATAAGGCAGGTAAATGTGCAATGGAAGCACCTTAGCCCTGATGAAGCTACTTGGGAACTGGAAAGTAATATGCGGGCAGCATATCCAGTTATGTTCCATGAGGAACTTGATGAAGAATAAGCAACATTGAGGACAATGTTGAGCTTAAGTGGGGGTGTTTGTAACATACCCTCTTTGCTGAAGAACATTTTGTGTTAGAAACATTGTGTTAACTTTTATTGTAAAGTTTTATGTTGGACAGGTGTCCAAGGATGATTGTAATTTGCACAATATTTTATTATTTAATAAATAAAATATGAGACAAACACCTAAGCGGACTGTTGAAAGAGTGGTTACTGACCCACTGGGTGGAATGGAATCTGGGGTAGAAGGCAATGGACAAGTGGCAGCATCATGATGCAACTAACTAGATGTTGGTATGGGACAACTCCCTTGAAATGTGGTCATAGTTCCCTGAAAGATGGAACTGGAGTTTGAGGCTCATTTATTCCAAACTGACCGCTAAATACCTAGGCAATCTATATAATAGCCATCAAATTTTGAATTGAGGTTCATCACTTTTCCTGACGAGGAAATTTACCTTGGGGTTTTGCTATGTTTGCACTCAAGAGATTTGATGAGGAGATATGCTAAGTTGTTGATCATGTTGTGAGTCTGCAAAACTCTATTGAGTTCCAGGAGTTTGATGCTGAGTGCTGAAGGCATGTTTTGAATTTAGGGGTTTGATCCTGAGTGCTGAAGGCATATTGAGTGCCTTGCTTCTACACAGATTCCATCTACTTAGTGGTTCAGTAATCAGGCTTGAGGGTTCACAAGAAGCCAATAGTTAGGTTTCTTCTTCTGGAATAGGTTGGGAGGAACATGCCTCCTTGGGTGTTTGTCGTCCTTATCTTCATCTACAGGTTCCATTATCTTTTCTATCTTCAAACATTTTAAAGTTTCTAACTGAATGAAAATTACTGTTTTATTTTGTAAGTTTATTTAAACAAATGCAATCATTTCAGTTTCTAAATAAGTTAAGATTCTATATAGAAATGATTTTGATTGAATAAAATAGTTCTCTGCATTTTTCCCCATGCAAGAGGATCTGCATCGTACTCTAGTACAGAGACAAATTAAGTTAGATAGATAAAGGATAGGAAAAATAGCCATGTGAATGAGAAGATAAAAATGTTATATTTTCTTAAGTTTCTGCTTACTGTTAAATTTCTATGTATACATATATCAGTGTCTTCCTTATCATTTTTCTATACAGATAATTGTTTTCCTAAATGCACAATAATGTTTTCTTCATTCTATAATTATCTTTTGTCTCGAAACAAATAGTTTTCCCTTCTAAAGCATAAGAATTATCTTTCTGTGTTATAGTATTTAAAAATATATTTTTATATCATATCTAATAAGTACCAATATCTTCATGCACATAATTATCTATTACTATGCTATTTATTATTTCATTATAGCAAATAATCTTCTTGTTATACGAGTAGAGTCTCATGTTTAAACCTAAGGTTTTCGAACTTTCACTTACAAACCAAACTGTCAACTATTAGGTTTCTCGTTGGACGATAGCAACAAAAACATTAAAGAGTATCAATACATTCCAGACATAATCGAGTTATGGCTTCAACATCACAAACAGTTGGAAAACCTAGCTTTACATTATTATTCCAAAGTAGGAAACAAAGCAATTACCAATTCATTATATAACTGTAAACCATGTCATCAATTCTCGGCACACAGCCAACATTTCAACAGTTCCTAAACATTTGTCAAACCAGTTGTTTATTTCCTTAAAACTAAACATAAATACTGCATTCGTTTCTATAGATCGAGCCAGTTGAAAATTTCAGTATCATCTCAAGGTTCCTGTGATGACAATGACAATAGAACAACTCAAAATAGAAGTAACAAAAACAAGTTTGAATGCCAAGATCTTAATAAGGAGCAAAAACAAAAAAACCATACATTTTAAACAGAGTCAAACCCTAACCCTCGACTTTCTTATAGAATCAAAACGCAGTGTTTATAAAATCGACAAATTACACACAGGCCGAAACCTTTCCAAAGATTTCAAACATCTACCATTGTTCATTGAAACATATGATTTTTAAAGTATCCAAGTATGTGAATAAGAACACTTCCCCACGACTGTTACAAATAAAAACAACAAGGCTCGTGCCTTTTGGGTCGAGGTACTATCCTCCCCAAGCTAATACATATTTCATTACAAATCCTAAATAGATGAAATACAAATTATCAGAGATAAACATGAAGATCTCGGAATAAACATTTGAAGGCCATCACTTCCATCTAACCAGAGTTACAAGGCAACCTCCGAGGCTTACCGGTCGGTGTAGCAATAGCCAACTATCAACACCCAGACTGGAGAAGCCACCGAACCTCTGCACCTGCAATTACATTGGAGATGTGGTTAAAAACAGTTTTCTTTAAAAAGAATGATTTCAGTAATCGATCAAACAACTATTACTGTATTAACGTTCGAATATGGAAGCTACAGGAAAGGTTTTCGAAGCACATTACCTTTTTAATGATAGGATAGAGTAGAAACGCCAGACAGGTGCAACTGCAACCAATACTCCATAGACGATAGTCGAATGCTAAGAACGAAGGAAACAACTCTGAGTTCACTACCATTGAATATTTATGAAATGCCAAGACCTGTATCAATTATTGCGAAGACTTGGCCTCTCACTTTTGAACCTTAAAAACAAAGCTACAACTGTAAGCTTCGCATGAACCCAGTTTTAAAGAAAACTCTCAACAGGTCTGAGTTTCGAATCACCACCAAGAACCAAACTTTGAGCTGCCAACCGTGGCAAGATATCACGGTGAGAGACTTGGCTCTTAAACCTTCCACAGGTCACAGGTTCAAAACGCAGGCATTATGCCTCTAAAAATGCAAAACAAGAACCCTAAAGACCCTCAGCCTGTCGGCCAAACGCAGAGCCACTACCACCAAATGCCAAGAAAACATTGAACACTTTGAACATAGTGGAGGTAGGGTTTAATCCTCATGCATCGAAACCCTACCAGATCAATGGTGAAGATCACCGAGGCAGTTTCACGAACACCAAGCAAACCAATCATATTAAATGAACTATCATTACTAGTGCCACGAAGGAGCCAGCTCAGTTAAAACTTGAACCATTTTCCTTACAGCTCATAACAAAACTTTTAACACCACGATACTATCACGTGCTCAAGCTCACTACACCATCCACGGTGGAACTCCACTGTCTCGGCAGATGTGAGCATTCAATGCATAGGCAGCGTCAATATCTGCCAGCCTGTGACATTTAGTAACTGTCTCATCACATTTTTAAATTATAATGAACACGATATAGGGTAAGTCGTGATACTTGTAACAATATCGAATGGCAAGGTATAGTGCACATAGTTATGTTGCTAGGGTTTTTCAATAGTATCACATAGGGTCATGTTAAATGCACACAACACATATCACATAATTTCATATATAAGAGTTTGTTTAATATTCTTTACACATTGCAATAGATCATATGGATAATCTAATGAATTGCACAGACATACATTTCATTGTATAGTGTATTGAATTAACACTCAATAAATTGTATTATCACCTAGAATTGTAATATCTTGTAGTATATAGATCCTAGGAAAGTATTAAATCAATTGTACATAGAATTTCTAAGATTTGCCATTGAGATAAGGAATAGACATATATTTCCAGTCTAACATGAAATGAAAATCACATATATTTTTGAGTATAGAACTGAGTCTTGATTGATACAGACATTCACTAGAATCAATTACAAACTTATAGTTTACATTTAATAAGACGCACTATTTGCATCTGCAATCATATCCAGATATCGTTATCTTGAATGTTTAAGTCTTTAACCAAAGTTTCTCACCTGGTAGAGTGCTCAGTGTCTTATCTCTCAAAACATTGTTTTTACAAAGGAGATTACTGAAAAACAGTTCGGTCACTTGTCGCAAACTTTAACCCTTACCTGTAAACTGCCAGAAGTACGAATTCACATGCTTTAGCATGAATGCTAAGTAAGCCTCGGGGAGTCCGTAGGACCCCTTCATCATCAACAAAAGCACATTAGTCAAAATAGATAAATCATCAATCATAGCAGCAACAACAAAAGTTTTGTAATAGTACAACTGAGTATGAATAACATCAAGACATAAATTTTAAATCATTTAGTCGTGAACCTTACACTATAAACCATCTTGGTATCTAGTACAACAAAACAACTTTTATGCATTATTATATTCCGCACAAATTAAATACGCATTAATTGTTATGTCGAAAATTTTTAAATTTTTGTGATTTTTTTTGGGATGTTACAATCCTTCTTCTTGATTTTTTTCTGTGTCTTCTTGGGCAGATTAAGGGCAATTCTTTACAAAGTGGCCGTACTCATGACATTTTCTGCAGCTGAAATGAATTTGTTCATAATCTACCTTCTGAAAAAATTCCCATCCGTCCATGGAAAGATTGACTCCTTTTGGTAATCCTTTCTCTAGATCGACTTCCACACATATCCGGGCACAAGAGAAGAGCGGGTCTTTTGGTTCATCTTTGTCAATGAATTTTCCCAAGGAGTTTCCAATAGCCTGAAGAGCTTCATCGTTCCAGTAGTGAAGGGGGAGATGTGGAAGGTGGACCCAGACCGGGACAACAAAAGGATCGTCTTTCTCTAGATCGAAGGATAAGTTCCAGCGGTTGAGGTATAACCCTCTCGACCCCATGAAATAAGGACTGCTTCTAAAAACGAGATCCCTATCTTCCTTATTTTCAAATAAAAAGGTGAAAAAACCTTTTCCACAGATGCAATGTTGCAGTCCTCCAGCAATGAGAGGAATCCAGTTCTTAGTGATCCAAATCTCCATGGATTTCGGTGAGGGCCAGATCCCATAAAACTGTCCAATGAGACCTCTTTCACTCAAGGCAAGAGCTTTCATCCGTGAAGCTGCAGACGTGATTTGGATTATGGGCGCAACAACGCGCTTAACAAAGGCAGAGGAAGGAGGATCCATTGCAGGGGGGAGAGGGGTGGAAGCAACTAGGGCCTGGAAGGCGAGATCTAGGCGACGTCGAAGCTCCTCCGGGCGAGGATCCGGAGGAGGAGAGGCCATGGAGACCCTAGTGTGAAGCAGAGCGGCGCTTAGGCCATGGAAATACTAGTGGCGCAGCGAGCAAGGTGACATCGGAATCATATAGATATTACTAATGGCTACTAGAAGTGATAGATTTAGTTCATAAATATGTGTGTCTTGTATTTATTTTATTAAAGCAAGGAAGATTTTACACAAAATCACTATAAAACATCATGCTCATAATTTTATTGATGTTATAGTTATTCTCGTTGGTTTTTTCACAAGTAGACATGTTGAGTGTGGAGTGGAACCCTATGTGGAGTTATAGTTGTGTGGAGTTTTAGTTATTGCAATCAAGATGGTTCCTAAAAAGTTATGTTCGTGCAATTAAATTGTATTTATGGAAGTGAACGATGTTAGGGAACATGCATAAAGAATGTCGTTTGGAGGGTTCTCCAGTGTGTTGGGTTTGCCGAGATTTTGGAACTCGAGACTTCCGCCTCGTGTGTAGGACAAAAGGAAGACTACAATCCTTTGGTGGTCAATCCTTTCATATACTTTGGTATAAGTTCTTCGAATTATAAATATAAACTTGTGAGATTGTATTGAATTTTTTATACAATTAAAAATAGATATTAAATAATAAAAAAATTGTTTCATGTAAATATATTATTGGATTTTTCAAAGATATTGAATAGTTTAAATAATTTATTCTGATTATATTTTTTTTTAATATACTTTAGTATAATTCTTTTGGAATTATAAATATAAGCTCATTTAATTGTAACAAAGATATTGAGTAGTGTAAACAATTTATTCTAATTATTTTTGTATCTCTTTTTATATATTTTGGTATAAGTTTTTAGAATTATAGATATAAATTTGGATGTAACCAACCAAAAAGGCCTCAGCTTTCGGGTGGATTTTTTATTAATTTTGCCAAAATTGCAATTTTAGCAATTAAAGAGCAACCAAAATGCCCCAGCTTTCCAGTGGATTTTTTATCAATTCTGCCAAAATTGCCTTTGAAAATTGCAATTTTAGCAATTAAAGAGCAACCAAAAGGTCCCAAATTTCCAATGGATTTTTTATCAATTCAGGGCAATCAGGCTAAAATTACCCCTTTGAAAATTGTAATTTTAGCAATTATGTAATTTCAGCAATCAATTTGATTCTTCCAAGAGTAAAGGTTGGATTTTAAAATTACCTAGATTCTCTAAATCACCATTTGAATACTGCAAACTGCAATTTCAATAGTTCCTAAAATTACCGGATTTGGGGAACAATTTAGTTCTCTTATACTACTCCGGTAACTGACAAGGGTAATTTCGCACCTATTGGATGTAACCAAAGGCCGAAGACTCCGTTGCACTATCACCGGAAAGGTCAAGGTCGGAGATCGAATCAGTGATGGAATTTGACGGGCAAAATGACCGTCATGAGGCATTTTGACCATTAAATACGGTTAAAATTTTTTGTTAACCGTCTTGTGTGAAGGGTAAATTTAAGTTGGAAGTCCTTGGAAGTTGGAAGCTGGGACTTGGGATTCGGGACTCGGGAGTTTGAAGTTGGTGCAGCAGCATCTAAAGTCTTGGAGACATAACTTTGGAAAGCATTATCACTATTCACAGGTAATTCATGTGCGATATTTTTGCATTTACTTGTTTATCTCATTATTTGAGTAATGTATATAGATTTAGATGTTGAAATTAAAATGGGAGACACGTTTTGAGAACCTTGATCGGAGTCTAGAGATATATTGTTTAACTGCCTTGGATAGTTTTATTCTAAATAGTCAGGAACTTCAGAAAGAGACATTACTGGAGTCTGGATGTATAGTTTTATTTATAGTGTTTGTGTGAACTCCAACATCACACAGGGCTTCCTTTCCACCACTTTTACCCTACAAGCTCCTCTGTTTTCCTGAATCCTGCCCATTACAGTCTCCGTCGGACCGCCATATACACAGTTGTCAATTGGGGGTGCGCCTGGGCACATCATAATCAATGATATGAAATATCTTCATGTTCGAACCCATCATTGACTATCTTGTAGTAAATCTTAATATACATAGTAGATCTTAATAGATGGTGAGATTTGAGTATTTGATATTCTCTCAGAGTCTCAAGTTCTCAACTACCGAATCACCGATGATCAAGAATGGAAACATGGTTAGATACCTGACCTACGACCGAGATCACACCCTCCATTTGCGAATTGGAGCACCGCAGAGTTGATTGAAGTTCCCTTATATCTGCTTTCATATCCCGGAATTCATGACAAGATCAGAGATCCCTAAGACAACCCTTCACCAACGTCCATGCTATAGTCCCCATCCCATTGACCACAGAATTGGCTTCAACTGAGTAACAGAAAGAACAGGAGAAAGGTGTTGGAAATATCTAATTAAATGAGTTGATCGCGTAGTTACTGCGCCGACTCTGTCAGTCATCCTATCAGTAAAGATCGTGTCAGCGCGCAGTGTCAGTATGTCAGTTAGTTCGCAGCTAACTCGGCACACGTTATGTTTTCATTAATGAAACCGCGTTATCAGTTCGCAAGTCAAGAAACCGTAGGATAGAATTTATTACAGTGTTTAATGCATTCCTGTAGCTTCCATAAGAAGTGTTCCTAAGTCGGTTGATAGAAAACTCTATAAATAGAGGCTCTTAGTTAAAAACTCAAAAAAAAAGATGTGAAGAAGGAAAATATAGAAGTGAAGATCCGTGAAGTTTTGAGCCCAAGTCTGTGAATGTAAAAGTCCACCGTGAAACTCACTTCCATGAATTGAGGAGCTGCACAGTTTACTTTGGTAAATATATAAGTTTATGTTTTATGTTTCATTCTCAAGAATGTTGTATTTTGCAAATCGCACATCATCTCCAGATTTACTCGTGTGAATATTGTTTACATTTACCCGCAGTAAAATGAATCAAGATTTCCAAATAGTTCACCGCAGTGAATGTTCTAAATTTAACAAGGAGTAACTTTGCGTTAGATGATTTTAGTTAAAGAAATATATTTTATGATAAAGTTTGGTTAAGCATGTCACGAAGTGTTGGTGAGTCAGCGAAGTGAAGTATTGTGGCAAAGATAACTTTGCATCACTGTTAACCGCCGCGAAGTTAAAAGTTGTACTGCGAAGTTAACCCTGTGCAGTAAAAGTTAGTTGCCGCGCAGCTAATACTGCGAAGTTAATTCTTAGTGAAGGAAGGGTTCCGCAAAGAGAAATTTGAGATTCCTGCTAGAAGGTGCGAATTCTCAATCTAAAGAAAAAGAAGGTATCCATCTACTGCGCAGTTAAATCCTATTTACTGTGCGGTGTTCCTTTTCACTTCATCTGGTATCAGAGCTTGGTTTACGGAAAGAAGGATTTCAATTCATAAGGGAAAAGTGGTTAAGGATGGCTTCCACTTCAGGTAATTTGCAAACCCCAATATTTATTGGTAAAAATTATGAATATTGGTCTCTAACTATGAAGGATTTGTTTAGAGGTCAAGATGCATGGGACATAGTCCAGACTGGTTATGTAGAACAAGTAGATGCAGCAGCATACAACAATCTCACACAAGCTGAGAAAGATGTTCTGAGGGAACAGAGGAAGAAAGATGGAAAGGCGTTGTTCCACATACATCAAGCGACACATGAATCCATACTCCCAAGAGTAGCAGCAGTCCAGTCAGCAAAAGAAGCGTGGGGCATGCTGGAAACAACATATCAAGGTTTCAACAAGGTAAAGACTGCGAAACTTCAAATTCCTAGAAGAGAGTTTGAATCTCTGTCAATGAAAAATACAGAGTCAGTTGACTTATTCTATACTCATGTAATTGGTCTAGTTAATCAAATAAAGTCTCATGGAGAAACACTAACTGACCAAAGAGTTGTTGAAAAAGTTTTTAGAGTTCTTCCAAAGAAATTTGAATCTTTAGTTGTGACTCTAGAAGAAAACAAAGATTTGTCCATATTTACTGTTGATGAGTTGCAAGCCTCATTACTCAACCATGAACATAGAATCACCGGTTCAGACACATCGCTGGAAGGTGCGTTCGCAGCACAGTCATCAATAAGTCGCGGTAGAGGCAGAGGACGAAGTTCGTTCAGAGGAGGTCGCAACAACAGTCCTGCACATGTTGCAGGAAGAGGCCAGGATCAGACTCCCAATCAGCCAAGTGGACAAAGGTACGATAAATAAAAAATTCAATGTCATTACTGTAAGAAGTATGGACACTTCGCATATGAATGCAGGAAGAAGCAGTATGACCAAGGAAAGCAAGGTGAAGCGCAGTTAGGCAACAACAACGCACCAAACAGTTCATTGTTCTTAGCATGTGCATCTCCACTAGAATGCAATGCTGTCCAAGAAAGTCCAAATGACTTATGGAATTTAGACTAAGGCTGTAGCAATCATATGCCTGGTAATTTAAATCTATTTTCTAGTCTAGATAAATTAGTCAAAACTGATGTAACACTTGGAAACAATATCCAAGTCACTGTTTTGGGTAAGGATACTGTTGATATTCTAACAAAACAGGGGGAGCAGAAATATATGCATGATGTGTATTATGTTCAAGGTTTGAAGCACAACCTGATGAGCATTGGTCAGCTGATGGAAAAAGGTTACAGAGTTCACATGGTAGGAAATCGCTGTGTGATCAAGAACATATACCCTAGCAATCAGTTAATTGCTGAAGTGCAGATGACAAGCAATCGCTTGTTTCCTTTGAGGATAACACCAATAATCAAAGGTAAAAATACTCATGTTGTTCATGAAAGTCAGAAAGAAAATTATGAAGCTGCGTTCAAGACAGAAAGCAAAGGAGCAGAAGTTCGCAGCAACGAGGAAGAAAAAGGCATTGCAATGCAAGTTGTGTTTCAAACAGAAATAAAGGATGAATCATGGTTATGGCATTTCAGATTTGGACATCTGAACTTTGGTGGGCTGAAGCTACTGCACATGAAGGATATGGTGAAAGGATTGCCATTGATTGAAAAGCCAGAAAGAATTTGTGAAGGCTGTATCTTTGGAAAGCAGCATAGAGAGACTTTTCCAGTTGGAAAGTCATACAGAGCTCGCACACCACTTGAAATTGTGCACTTTGATATTTGTGGACTGATGCAAACACCATCCATGGGAGGATGCACATATCTTCTCACATTCATTGATGATTTCATAAGAAAAACATGGTTTTATTTTCTATAGCATAAATCTAATGCATTTGATTGTTTTCAGCAATTCAAGGCACTTGTGGAGAAGCAGAGTGGTTACAGCATCAAGATATTAAGAACAAACAGAGGTGGTGAGTATATCTCAAATGATTTTTTAAATTTTTGCAAGAATCATGGCATAGAGAAGCAATTCAATGTGCGGTATACACCGCAGCAGAATGGTATCGCGGAGAGAAAAAACAGAACCATCATGGAGATGGCACGCAGTATGTTAGCAGCCGCGCATCTGTCAAATGAATACTAGGCTGAAGCAGTGGCAACCGCAATATACATCATGAATCGATGTCTTACAAAGAGCATGAAGAACAAAGTTCCGTAGGAAGCATGGACAGGTATGAAACATAGTGTTTCGCATTTAAAAGTTTTTGGTTGTGTAGCATATGCACATGTTCCAGATGAGCTGAGAAGAAAATTAGACAATAAAGAACAGAAATGCATCTTTATTGGATATTCTGAAGACACAAAAGCATACAAGTTGTATAATCCTGTCGCAAGGAAAGTTATTATCAGCCGCGATGTTCAGTTTGCGGAAAATGAAGCATGGGATGGAACTATTGAGAAGAATGTGAAAATTGTGTCACATGTTGAACATGATGACATCGCAAAAGACATGGTTGAGACTCCGCATATGAATCAGAACTTCGCAGCACCGCCTACTCCAAGGACTGCACAGCATGGTTCAGCACAAGCAACCCCGACACAAGGTGCAACAACTCCAACAAGCACTCCAAGTGCGCAACAAACTCAAGCAGTTCACGCAGTTCGACACCAGCAACTTCGCCAAGGACAAGAAGTCTGCGTGAGATATATGAGGCTGGTACACCTAATTCATTTTCTTGTTTTGAATTATTTTCTCAAATTAATGATCCGCTAACATATGAAGAAGCAGTTGAAGATGAAATCTGGGCACAAGCCATGAATGAAGAAATAGAATGCATACAGAAGAATCAGACATGGGAACTAGTTGATGTTCCTGAAGACAAGGATGTGATAAGTGTGAAATGGATTTATAAGACCAAGCAAGATGCTAAAGGAAATGTGCAGAAGCACAAGGCGAGATCGGTAGCAAGAGGGTTCACTCAGCAACCTGGCATAGACTTTAATGAAACTTTTGCACCTGTAGCTCACATGGACACTATCAGAACAGTTTTGGCCATCGCAGCACAAAAGAAATGGCCTGTCTATCAAATGAATGTTAAGTCCGCGTTTCTAAATGGTTATTTAGAAGAAGAAGTATATGTGGAACAGCCACAAGGCTATGAAGTTCCAGGACAAGGACACAGAGTATACAGACTGAAGAAGGCACTGTATGGTCTGAAGCAATCTCCTTGAGTTTGGTACAGTCACATTGACTCATATCTCATCCAGAATGGATTTCACAGAAGTGAATGTGAGCCAACACTATACACAAAAATCAACCATCAAGGTAATAAGCTGATTGTTTGCCTATATGTAGATGATTTAATATTTACTGGTGATTTTGGCATAGAAGAATTTAGAACAGTCATGGAAAGTGAATTTGAAATGACTAATTTGGGGCTTATGAAGTATTTTCTGGGAATTGAAGTTCAACAAAATGAAAATGGGATATTTATATCTCAGTCAAAGTATGCGAGTGATGTATTGAACAGGTTTAAGATGTTAAATAGCAAAACAACTCCAACACCACTGATAACAGGTTTGAAATTGAGCAAGGATGATGATGGATCAAATGTAGATCCTACTCTGTTTAAAAGGCTTGTTGGAAGCCTTATGTATTTTACAGCAACAAGGCCAGACTTAATGTATGGAGTCAGCTTAATCTCAAGATTCATGGAGTCACCAAAAGAATCGCATTGGCAAGCATGTAAAATAATTCTGAGGTATGTAAGTGGAACAAGAGACTTTGGTATTCTGTATTCCACCTCAGAAAATTTCAAACTCATAGGATACACTGACAGTGATGATGGAGGTAGCATAGATGACAGAAAAAGCACATCTAGGAATACATTTGATGTAGGAACAGGTGTTGTATCATGGGTGTCAAAGAAACAACCCATAGTAACTCTTTCTTCAGTAGAAACAGAGTATGTTGCAGCTACAAGCGCTGCATGTCAAGCAGTTTGGATGCGAAGGATGTTAAGTGATCTGTCGCAGCATCAGCAAGAACCCACAGTCATTTACTGCGACAACAATTCCGCTATTGTACTGTCAAAGAATTATGTGTTTCATAAAAGAACCAAGCACATCGACACAAGGTATCACTTCATCAGAGAATTGATAAACAACAAGGAAATCTGTTTAGAATTTTGTAGGTCTGAAGATCAAGTTGCAGACATATTTACAAAACCATTGGCAAAAGACCCATTCCAATTTCTGCGAAATTGTTTGGGAATGACAAGTTCTGCACAGTGAACTTGGTCATGAACAGAGCATGTTTTAGCTCTGAAATATTTTGTAATATTTTAATTTTGGTTAATGATCTCCATCCGCTCATAATTAAGGGGGAGTGTTGGAAATTTTTAATTAAATGAGCTGATCGCGTAGTTACTGCGCCGGCTCTGTCAGTCATCCTGTCAGTAAAGATTGTGTCAGCGCGCAGTGTCAGTATGTCAGTTAGTTCGCAGCCAACTCGGCGCACGTTATGTTTTCATTAATGAAACCGCGTTATCAGTTCCCAAGTCAAGAATCCTTAGGATAGAATTTATTACAGTGTTTAATGCATTCCTGTAGCTTGCATAAGAAGCGTTCCTAAGTCGGTTGATAGAAAACTCTATAAATAGAGGCTCTTAGTTAAAAACTCAAAAAGAAAAGAGATGTGAAGAAGGAAAATATAGAAGTGAAGATCCGTGAAGTTTTGAGCCCAAGCTCTGTGAATGTAAAAGTCCATAGTGAAATTCACTTCCATGAATTGAGGAGTACTTTGGTAAATATATAAGTTTATGTTTTATGTTTCATTCTCAAGAATGTTGTATTTTGCAAGTCGCACATCATCTCCAGTTTTACTCGTGTGAATATTGTTTACATTTACCCGCAGTAAAAGGAATCAAGATTTCCAAATAGTTCACCGCAGTGAATGTTCTAAATTTAATAAGGAGTAACTTCGCGTTAGATGATTTTAGTTAAAGAAATATATTTTATGATAAAGTTTGGTTAAGCATGATGCGAAGTGTTGGTGAAGTCAACGAAGTGCACTGTTAACCCCGCGAAGTTAAAAGTTGTACTGCAGGATTCCTGCTAGAAGGTACGAAGTCCCAATCTAAAGAAAAAGAAGGTATCCATCTACTGCGCAGTTAAATCCTATTTACTGCGGGGTGTTCCTTTTCCCTTCAAAAGGGATCCTAAAGGCCCAGCTACAGACCAATGCAGCCTCAAATAAATAGAATTCTAAGAGAACAGGGTAGAGTTCTGCGGCCACTGGACTAGCACGATGACCAAAAGAAATACAGAGAAAAACCATGAAACAGAAATGATACCGAGAGTATCCTTACCTTGCCCAGCAAACCATGACAAATTGTTGAGAGAAAAACAGGATTTCCTCCTTCTGAAAACACCAGGCCGCGAACACCCTGTTGTAAATAACACAAACAGAGATGCAATGTGGAGCAGAGCACAAAGGCTCGCTCTCATACACAAGGAATGGCCAAACCAATTCAATTATTGATAGAGAAGTAATTACAATGTATAGATGTCACACATCATAACAAACCAGATCATAGATCCAAGAAAGGTGGATCTCAAACCAAACCATGCTAAGTATAGAAAGTACACATCAACTCAATCCCTGCCAATCTGCCTATCATTTCTACATTATTCCAACATACCCTCTTAATGTAGAAATGGATTTTCTACAACACCTAATTTCTGCCTAAGGATTTCAAAGTGAATTCTGCCAATGGGTTTTGTAAATATATCAGCGACATTATCACTTGTATTACAATACAGAAGTTTAATTTCCTTAGAATCAATCTTTTCTCTAACAAAGTGATGTTGCAGCTCAATGTGTTTTGTTCTTGCATGATAAACTGGGTTGTGTGCTAGCTTGACTGCACTTTGATTGTCACAATGTATATTTGTGGGTTCTGCTTGCTTTTCTCCAACATCTTCAAGAATCCTCCTCAACCATACAGTTTCACATGTAGCACTAGACGTGGCTTTATATTCAGCTTCTGTGGATGATAAAGAAACAGTTGGATGTTTCTTGCTACTCCATGCTATGACCCCTGATCCAATGTTGAATGCATATCCTGTAGTAGACCTTCTGTCATCAACGTTCCCTGCCCAGTCAGAGTCAGAAAATCCTGCCAATTGAACATCAAACTTATCAGTATATAAAAGACCAAAGTTCATTGTCCCTTTCAGATATCTAAGGACCTTCTTTGCAGCCTTCCAATGGCTTTCATTTGGCTTAGCCATGAATTGACTAAGAATGCTGACTGCATATGAGATATCTGGCCTTGTAGTAGTGAGATAATTCAAACTTCCCACCAACTGTCTATACAAAGAACCATCTGCATCTTTTGTTCCATCTTGACTGCATAGCTTCACATTCTTTTCTAAAGGAATCACTGATTCTTTGCAATCACTCATATGGAATCTGCTCAATATTTCCTTCACATACTTACTTTGAGTGATCATAGTTTTACCAGATTCTTTCCATACTTCAAGTCCCAAGCAATAGTGAAGTTCACCAAGGTCTTTCATTTCAAATTCCTGTGATAACTGATTTTTGATTTCTGCAATCAACTTACATGCATTTCCTGTGATAATGAGATCATCAACATATAACGATATTAAGCAAACATTTCCTTCCTTATCTTTCTTGACATAAAGGTTAGGATCACTTTTGCTTTTCGCAAATCCTTTCTGATTAAAGAAGGTATCAATCTTTATGTACCATGACCTAGGGGCCTGTTTCAAACCATAGATTGCTTTCTTTAACTTACATACAAGATGCTCCCGTCCTTTCTGTACAAAGCCTTCAGGTTGGACTAGGTACACTTCTTCTTTTAGTTCACCATTTAAGAAAGCAGATTTTACATCTAATTGATGGTCTTCCAATTATGAGCTGTAGCTAATGCAACCAGAATTCTAATTGTGTTTAATTTTGCTACTGGTGCAAAAGTTTCCTCAAAGTCAATTCCCTCCTGTTGAGCATAACCTTTGGCAACTAGTCTTGCTTTAAATCTGTCAATGCTACCATCTGATTTAAGCTTATGTTTAAACAGCCATTTACATCCTATGGGTGTTTTGTTCTCTGGTAACTCTGTTAATTCCCAAGTCTGATTCTTCATAATAGAGTTATATTCTTCATTCATAGCTTCAACCCATTCTTCTTTATCTTTGGCTTGTTTATAATTCATTGGTTCATTCATTGCATTGGACATTAAAGCATAATCATCATACCTTGAAGGAGGACGAATCTGTCTTGAAGACCTTCTTAGTCCTACATTTCCTGTAGGGGTACCATCCATTATCCTTCTGCTTTCTGATGTATCTTCATCTGAACTGATAGAAGTGCTCATGCTGTTTCTGCTATTTTGACTGCTGCTGTTGCTTCCATTGCTTCTGCTATTCTGTTCCTGCTCCTTCTCTTGTGGTTGTTCCACTTCCTGCTGCTGAATGATGGAATTTAATTTCACATATTCATTAGTAGAAGTATGTCCTTGATCATATTTGTCACTTGTATCTGCATGTTCATGGAACACTACATCTCTGCTTGCAATTAACTTATGAGAGCTAGGGTGAAATAGCTTATAAGCTTTATGATCATTGTGATATCCAACAAAGATACATTCAAAGGATTTAGCATCTAGTTTCCTTCTATCGTCTTTTGGTATATGTGCAAAAGCTTTACAACCAAAAATTCGTAGATGCTTAACTTCAGGTTTATATCCATAAAGGACCTCAAATGGTGTTTGCAGATCTAATTTCTTTGTTGGACTTCTATTTTTCAAATATACAGTAGTATTAACAGCTTCAGCCCAAAAACCATTCGACATGTTCTTACCTTGGAGCATACTGCGAGCACATTCAACTAGTGTCTGTTGAGCCCAGAATTGGCCCTTTTTGACCATCATTTATCACTGTCCCTTACCTTGTCTCACACCAATTACCTTGGCAATTCAATTTATTGTCCTTATATATTCCCCCAATTTACCAAGGTATGGCCGATTATCGTTTTATTGTATTAATACTTATGATTGTGATGATTTAAGCTGTGCATCTCTTAATTCGTGCTAACATGATGCAAATTATGAAGGTAGTAAGATAAAGGGACTGCAGGAGGATCGGAGCTGAACGAGTCACGGAGGAAGGGACGTCCATTGCTTAAGGAAGGTTCCTTGGGGCTCAATTCGTCAATCAAGGCACAGTCGTGGCAGGACAGCTGTAACATAAAGTTCTATCTTAAGTATGTCGCTGCTCAAATCCAGCTGTGAGCTGGAAGGACCGCCACTCTTGGGACAGTTGATAACTCCTCGTATATTTGGATATTTCAGTTCTGCCACGCATTGTAACAGCTAGATTATTTAGGGCGCCTGAAGATCATAGATCTTCATGGCCGCCCAATTATAGGTTTAGATGTTGCAACTGTATGTATAAATATGTGGTATTACCTCGATCGAGGGGTTGGACAGCAATTAATTAATTCATCTTGTATTAGCAGTCAAGCCGAAACTATGTACTCATCCTTCTGTTAATATAAAGAGTTGTTTCTGAGTTAAAGAGAGCGTTGTTCAACCAGCGTCTCTGTGTGAAGACTGGGCCCGTCTTCCACAGAGATTGCTGTGTTAAATTAGGATTTCATCTTTCTGTTGTGTGATGATTTGATCTTTCGTTTGTACGCAGCAGCAATATTCATTGTGTGGATTTCTCAGTAAATGATTTATTTGTGAGATTGGTGAATGGTATCAATAACAGTCGACTGAGTCAGGTTTGTTTTATGTAATTCAATTTCTGTTCACACTGTTGTGCTCATCCTACAGCTGAAACGTAATCCCAGAAGCTCCTAGGAATTAGCTTTCCTGTTATGTGTTGATTGATTTATATTTTGCAATTCAGTATCTTAGAACAGTTGCATCAATCTCCTTTATTAAATTCTAGAGTAATGTTCAGGTTATGCTTCATGATTCTCAGCTTGATTTCATTAGACAGTTGATTACTTTAGAATGCAATTGAGTTTTCTTTTCTGCAATCGTTGATTAGATCTGATATTCGTTTTGCTTGATGCATAATAGAAAAGGATTGTAGTACAGCAGTTAGAAGGCAATTGGGATTGCGTAGATTCTTGGGATGAACATAGATGATAGAAGATAAAAGTATTCACTTCTGATGGTTTGTGTTTAAGCATATATTGTGCATTTGTCCTTTGAAATAAAAAGACTTTCTCGGGTTGACAATAAATTTCATACGCTCTGTGTGTTGATAATTAATTATCTGCAATTAGAGTGCTTGACATTTTGGCGCCGTTGCCGGGGAAGGATAAAAATTAAACACTAGTCATTAGTTGTATCTGATAATTGCTTTCAGTCAGTCTTTTGGTTGTTTTTGAAATGATCTGCTTCGCATGAATACGAGGGGGGTAAAACGCGATCACCTCCCGACCCCCAAAACCCCACAAATTACTAACAGTACAGGTGGTTCGGGTCGTGGTCGAGGTCCACCGCTGGGCAGAAGAACATTCATTGACGACCTTGTTGACAAAACTGATTCAGCTGCCAGATCTCGTCAACAGGGAACTCCTATCAAAAGAGGCCCTACTGATCCTGGAGCGTTAGCATCAGGATCTACAGTGGAAGATACAGGAGCAGCGGTGATTTCTGCATATACTCCTGCTAAAGAAGGAACAGCTGATTCGGCTGTTGCAATTAAAGAGTACGCAGTTGTTACAACTGAAGAATACGCAGCTGCTACAACCGAAGAATACGCAGCTGCTACAACCGAACAATACGCAGCTGTTACAACTGAGGTAAGGGATAAAGGAACAAACGAAGGAGAAGATACAGAAGAAAAGATGAATAACAGACATGAGAATGAAGAGGAAGAAGCAGTGGTACAATACCATCATGAAGATAATTCCCCGCCGGAAACTATGGCTACATTGCAATTCCCAATACAGCAGCTCGAGGGGACAGCTCCTATGAAAAACATCTCACCGTCGGTGTTACCCCCCGCTTCCATGGCAGGGCGGCAGAAGATCCAGACGAATTCCTGTTTGAATTCGATATCCTCTGTCGCAGCTATGATTATGTCACAGATGCTCAAAAGTTGAAGCTTTTTCCTGCCACCCTGAAGGACAATGCATTACGTTGGTTCATGAGCCTTGGGGGAGGAACTGTTGCTAATTGGAACAAGATGAAGCAAGTGTTCCTGGAAAAATATCAAGAATATTGCAACACCAGGGACAAGAGGGAGGAGTTATTCAAAATGGTACAGAAGGAAGACGAAAGCTTGGAAGATTTTGTAGAGAGGTTGCTGTACAATGTGCAGAGAGCTGGACAGACGAACATGGGACTAGATGTGCTTAAGATAATCCTGCTTCGAGGAATCAGGGACGATTGTTTAGACATGCTCAATTTATTAGGAAAGGGGGATATCTCTAAAGAATCTTTTGAGACAATTGTGGAATTATGTAAGAGATATTCCAGGGGATCTTCTAGGCATAATAAGCAGAATAAACGAAATAACCTGGAACGTGATGTCTTCGACAGAACTCAGAAGTCATCCAATGGGGGAGCTACACGTGCAGAGATAGGCAATCTTCTTGAAAACTTTAAAACAGAAATGATGAGCTCTATCTCTTCAGAGATTGACGTCTTGAAGGCCAAGCAAAGACAGGCAGTGGAGGATCTCACACTAGGGGTATTTTGTCCCCGATGTAGAAAGACTCATCCACTGAAAGAATGCCCCCTTGACAAAGTTCAAGTATGTCAATTGTGCGAGCTGAATCATGATATGAAAGAATGCCCTACGCTGCCCCAAGTGAAAGCTGTTCTGCAGGCATCAACTCCAGAGGTGGATTCAGCCTACTTTATTGCACAGAAGAAACCCTGGCAGCCCCGGAATCAAGGTATGTCTCCCGACTCATTTCCATTTTTGAATAATTTGAATAATTGGAATACTAATATGCAAAACGTGAATACACAATTCCCTTCAAATTATGCTCAGTGGAATTCTCCTCAACCTACGATGCAAGGTTATAATTCATGGAGTCCTTGGACACAGCCACCTCATCAACCTACTTCATGGTCTCCTGGATGGAGGAACTTCCATCCTGGGAATCAGTTTCCTCAACCACCTCCACCTCAACAGTTACCGTATCCTCCATATCCTCAATTCCAGCAATATCCTCAATACCTACCTCAGCAGTCGCAGCTGCAGCTGCAAAATAATCCTGTGCCTAACATACCAATACGGCCTCAGCTGCCTGCCCAACCTAACCCTAACCCAAATAATAAAACAGTCCAGCAACTGGAAACTCTCAATATGCCAGCCTACTCTCTCTCCCCTGTACCTTGTAATGACATTCGCTTACGGTCTGGGAAGGTAGTAGAACGTGTAACTTCAGAAAATATTCCACCAACTGTGTATGACAAAGGAGAGAGTTCCCATCATCCTTTTGATCCGGTTCCTATCATTGAAGATGCTGAGCATCCCTCAGATGGGAGGGCTGAAACATTGAACGATGAAGTGGATAACACGCAGCCCGCCCAGTTGGTAAGGCAACCACCTTACCCTGAGAGATTGATGCTGCCACAAAGAGGGGGGCAACCTCAGTTCAATCTCTTAGGAGAATTGAAGAACCTTTATGTTAAGATTCCCCTTTTACAAGCTCTTCAAGATGTACCTATCTACGCTAGAACTGTTCGGGACCTGTGCACTAAAAGACCGGGAAGGAAACCCAGAGATCCTCCTACTGTTCATGTTATAGGGAATTTATCCGCTTTAATGACTGGAAAAACCCCTGTAACTAAGTATGAGGATCCCGGCAATCCTACTGTCACTGTACACATAGGACAAACGCAGATACCCAACGTACTAGTAGATTTGGGGGCTGCGATCAATGTTATAACGATGGAGACTGTAAAGAAACTCGGATTCACCAATATTAGACCGACCCCTACTATCTTAGAACTGGCAGACAGATCCACTATCAGACCTGAAGGGATTTTGGACGACCTCGTTATTTCAGTAGACTCGTGGGAATACCCTGCCGATTTTCTGGTATTACAGCCAAAATCACAGCTGGGGGGACATCCATTGATTTTAGGGAGACCTTGGTTGGCTACAGCTGATGCTTGCATCAGCTGTCGATCAGGATCTATGACTATATCTGATGGCATGGAAACCAAAAATCTTACCCTGTACCCTCCAGCAAGGCCGAGTCTAGAAACTGAAACCTCCCTTTGGATAGAACAAGAAGAAGAAGAAGATGTTCAGCCATTACTAACAATAGGGAAGGCACTAACTTTCAAAAACGAAACAGAAGACGATGCCATTAATAATTTCATTAGCGAACCTGCTTCTGTAGACAAGGAAGTTTATCAACTTCTGAACAGTACCCTCGGCAAAGAAGAACAAGAACAGCTTACGGAGGAAGCATTAGCCAATGACGCAAATATAATCCCAGTATTGAAAAGCTCGAGAAGTATTCCTATTGAGGTAGAGCCTGGAAGAACTTTGAACATCAATCCTGCTCTCTCCTCAGAAGAACAAAAGCGCTTAACCAATCTCTTGAAGGAACGTAAGGGGGCATTCGCCTGGGAGTATACAGACATGAAGGGTATTCCTTCTAGTCTGTGCACTCATCATATCTATATTAAAAATGACTCCCGGCCTGTATGTCAACCCCAACGACGCATGAACCCCAATCTGAGGGATATAGTGAAGGAAGAAATCCAGAAACTCTTGGAAGCAGGATTCATCTATCCTATTTCAGACAGTGAGTGGGTTTCCCCACTTGTAATTGTACCCAAGAAAAACGGTAAATGGAGAGTCTGTGTCGATTATAGGGAGCTGAACAAGGCTACACAAAAGGATCACTTTCCTCTGCCCTTTATTGACCAGGTACTTGATAACTTATCTGGGAAGAAGTTCTTCTCCTTCCTGGACGGATTCAGTGGGTACAATCAAATCCAGATTGCTCCAGAGGATCAGGATAAGACCACCTTCACCTGCCCTTGGGGAACGTTCGCTTACAGGGTGCTTCCCTTTGGGTTGTGCAATGCACCTGCAACGTTCCAAAGAGCTGTGATTGGCATATTTTCTGAATTGGTAAATGATAGCATGGAAGTTTTCATGGATGATTTCACTCCTTATGGCAGGGATTTTGATGAAGCGTTAGAAAATTTGAAGAAGGTTTTAATTCGCTGTGAACAGGCTCGCCTCTCACTGAGCACTGAAAAATGCCACATGATGATGAGTGAGGGGGTGGTTTTAGGACATTTCATCTCTACTAACGGTATTCAAGTGGATCCTTCAAAAATTAAGGTGATAAAGAATATACCAACCCCTTCAACTCAGAAAGAGGTGCGAAGTTTTCTGGGACATGCTGGGTATTACAGGAGATTCATAGAAAACTTCTCCAAACTTGCTTCTCCTTTGTTTTCATTGTTAATGAAGGATGTGCAGTTTGCATGGAGTACAGCATGCCAGACAGCATTTGATAAGCTTAAAGAGAAACTGTCCACAGCCCCCTATTTTAAGGGGACCTAATTGGACCATACCTTTCCACATTTCTTCAGATGCTTCTGATACCGCCATTGGAGCAGTACTAGGACAGCAGGATGGTCAAGTACCTTATGCTATTTATTATGTGAGTAAAAACTTAGCCCCTGCTGAACTAAATTATACTGTTACTGAAAAAGAATTTCTTGCTATTGTTTATTCTATTAATAAGTTTCGGCATTACATTACTGGGTATCCTACATTTGTGCATACTGATCACTCTGCCATTAAGTATTTAATGAATAAACCTGTCACTAATGCCAGAGTAACCAGGTGGCTTTTATTATTACAAGAATTTGATATTACTATTATAGATAAACCTGGAAAAGAAAATGTTGTTGCTGATTTTTTATCACGATTTACTAACAGTGATGACAGTTCACCTGTTGAGGATGCTTTCCCGGATGAACATTTATTCGCACTCTCAGCTCATTCACCCTGGTATGCAGATGTTGCTAATTATTTGGCTGCAGGGAAACTTCCGCCACATATGTCTAAACGAGAGAAAAGAAAAATTATTCAGCAAAGTGCCAGGTATTGTTGGCTTAAAGGCCATCTCTTTTACACAGGACCTGATCTTGAAATTAGAAGATGTGTAAGGGAAGATGAGATCTTTCATATACTGAAGGCCTGTCACGATGAACCTTGCGGAGGACACTTTGCAGATAAAAGAACAGGACATAAGGCGTTGCGGATGGGCTATTATTGGCCGACACTGTTCAGAGATGCTAAAAAATATGTTCAGTCCTGCGACAGCTGCCAAAGGATGGGCCAACCTAATAAGACAGACCAGATGCCTTTACAGCCCCAAGTGGTACTAGAACCGTTTGATAGATGGGCATTGGACTTTGTTGGTCCTATCAACCCTCCTTCCAAACAGAAGGTTTACATCTTGGTGTGTACAGACTACATGACTAAGTGGGTAGAAGCTGTAGCTTTGGCTAAGGCAAACGACCAGGCGGTGATTGATTTCCTGTACAGTGAAGTTTTTACCCGATTTGGAGTACCAAAGGAAGTAGTTACTGATGGCGGACCACAATTTATTTCACATCAATTTGAATCCTTGCTCCGGAAGTATCATGTGCAGCACAAGATAACTTCACCTTATCATCCCCAGGCCAATGGTCAGGTGGAAAGCACTAATAAGGTTATCGAAGCAATCCTTACTAAAACAGTTAAAAGCCATCGAAGGGATTGGGCTGACAGACTTCCAGAAGCACTGTGGGCATATCGCACGACTTGGCGCAATACCACGGGCTTTTCTCCCTATGATCTGGTGTATGGTAAGAGTGCCATCTTTTCAATTGAATTTGAGATCAAGACCCTGAAAACAGCCATTGAAATGAACCTGGATGTAGCAGAAGCTCAGAAAAGAAGATTGAATCAGTTGAATGAACTGGATGAGAAACGATTAGCTGCGGTAGACCAGACTGTGCTACTTCAGCAACAGAGATCTAACTGGCATGACCGATTCATCAAGAAGAAAATCTTCCATGAAGGAGACTGGGCACTACTGTACGACTCTAGATTCAAGAAAGATTTTAAGGGGAAATTACGCACAAGATGGCTGGGTCCATATTTGGTTGACAGGGTATTTGACAACGGCACTGTTCGCCTGATCACCATTGATGAAAACCGTATGCCATTACTTGTTAATGGCCACAGGCTGCGACTGTATCGGAAGCCCATTTCGAAAGATGCATTCATTTCACAGATTGCTGCTGATCCAAACTACCAATTGGCACCAGAGCAGGAACATTTTTCTACCTTTCCCAAATCTTAAAATGAAAATCATATTTGCTGTACATAAATAATTTCTTGCTGTAGCGTATAATTGTCGTTTTCTTTCTTTTTGCATTTGATCTCTTTGCTTGCTGTTATCTTTTAAGAAAAAAAAAATTTCAGGGAAGCGCCAGGAGAATGATCAGTTTGGGGCCCATAATGAAAATCTCTCTGTGCCGTCCTTGTGTTAAAAAAAAAAAAAAAAAAAAAAAAAAAAAATTTCGGCAGCTGCAACATATTTTCCGGCAGCTGCAACATATTTTTCCGGCAACCGTATTCTCCATTTCCCGGGAGCCGTAAATGCCCTTTCCGACAGCCGTCAATCTTTTTCGACAGCTGCAACTTTAGCGGCTGCAACATCGGCAGCTGCAACATCGGCAGCTGCAACATCAGCGGCTGCAACATCGGCAGCTGCAACATCAGCGGCTGCAACATCGGCGGCTGCAACTCCAGTTTCCGCGGCTGCCACCTCATCTTCCACGGCTGCCATCTCATCTTTCCGCAGCTGCCATTTCATTCACCAGCTATGGCCACCTCATCTTCCACGGCTGCCATCTCATTTTCCGCAGCTGCCATTCCATTTACCAGCCACAACCGTATTCTCCATTTCCCGGTAGCCGTAAATTTTTCCCGTCCACCGTCAAATCTTTTCCGATAGCTGCAACTCCGGCAGCTGCAATCCCGGCGGCTGTAATTTCGGCGGCTGCAACATCTTTTTCTCGCAGTCGCCACATCACTTCCCGGCCGCCACCTCATTAACCAAGTCACTTCCACACCACAGCTGTCATTTCTTTCCAGCGGCTGCGACATATTTCCCATATTCGAAAAATCTTTTCCCGCCAGCCGTAAGTCTCTTCCGACAGCCGTAATTTTTCCCGGATATTGTGAATCTTTTTCCGGCTGCCACGAATTCTTTCCCGATGGCTGTAACTTCTTTCTTGTCAGCTGCAACAAGCTTTTTCATCGGCCGTGTGATCATTTCTTTGGCAATTTGCAGTGGTAACTCCCGTGTTAACAGAAGGATTGTTTAAACTTGCTAATTATGACGCTGATTCAGCCCAGTCCTGCCGGCGAACTCATCATTTCAACCCGGAGGATGCGACGCCTTGTGTTTTACCGGCGAAGGAAATCAGTGCCTTATCCGAGTCATCATGATTCCACGTCTGATTGTGCACGCGTTCGGCTCCACGACGTCACCAACTCCATGCTCCACCAGTTTCCGCAGCCTTCCGACGCACAGTTTTATGAGGTATGGCTTTCATTTATCACGTGACTAAGTATTGATATCATGTAAACGAGATTGGCCGTACCTTCACTCGTACCACCATTTATATCCGATTGAACCTTTCCCTCGTACGACGTAATACTAATAACTGCCACCTTCCCCAATTCGGCATGAAAATTTTAAACTCCTCTCTGCGCTTAACTTTCCGAATTAGTTCATTTGTTCAACGTCTCCTCTCAACGATTCGTGCATTCTCCGCGCTGCAACTTCTATTCTGGATCCTGTACTCTGTCGAAACAGCAGTTCTATCTTGCAGCCAGGACCATGGGCATTCCAGTTCGCCATGAACCTTTCAATACCCGGGAACTTAGACGGAATTTGCAGGTTCTGGCCATTTTTCAAGCCGCTGGCTGGGTCGAGTTCTTTGAACGATTGGATGGATTCGACCGGGACGCAGCCCTGCAATTTGCATTGAATCTCACTAAAACACACTCCACGGTGTGGGGGCTGTGTATAGATGTTTCGGAGGTCATTATATCCGAGGTTACAGCTATCCCATTGGTGGGAAAACCTTGGTTTAACCGTCGAGTTCCTGCAACAGCTGCACGGGAACAATTTTTACTTCCAGGGGAGCAAGTTGAAGCATCCAGGAGAGGGATTGCATTGAAGTCACTGCCGCAGCCATGGGACCAGGTCGCTATCTTCCTCAAGAAATACATAACTTGCGA
The DNA here is from genome assembly GCA_027924585.1 of Larix kaempferi. Lineage (NCBI taxonomy): Eukaryota > Viridiplantae > Streptophyta > Pinopsida > Pinales > Pinaceae > Larix > Larix kaempferi. The sequence continues at coordinate 35,255,397 of BSBM01000106.1, forward strand.
AGGCAGATACCAAACTGTGTACAACTCTGAACTTCCTTTGCTTTCTCATCTCCGTCATGGCATTTTGTTAAATATTCCATTTTATCTATTGCATGATTTGCGCCATATGGCAACATTCGTTCAATCTGCAAAACACCCATTATCCTCCCTCACACACCATGGCCTCATCAAGTTAATTATTATGAGAACCCTGGCCCAACATAATATAACATGGGAGCAATTCATCACCCGGCCACAGCAACCTGTTCCCTTGAGGGTTATTCCATTACAGCAATTACCGGTTCCGCCACAACAGGAGGACCGGAGTTCCTCCAGTGAAGTTGGGGGAAGGGATGAAACGGAAGAAGAGCAACAGAGGGCACAGGCAGGGACATCAGGGGTTGACAAAACCACAGAGGAAGAACAGCCCGAGGCACAGGCAGAGCCATTTGAAGTATATGAATCCCCAGCACAAGCAGAACCAGTGGGGGATGACACTGCATCTGAAGGAGAACGAGGGGAAGCTCAAATAGAGTTGCCAGGGGACAATGTAGATGAAACCCTCGCGGAAAACCTAGATAACAGGGCAGCTCCGACAGCAGAAGGTGAAATTGGAGCAGCATCAAAAGCTGCGACAATGGAACCTGAAGATGACGGAGCTAGAGCAATGGAGGACGACATTGAGCTGGTCACAATCGAGTCTTCACCGGAATGGGCAGGAGGAGCAGCTGTGATTGAAGAAGAACAGCATGGGGGGCAGGGAAATGTTCCTTTGACTTCAGTTTTGCCTCCCTATGTTCCAGCTCCACGAGAAGAAACACTACAGAAAGGGAAGTCACAAAAGAAAACGCAGCAGAAAAGGAAGAGGACCACCAATGAGTTTGATTTAGTGGCACCAATTAGAAGGAAGCGAACTCGGTCAATTACAGCAGCAGAGGCAGCTAGAACAAAATGGGCAACCTTAGAGACACAGGTTGAACCCCCAATCCTTACACCAAAGCCGAGGGATGCTCCACAAAGGCCAGTAGAAGAAGAGCCGGGAGTTGAGGGACTCTTGTATGAGAATGCAATGCTGAAAGAGGACCTCCAAGCACTTAGAAAGGAGCTGGAAACATGGAAGGAAATCTGCCAAAAGCAGGGTGGAAGAAAGATGTATACATTAATAGAGGCTGCAGACCAAGTGGAGGAAACAGCTTCTGCTGAAGCTGGAGAAAAGGATGAGCGAATACTCTGCCCCACCTGTGGGGAGATCTTTGAGGAAGCAGGTCATAAAATTTTACTTAGCACCTATTCAGCACAACAGCCTGCAGCCACAGAAGGGAAAGCAGTGGAGAAAGAGGATGCTGCAACACAAGAACCAGCACCTTTAAACATCCTTGCTGCAGCTGCTACTTCCCATGATGCAGAAGTCATAGAACGGATGGGAGAAGAACAGGGAGTGGAGGATGCCCTGGAAATTTATAAGGAATGTATGGCAATTCCAAAATGCTCCCACGACATAGAAATCACAGAACAAATGGGAGAAGAACGGGAGATGAAGAATGCTCTGGAGCTTATAAAAGAGTATGGTGAGACCCCAGAGTGTTCTCATGACACAGAAATCATGGAGCCAAAGGATACCCTGGAGGATAGTGAAGAATTTTGTGCTGTAACCCCAGAACGTTCCCAGGACACAATAATTTTAGAAGGGGAAATGGAAATGCAGGACAGTGACAAGTTGAAACAGGATGCTGCAACACAAGAACCAGCAATCCTGAACTTGACCGTCCAACCGACTGAGCAGACAGAAGAAAAAGCTGGGACAGAGGATATTCTGGCATTCAACGATGAACTCTGGGTGGTGACCCCAGAAAGCTCTCATGATACAGAACTCATGGAAGAGAAGCTGCAGCAAAATAAAGATGAAGATGTAAGCCAGGATGTTGTCACACAAGAACCAACATCCTTGGATGCTGCAGCAAGAATCCCTGAACTGCAGTTGGAGGATAACCCGGGAGTAGAGATCATTCCTGATATACAATGGAGTGATGATGAACAGGTACAGACACCCTGCTCAGGTGACACTGAAATCTTGGAGGAGGAGCTGCAAATCGAAAAGGATATCCAATCCCAGCAGCCAATTGACAAAGAAGACACTGTTACACAAGAACCAGTGTCTCCAAAAGCAATAAAGGCAGCTGCTGAAGAAGGTTTAAGGGATGTTGCTGTTACACAAGAACCAGCAACTCCCTTGATAAGATTAGATGCGCTGGAAGACACTGTCCCACAAGAACCAGTGCTTCCACCTCCTACAGGTATTATTGAATTGGATTCAGATTGAGTGTGTCTTTTCAACTTCCCCAGGCAAAGCATAAGAGAACTGCAGATATTAGCAAGTAGTGGGGGAAGGGGAACAGTAAAGTTGGGAACTGCTGGGTTGCTCACAGAAATTTTTCAAAGGGATAGAAGGGATGCCTGATTTATCTACATTATTTCCTCTTGCTTGGACAAGGTTCAGTACAATATTCAGATGCAGGTTGTTGCATGAGGACATGCAACAGGATAGTTGGGGGGAGATGTTGAGCCCAGAATTGGCCCTTTTTGACCATCATTTATCACTGTCCCTTACCTTGTCTCACACCAATTACCTTGGCAATTCAATTTATTGTCCTTATATATTCCCCCAATTTACCAAGGTATGGCCGATTATCGTTTTATTGTATTAATACTTATGATTGTGATGATTTAAGCTGTGCATCTCTTAATTCGTGCTAACATGATGCAAATTATGAAGGTAGTAAGATAAAGGGACTGCAGGAGGATCGGAGCTGAACGAGTCACGGAGGAAGGGACGTCCATTGCTTAAGGAAGGTTCCTTGGGGCTCAATTCGTCAATCAAGGCACAGTCGTGGCAGGACAGCTGTAACATAAAGTTCTATCTTAAGTATGTCGCTGCTCAAATCCAGCTGTGAGCTGGAAGGACCGCCACTCTTGGGACAGTTGATAACTCCTCGTATATTTGGATATTTCAGTTCTGCCACGCATTGTAACAGCTAGATTATTTAGGGCGCCTGAAGATCATAGATCTTCATGGCCGCCCAATTATAGGTTTAGATGTTGCAACTGTATGTATAAATATGTGGTATTACCTCGATCGAGGGGTTGGACAGCAATTAATTAATTCATCTTGTATTAGCAGTCAAGCCGAAACTATGTACTCATCCTTCTGTTAATATAAAGAGTTGTTTCTGAGTTAAAGAGAGCGTTGTTCAACCAGCGTCTCTGTGTGAAGACTGGGCCCGTCTTCCACAGAGATTGCTGTGTTAAATTAGGATTTCATCTTTCTGTTGTGTGATGATTTGATCTTTCGTTTGTACGCAGCAGCAATATTCATTGTGTGGATTTCTCAGTAAATGATTTATTTGTGAGATTGGTGAATGGTATCAATAACAGTCGACTGAGTCAGGTTTGTTTTATGTAATTCAATTTCTGTTCACACTGTTGTGCTCATCCTACAGCTGAAACGTAATCCCAGAAGCTCCTAGGAATTAGCTTTCCTGTTATGTGTTGATTGATTTATATTTTGCAATTCAGTATCTTAGAACAGTTGCATCAATCTCCTTTATTAAATTCTAGAGTAATGTTCAGGTTATGCTTCATGATTCTCAGCTTGATTTCATTAGACAGTTGATTACTTTAGAATGCAATTGAGTTTTCTTTTCTGCAATCGTTGATTAGATCTGATATTCGTTTTGCTTGATGCATAATAGAAAAGGATTGTAGTACAGCAGTTAGAAGGCAATTGGGATTGCGTAGATTCTTGGGATGAACATAGATGATAGAAGATAAAAGTATTCACTTCTGATGGTTTGTGTTTAAGCATATATTGTGCATTTGTCCTTTGAAATAAAAAGACTTTCTCGGGTTGACAATAAATTTCATACGCTCTGTGTGTTGATATTTAATTATCTGCAATTAGAGTGCTTGACAGTGTCCTGTTCTTTCGCTCAGCTACTCCATTTTGCTGAGGAGTGTGGGATACTGTAAATTGTTGTTGGATTCCATTCTCCTTATAGTATTTCTTGAAAGCTCCAGACACGTACTCACCTCCATTGTCAGATCTGAGAAATTTAATGCATTTTCCTGTTTGCTTTTCGACCATCATTCTGAACTCCTTGAAATATTCGAAGACATCTCCTTTTCTTCTTATGAAATAGACCCATGTGTATCTAGATCTATCATCAATGAATGTTAGAAAATATGATGCACCTCCTAATGATCTAGTCTGCATAGGTCCGCATACATCTGTATGGATTAATTCAAGCAGATCAGTTTGTTTCTTCTCTTGATGTATTGGGAATGCATCTCGGTGCTGTTTTCCAAGTGCACAAGCACTACATTCTAAATGCACATTCTTTATAACAGGCAGACCTTCAACCATTAATTTGTTCTGAAGCAGCATAAGATCATGGTGATTAATGTGGCCATACCTTTGATGCCAGAGTTCCTCAGTGGTGATAATGGTGGATGCCAATGCTTGATGACTGTCTTTGCACACATCCAGCTTATATAGTCGTCCACATCTTGAACCTGTAGCAACAGTCTTGTAGTGGTCTCGAATGTCTTTAATGTGACATTGGTATTTGCCAAACTCTACCTTTAGGTCATGTTCAGTTATGGTTGAAACATAAATAAGATTCTTTTTAATACCAGGAACATACATAACATTATGTATCTGTTTCAATTCACCATTAGATAATTTCACCTTTACTTTTCCATAACCTTGAACCTTGAGTGACCTATTATCACCTAAATAGATGTGAGTGTCATTAAGATTCTCATTATATTCTTCGAACCATTCACTCCTACAAGACATATGTGCAGATGCACCTGAATCTATAAATCATGCATTCTTATCATCTGTCTCAGCAGACAGAGCATCCTCAGAAATAAATAATCTCAGATTTCTAAATTCATTTTCCGGAGTGTCTGTGGTTGCAAAATTCCCATTATGATTTGCATTGTGATTTCTATTGTAGCTTCTACCTCTATAATATTTCTTCTGATAATGATTTCTATTGAGGTGTCCTGGTTTGTCCCAATGATGACCATCTACATTATTTCTAGAATGATCAGTCTGAACCATACCTTTATGTTTTGAGTGAAATTTGCCTCTGTCTTCATTCTACGATCTGCCTCTGTCTCCATGCCATTGTTTGCCTCTATCTCGGTTCCATGAACTGCCTCTGTCTCCATTCCATGGCCTGCCCCATGGTTTGCCTCTGTGCATATATCGACCTCTTGCCATCGGTGCGAGATCAGAACATCAAGCCTCGAGATCATAAGTTTTCATCCTCTCTTCTTCTTGAATCAAAATACCTGTGAGTTCTTCAAAATTTGGGGGTTTTTCTCTTGCTACAAGTGCTGAAATAAACACTTTGTAATCGGGATGCAAACCTTTTAGTGCGATAGTTACTTGATCAGTACTATCTACTGCTTCACCTATAGCTGCCAAGTTATCACTCAGATCTTTGATACGAGAAATAAATTTACTTACCCCTTCATTTGCTTCCATCTTGATCGACAACAGTTTGGTCTTCAGAAACAAGATGCGATTTGCATTAGTTGTTTCATATAGTGTTTTAAGCGTATCCCATGTCTTTTTAGACGTGTCACAATTTCTGATGTGGGGGATAATCTTGTCTTGCACAGACATTCGCAGAGTCACCTTGGCTTTGGCTTCCCTTTTGTTCCGGAACAAGTGCGGGATCTGCAGGTTTCAACTCAGTGCCATTCACAATCGTCCAGCCACCGAATAATTCAAGAACAGTTTGCAGCTTAAAATTCCAGTTGACATAATTTTCTCCATTCAATTTGGAGGCTTCATTGATAAATGTATCAGCCAATGGCTGTTGGGAGGCGGCAGCCATTTCACTTAAACTCGGAATAATAATAATAAATGTAATAGATACCTTTACACCGCTAATTTGCAGCCAAAGAATGTAGTACCCCGCCCTCGGGAATATAGCACTAGCGCGGTAGAAGCCGAGAAAAATACCACGTATCTCCTGAAATTACCGCGCCCTAGCAGTGGATGTATCCGCGGTAGTTCTGATGTAGCGCTCTGTATCAGTGGAGATGCACGCGGTAGTCTGAGTTCCCAGAAAACACAAATGCATACAAAAAAATCACCTTTGCCAATATCTTTCTGCGTTCCACAGGCTAATCTCACCCATGGGCGAGCTAAGTCTCTCTTTACATAGCAGCTGGGCGATCTAAGTCTCACAAATGCGTTTAAAAAGCCTCTGGACACACGAGCCTTTAATTTGGCACCAATTGGCAGCTGGGCGATTCCTCAGCGATCTCTGGCCCTCTCTTCTCAACACAGAAATCTCTGGCGGCTCATCTATCTACCCAGAGGTCTCTTCAACGCAGAGATCGTGGAACTTTCTGAGTGCCGCTTTCACATTTTCACGCGGCTTGCCTGTATTTAAACACCAGTGATCGTGGAATGTCTTTCTTCAACGCTGGGCGACTCCTCCTCAGCGGTCTCTGGCCCTCTCTTCTCAACGCATGACTGACTTTAGCATGACTTTTCCTCTATAGAGAGATGGCGTCTCTCTCCTCTATTCACGGCAGCTTCTCAGCACTTCGAACGCGGCTCCTTCACAATGGCACTCACGGCCTCCTCACAATGGCATTCACGTGCAATACAAGCAAGATGGTTCCTGCCCAACAACCATCAAGAGGTGCGATTTCTCCTTCTGCAATTTCTGCACGATCCCTTCTTTTCTACACAGCCAGCTTTCACGGCTCAATACAACAGGCTCTGTCTCTCAGCCTCTCACAGATCAGCACACAAGCTCTGATACCAAAATAACACAAACAGAGATGCAATGTGGAGCAGAGCACAAAGGCTCGCTCTCATACACAAGGAATGGCCAAACCAATTCAATTATTGATAGAGAAGTAATTACAATATATAGATGTCACACATCATAACAAACCATATCATAGATCCAAGAAAGGTGGATCTCAAACCAAACCATGCTAAGTATAGAAAGTACACATCAACTCAATCCCTGCCAATCTGCCTATCATTTCTACATTATTCCAACCGTTGTAACTTTAGAAGTAGAAATAAATAGCTTTTACAAATTTTATAATGGGGCGGTGGCACAATTGGTTAGTGCGTAGCCTGTAGGTCTGATAGATAATGTTTGAGTAATCCTGAGGTCGAGAGTTTTATAATGGGGCGGTAGCACAGTTGGTTAGTGCGTATCCTGTAGGCATGATAGCTAATGTTTGATAACATAAATGCCCCAGGTAAACCTCTGTCTGAATCATATAAATTTCAATTCTGCACTTCTATGTTTAATAACCAACTAAAAGTAGAGGTTCGTCCTCGTTTGACCCTTTCTTGAGCTCGCTCATCCAGCTTTTTGATACGAGATGCCAAGTTGCATACATAATCCCGAGCCTTCCTGCTCTTACTAGAAAGACCACCTATTTTTTTCACATTCCATCTCTTCACTAAGAAGTCCAAGATGTCGGCATAGTCCCCTGCAGTGTATACATCTAATCTCTGAGCAACAGCAGAAAAGTTGTCAAACAAATTACCATCCTGCCCATCATACATCAAATGTGTAGGCATTGTTACTTTTTTCCGCATCATATCTTCAAAAGCGACCATTGTGGTGTCAGGATCAATTTCAAACAACTTTTCCACAGTCTTAGTGTATGCAGTTTCATGTCGGTTCTCGTCTGCAGCAATAGTTCTGCATATTTGGGCCAATTTCAGATCACCATATCCTTTAGCAAATCTTGCAGTGTTGGCATGGGATATGAATGTTGCTCTTTCTTGGAAAGAAGTGTATAAGAAGCCATGGTTCGGACTATTTTCTAAGCCAGGATGCTAAACAGTTGAAAAGATCAAGTCAAAAAATCATGATTCAAGAACTAAATACCCAACATTCGATATAGTAAATGCGGTAAACAAATACCAGTCAAACAGAATGGAATCTACTCTCAGAATATGAAATGTAATAAAATACTTGGACGATAATGTTTGCAAAGGATATCGTCACTTACCATTCCACAGCCAATAAGATATTGTATGGTTTTTTGAATCTGTGTCATGTCCACTCGGCCAGACAAGTAAAGATATTGATGAAGAAGATCACCATGTCTATTCTCCTCAGCTGTACACATATGGATCCATGTTGCCCACGAAGTGGGACTGGCACCAGTCTCATCTCTTACACCATCAAATGTGTTAAGCATAGTCTGATAAGTATTCAACGCTTTCTCTGTAATCATGTTTCCCACCAGACAAACTAGATAATCATCTGCTAAACAAAATTTAAAGGTAAATTTTTGGGAAGAAGTGTAAAAATTTAAACAAAACGTTTCACGACCGGTGATATATAAACCTAAAACGTAAAAAAATTAAAAAATTGACGGATACAATGAAAACCAAATTCCAACACTGGATCGAATGACTGACTTTGCACCTGAATTTGATAGAGGGACCCGATGCAAAATCAGCCAAAGACAACGAATGACTGACTTTGCACCTGCTGCTCCATTCACTTTATCATTCCAAGAATCGCGAGTTAGGTTCTTCGAAGAGGTCGGAGATGGGCATGACCAGTTTTCCTTTTGGTCAATTGGCTTGCCAATATCATCCACACAATAAACTGCATTATTCCGGCCATTCATGCATCCAAATTCAACATTTAAAGCCCAAGAATTGAAACATATACCAATAACGACAAAATATGAATGGAATATTTGTGAAAAAGGGTCGAACCAGAGATTCACTGTCTGTTCTTGGCCACCTTTCTCGAGTGCGGAGAGATTTGCTGGGACTGTATAAGGCCGACCTAATCTGGCAATTGCTTGTACAGGGTCTGGCAGGCTCTGCACACTTTCCTTAATTTGTACACGTTCTACTGAGTTGCAAGACGAAGTAAATCCCAGACTCACGCAGCAATTGAGATAACCATAAATAACACATAAATGAAAACACTGCTAAAACTGCGGATTTAGCTCATGATCGTGATGTTCGTGCTCCATTTTATTACCTCACGACCAGAAACGCTTCTCAAAATTGCAGTGGAACAGAAAGAATACAATACAATAATGTGATGTCGATCTGCTTAAAGACACTGAAGTGGCTGGTGTTACGGTGGAATTAGACTGTTGATATTAGGCTTTTAAGGAATTAATAAATCTCATTGTAAAATATCTATCCAAAACAAGCATTACTTTGTTTACATCAATGTTTATAGTAGCATTGATACATGTTTATAGTAGCATTGATGACTTGTGGGCTATAAGTTCAGTACTTCATGGCGGACGGTATCAGCAGTCACCGGCTCCACGTCCTCTTGGCGGGCCATCTCTGTATTAACCAGATAGCGTTGTTAAACAGTTCTCCGTATTACCTGGTTCCCAAATGCCGTAGACCAATTGAGCTCATTACGACGCATCCCAATTCTTAACTACTCTGCACACTAACCCCTGTTAATCAGTTAATTTTTCATAAATATTTTTATATATATATTTTTTATAATTGTTTATTTGAAGTTTGAAATAATTTAAATAATCTTAAATTTAAGATTATTATTATTATATAAAATAGATCTTGATAATATCCAAAATCAAACATATCCAAAATCAAATATAAAAACATAAATAATGCATTTGTATTAAAATGCTTCCAGGCTTTTTAAGAAAAGAAAAAGCTCATTACACCAAAATTCTCCATACAACCAACCTGTCATTTGTCCTTTTACTTGAAAGTATCTTCTTTTAACTTCTTAGCTATCTTCTATAGACATTATCATCACATCTACGATCTTGATAATATCCAAAATCAAACATATCCAAAATCAAATATAAAAACATAAATAATGCATTTTGTATTAAAATGCTTCCAGGCTTTTTAGGAAAAGAAAAAGCTCATTACACCAAAATTCCCCATACAACCAACCTGTCATTTGTCCTTTTACTTGAAAGTATCTTCTTTTAACTTCTTCGCTATCTTCTATAGACATTATCATCACATCTACCATCTTGTTTGCTAGTACAACACCTTTTAAACTTTCTGCTGCCATTGGACAGCCATAAATCCTTAATTTCTGAAGTGTTTTCAAATGTAAATAACTATGTGGCAATGTCCTCAATGCTCTGCATTCCATTACAATAAATATTTGAAGTGAAACCATGGCTCCTTCCTCTACCCTTGGTAATTCCATTAAGTTATCTAATCCCACAATTGAAAATATTTCCAACAAAGAAAATGCCCCCATTTCTCCAAATTCTTCTGGAAATTTCTTTAACCTAAAACACCTTATTATCCTTAATTGTTTTAGACTTTTCAGCATGTGTAAATGTGGAAGTTCTTCCAACATACCACAATCAGTTAATTCAAGGTTGCACATATTATGAAAATTACAAAAATTGCTCTCCAATTTGATCAAATGAGGACATTCTAGTACTATCCTTCTCAATTTTAGCATGTTACTTATGTCAAGAGGTAGACTTTCCATGTTTGTAAGAGCTATCTGCATAGTGTCCATTAGAACCATTCTCTTTAATGTTCCCTCTCTGATAATATCTCCATTGTTTGTTAGCGATAACATTTTGAGTTGATGCATAGTGGCCAAATCGTTAATGGATGCCACTCGTTTGTATCTCTTGTGCTCACCTGCGCCTGTTTTCCATAGAGCGGTGCATCCTAACATCAACAAATACTGCAAAGAGGTGAGGCGGGAGATGCTGCTGGGTAGATATTGGAGATCTTTACAACAGGTAAGGTCCAGATATCTAAGCGATGTCAACTTATGAAGGCCAGATGGTAATGCTCTGATGGCTGAGAAGCTAACATCAAGGATCTCCAACCTTACAAGATTTGTAACAGATCGAGGCAGTTTCTTGATGGCCGGCATGGCTATTAAGGCAAGACATACAAGCTGTTTCAAATCGCCCACACTGTTTGGCAATGACTGCACTGACGTGCCACTCAAATCCAAAAACTTAAGAGAGATCATACTTCTCATGACCATTTTTGGAACTTTGGTTAAAGACATGTTCCCAGGCAGAAACAATGAGCATATTTGTGGAGCTCTCCATGAATCCGGAAGAGAAGTCAATTGGTTGTCGCTCAGCAAAATCCTAGTGTGTCTTGAACATTCATTCTCATTTAAGGATGTCAAATTCCAACCCACGCGGCAGTAGAAATTTTCTTCCTCCTCAGCAATTCGGATTCCCAGATCATGGAGAGCGTCGTGCACCTTGAAGTATTCTACCTGCCCATCAACGCCTCTCATGAGCGGTTCAATCAAGCAACGATCTGCTAAAACGTTGAGATAAAGCTTTCCCATCTCGAATGGGTCGTAACTGAGCTGAAGGCGACCTCGCAGCATTTTCTTTGGCAGCAGCGCTTCTCCTACCCACCTTTGGATGATCTCGTAGACGGAAATAATTTTGTCCTCTAAGAAAGTTGCAGCTGCGTAGAGAAAGCATAATTGCAGATGAACGTCCTCCTTGCCCAGTGCATCGTAACTCAACCTCAAGCAATCATAGACGCCGTCGGCGTTGGGAAGAGATTGAGCAGCCCATTCCCATTGCCGTGGATCAGTACTACTGGCCATTGCCCTCCCGACTACTTTAATGGCAAGGGGAAGCCCTGCACACTTTTGACACACAAGCTTGGCCTTTTCTTCGTCGATGCTTGCGGGCGGATTACTATTATTATCGGAAAAGGCATGACAAGCAAACAACTTCCAACTGTCATCTTGGATCAGGTCCTCCATTGTTATTGTGTGCTTATCTCCAACTCCCATTTTTAACAATGCACTGCGACTTCTTGAACTGACAATAACTTTGCAGCAGCTGTGTACAGTTACAGGCCGTAGTATACCTAGTCCCTCCAACAATTCTGCAGCATCCCTATCCCATACATCATCTAAGAACAGTGCAAAGCTTCTGCTCTGCTGCAGAGTTTCATTCAACCATACTTGCTTATCTTCTTCATTCATATTTCGACTCAAATCTACATTTTTTTGTATGGTTATTTGTGTATACAGCTCCGTCATAAGATTTGCAACAGACGGACTTTGCGAAACAGTTAACCAAAGTAGTAAACCGTCACTAAAATGACTTCGTACCTTTTGGCTGTTGAAGACCGTCTTGAGAAGAAGAGTTTTTCCGGAGCCACCCTTGCCAAGCACGCCAATGTTCTTAGCCTGATCTTCATCTTCTATGATCAACTTGTGGAGATTTGCAATGGCTTGATCCTGTCCCACTATAAGGGGTTCATCGATCAATTTCGTCCTTGCGGTGCCCATTGGAGCATGAGAGGCGCCGCCGCTTTGTGAAGAGTTTGCTGAATCCATATGGGCTTCCACAGTTGCCCTCATCTGGCCAACTGCATCTTCCATGGTTGTTCTCATCTGCCCAACTGCATCATCTAGCAGTTCCTGAGTTTGGGCCATCTGAATCAAACTTGACACCCTTAGATGTTCGTTGATATTTGATATCAAATGGGTGATTTGCCTGCCCGTTCGATAACGAGAACAGACGTCCCAAGTTGGTATTGTGCATTGCTGCACAATTTTTGATGCTTGTTGTAGAAGCTCATCCAACTGTTTAAGCCATACGTTAACAGCTGAAGCCTTATTATTTTTCTTCCTCTTGTTAAATTCCAGGCGATGTTGCTGGACCTCCCTGATGCTAGGTTCGATTCTCATTACCAGATCTTTCAGAGAGGCCAACTCTTCGCTGCAGCGTACCGCAATTTCTATGCTGTCAAGGATCTGATCGATTACCTTGCATATACCCACACCAATAAACCCGGAAACAAAACCCGGATCCGGCATGAATTTTTAAATATCTTCCCTACCCTCTTTACAAACAGCAATATATTATGCAACACAAGAAGAAAAGCATTCCCTCACCCTCTAAAATGTTGAATATATCTTCAAAACTACACTGACTCTCGAGCAATACTTACACAAAATCCTTTGGGAAAGATGCAAACAAAACAGAAGATGGGCGCGGCCCCAAACAAGAATATCAACACAAATTTTAGTGTAACTCATTGCAGAGATATATATTGTTCTTTTTAAGAAAGCTAGATCAATTGTCAGTGAGAATCGAAAAAAACGAAAATATTAAAAAACATGATATTCAACATAGAATTTTGACCATCGAAGAAATGAAAATATTAAAAAAGTTCATAGCCGAGACTCGACATAGACTTCTAACTTTAAAACAGCTCATTTTCAGCGAATAATCGAGAGAGCCGGCTGTACGTCAGTCCGATTTTTTAGGTTAAGTAGTTGAAATTTAGACATAGTAGGTTTAGCATGGACCACGATTTTTTAGGTCAAGTAGTTGAAATTTGAACATAGTCAGTTTTAGGTCAAGTAGTTGAAATTTAGATATAGTCGGTTTACCATGGGAACATCTTGGAGACGACGGTTGGTTAATTTTTTTTTTTTGGGTTACGGTAATATGCACTCTGCATCAGTGTTGATGCATATTTAATGATGTTGTGAGGTGAGTAATAGTTTTGATCTGATCACTGTATCAAATCTAAAGTTCAACCAATTAAAAAGAAATGAATACTTTTATAAAAAAATATTTGAACTTATCAAAAATAAAGTTCAAATATTTTTATAAAAAAATATTTGAACTTATCAAAAATAAAGTTCAAGCAATCTGAGTTTTTGGATAAAATAATTGAAAATTTATCATATATAATATCTTGTAAATAAAAAAAATTAAATTTAATCTTATACAATATAACATTTTTTTCAAATCCACATTGACATCATTACAATTACATTTTTAAAGTTTTTATTACATTTTCCACAAATACAACACTTTTCAAGATTCTTTTCAAATCTAGGTTAACATCATTACAATTACATTTTTAAAGCTTTTATTACATTTTCCACAAATACAACACTTTTCAAGATTCTTTTCAAATCCACGTTAACATCATTACAATTACATTTTAAAACTTTTATTACATTTTCCACAAATACAACCCTTTTCACATGATGTGATTCTCTTGCACCTTTTATCACAATAAATTAAATTTAATCTTACATAAAATTCTTTTCAAATCTTGTTAAATCTAATCTTATATAAAATTCTTTTCAAATCTTGTGACGTTAAAAATTTTATATTTATATTTACTTTTACATTATAAAGCTTTGTTACATCTTGTGACATTGAAATCTTATTCTTACTTTTACATTTACATTTTAAAACTTTATCACATTTTTTTATATAATAGAGTTGATTTTATTATTATTATAAAAATTTAATATATGACTAAATCATAAAAAAATTTGTCACATCTTGTAACATTAAAATCTTACTCATACATTTATATTTTAAAAAATTTATTAATTTTTTACAAATATAACTATGATGTAATTGATTTTTTTATTATTATAAAATCTTAAATTTTAATATATGACTAAATCATAACTTTTTATTATTTAAAATTCATTTTAAATTAAATAAATTATAATTAATCAAACTAAATTTTTTTTAAATCTCAAAAGGAAATCATAAAGATTACGAGATCCCCTTACTGCGAATGGACACAAACGATAACTACTCTATATGATTGAAATAATTGTCCACCTTTATGCAACATTAAGGGGTCCATTTAAATGTGCTTTGAGTTATAGGTCTTATTAATGAAGTAAAGTGCGCGGCCCAAAGTTCTCGAGGCCCATCGAAATGTGCTGTAACTTAACATTAACGGGCCCATTGAACATGGGATCTATATTAAATATTAATCCACATATATCTATATATGTGTATGGAATATTGATACATAAACGTATATATTGATATAAGTATACTAAGTGTTATGTATATATACAGTGCAATAAAGTTGAGAGTTGAGTATGGTAATTATTATATGCAAAACGGGAGTTACATATGCATTGAATCAATTTCAAAAGAATTTATTTTGTGTGTTAGTTGAAGTAGTGCAACTATTACATAGATATTGATGTGTGTTAATTTCAGTGATGCAACATGTGTGGTTGTTAGTGAGTACATCGTGTACACAAGATAGAGTGGCTTATGTCTTTTAAAGAAGAATCGACAAGTTTTCTAAATATTTGGTTTAGATGCCAATTTATCATTTTCACATTTTAAATGGGATTCGAACTTTATTAAAAAGAAAATCCTATATGTATACTTCTTTTGCTTCTCATAAAATGTAAAAATTTAACTTTCAAAATTGGTTGTGTATAAGTTTTTAATAATTGTAAACTTAAAAGCAATTTTAAGAATTCAATTTTAACATCCATAATTATAAAAATAAAAATATATAATTGGACTCCCTCACAAACGTTATACTTTACTAATTATAAACACCTTTAAATTTTCATGTTTGAAGCAACACTTGTAACTACTTATTGGAAATTCTTTTCAAACATACATGATATGCACATGACATTGAGTATATATGGATTGCAAGTTTGTCTAACTTACTAAGTCATTGTTTTTAATCACACAAGAGAAAAATTGAATGGTGGATTACATTTTTAAAAGTGGTTAATATATGTTGATCAATATCATTAAATATGCCTATGTTAATTGACAACCACCACCACCATTGTTATTATTATTAAAATTGAAAACAAATAGTTATTAGGAAAAATATAAGTAATAAATCAATAATATTTATATTATTTTATTATATAAAAAAATTAAAATATATATATATATTTATGCATTTCTATATATTTACTATATTTATATTTATAAATAATTAGAAGTGTATAATTGTATTGTGGAGTCTAAAAATTTGACATTTTGGCTCCGCTGGGGTTTTTTCAACTCAAAGTTTTTTATTTTGCAAAATCTGATTCAACACCATGAAAAACCCTTGGGGCACCAAAAATTTTAGTTGTAACCAGGATTTTTAAACATTTGTGTCGGATTTTTTCAAAATTGTGCCAAAAAAATCAAAAATTTTGGTTCCAAATCATTGAATTTTTAGACTATGTGATTGTATAAAGGAGTTGTTTAACTTTTATTTAGTATGGTTGACCACTTGTGATAATGGTTGACAATGTTTGAATATGGTTGATCATGTTTGACCACATTTTGTGATGTTTGATTATGGTTCCTTTACTTGAATATGGTTGACTTTGGTAGTATAATTGACCATGAAACCATGGTTGGTTACAATTGACCATGGTTGACTATTGTTGACCAAGGAAGATTATGGATGACCATGTTTGAATATATATGACCATGGTTGACTTTGTTTTGACATGGTTAATTATATGTAACATTGGTTGACTTAGGACAACCATGGTTGACCTAGGACAACCATGGTTGACCATGATAGATTTAGGTTGATCATGATTGACTAAAATTGAGAATGTTTGATTATGATTCAACATGTTTGATCATGGTTGATCGTGTTTGACATGGTGGACATTAGTTAAACTTAGTTGACTATGGTTGACCATGATTGTTTATGATTAACTATGTTGTTTGTGGTTAATTATGGATACATATGTTTGAGTATGTTAGCATATAGTCAACCATGTTTAACTATGGTTATATATATATATATATATATATATATATATATTTATTTATTTAATTTTTTTTTTAATTTGTTACGTTATGAGAACACTTCCTTATCCACTCCAAATTGTAAGATATAAATATTATATGTGTAATAAGCAACAAACAAAATAAAAGATTTGGGAAATGACAAATAGGAAGAGATGGGACTACAAGTTACAGGATGAGAATAATATCTCAAGAGGATTCACTGCAGATAGGTCATACCTGAGGTAGGATCTATCAGCATGTATGCTACTTAGTAGTTTGGGTATGATATGTAATCAATCAAAGGTACGTTTCCCGCAAGCACGTTTTCCTCTTTGTTGTTTTCATGTGGAACAAATTTGAAAAACCATTAGGAACTGTACAAGATGTTGCTCATGTGGAAGAGGCCCAGATTAAATTACACAAATTCTTTGTTTGTTATCCCAACCAAAAACATTGGAAAAACGAAGTGGATAATAGTGGGTAGTGTATGTGATATGAATATATGATTTGTTGGGATGTTCTGTATTCCATAAAATTCTTTGTTTATTCAAATTTGCTTTTTACACTGTTACTGCTACTCCCCTCGGCCTTGATGGTGAAGTGGTAGATGCACAGGAATATCTGCCTCTTCTCCAGACGCTCTTTTGCGTAATCAAATCCAAATTGCCCTTCGTTGAGGATGCCATTACTTTCGCATTCCCCTGCATAAAGATGGGACCCAAAAGAAAGGCTCTTTGATAATTTCTTATGCCTCCTCTTGTTGCAATATGAGGGGCATGAAGATGCTAATTAACTCCATGAAGATTGCTTCGGAAGGAGAGATACTTCTTAGGAATGGACCTTGATAATGTAGTTGTTGGATTCATCGTTTTATTTATTTATGTACTCATAATCGCATAGATCCATCCTAAAGGAGATTTACTAAGCGTCAAGAGGTATCAAATCTTTTGAAGTGCAAACCCTTTTTAGAGTGTAAATGTTGAGGAAGGTGTTTAATTTGTGTAGTTTTATATATATGCAGTTGTAAATGTTTTAAATAGTGGACATGTTATTTTTTATAATATTTTATTATTTTTAAAAAGGACACATGTCACCTTATTGTTATCGTTGAAGTTTCCCTTTCTCCTTTAATAAAAAAGTGAGGGATGGGTAGTTACCTCTAATTATATGGATTTATGGATTGGTAAATATATTTGTAAATACATATGTATTTGCAAATAGATTTATAATTGATTGGAAAATATATGGGTAAATATAAACCCTAGATTTATGTACAATACCAAAAATATTAAAGTTTGAATGAATCTTGGTCAAGGATTAAGGAGTTTTTATTATAAAAAAATATTCACACATCTCTCACTTAATGTATTGAAATAAGAACATCTATTGACATAAAAATAAGAATGACTATGAGCATAATTTGTTTAGTACATAAAAGTAAAAATTGAAGGAAGATTTAATTTATATTTTAATATGACTATGAGCATAATTAGTTTAGTTCATAAAAGTAAAAATTGAAGGAAGATTTAATTTATATTTTAATATGCAAGTCTTTTAGTGCTCTTGGTACTCAAGGGGTTCCATTTGTTAGGAGGTCCAGGGATCAAAACTTGTGGTGGTGGGAGGAGACCAAAAAAATCTAGTCATCCCGAAGGTTGGTGTGGTCTAGGTCAGAATAACCCCTAGGATGTGGTTTTATGTAACAAAAAGAAATATTTTAATATGAAGGGTTATTATTACTTTAATATTTAAAAATCAAATTTAAATTATCCCAAGAAGAATTATTATTAGTTTAACCCTTAAGATTTAATTTTGAAGTGTTATTATTGATTTCAGTTTTTTTACACGTCAAATAATTTATGAGTTTAATTTTGAACAGTTATTACTAGTTTAATTCTTTTATATTGAGAAAATAAAATAAATTATAAATTTTATTAGGAAAAAAATGGAAAACATGTAAATTTTCACATGGAAATGAGTTGTTATTTTCCACATATAATCATTGGTCGACAAAACTTGGCAACTTATAATAGTTAAGTTATAGTGAGTTGCTATTTTTATCAACATAAGTTAAGATACACTCTTACCAAAAAATATTGGAAAGAAAAAGTTCACTTAAAGAATATTTTCCGCTCACCTTGCTTCAATATATGTTGGTAAATGATCAAGATCATATACTTGAAAGCTACATATACATATTATTTTGCAGCATGTCATTTTCAAATGATTAAAATTAATGACGTAACTAATCCTCAATAAACATTCAAAGTAAAAATTATAAAAATGGTGAAACCCATTTGCATAGTTGAGCATTACATAATAACATAAATATTATATCTACCAACCTCACATGTGTTGCAATTTAATGATGAAGACACCACAAAACATGTGCTTTTACAAAACCCATTGGACAATTATAGCTTTGCTTATCTTACATATTTAATATAGGAATTAACTAGAACATGTTTAATATAGGAAATGAGACGAGCATTCATAATGATTTAAAGAAAAATAATAAGTCATTGCCACTCTTTTGTAAGGAGAATAATTTAATTCCCTTCTATGAAGGATTGGAGGGGTCTTGAAGGGAAATGAAAGGTTCAAATTTTATCCCTATTCTTAGGCCCCTCTAGCTTAGCCTTCATGACGACCCATCACCATTAGACCAATAACTTTATTCTCTAGAAATCTCATCCATCGATTGTAATGTCAAATATTTGTTATGTCTAAATTTGGAAGTTGAAATTTAAAATATTTTCACTCCAAGAATATATGTAGGAACGTAAGAAGGCATCCAAAAAACGATTTCTACTTCCATATTTTCTCTAGAGTGATCCATAACAAAGATAGGCTATATATGTTATTGGTAAGAAAACTACACATAATTTGTAGCGATAACCAATGCTATTGGTGTTGGGATTCTTGAGACAAGTACAAGTTTGGTTTGGTTTGCTTATTAATTTTCTTATTATTATTTTTCAAATTATTTGTTTCACTATGCAGAAACATTCAAAGGACTCTTCTATGTTCAAACGGAGGAAATCCTTCAATAAATGATATGTTATTATGGATTGTGGGTTTAGATTTGAGAACCTTGCATAATTACTAATGGATTATTGATTAAGATTTTATGTTGTCATTATGGATTGTGGGTTTAGATTTGAGAACTTTTCATAATTAGTAATGGATTATTGATTTAGATTTTAGGTGGATTTCAATACATGATTTTGCATTTGGATACCAATTACATGGTGTTGTTTGTGTATTACCTACTTTCCAAGGCATTATGTCTATAGGGAACCCATCTAATATTTATAGTTTAGACTAGAAAATATATTGATTACATTGTGGTGTTTGTGTATTACCTACCTTCTAGGGAATTCTTTCTATAGCGAACCCATCTAATATTTATTGTTTAGACTAGCAAAGTTTTAGTCCTACCATAGGCACTTGGACCTTAGCTAGAGAAATGTCCACCATTTGAACTGGACAACAAATTTAGAAGGGAAATTTATGCTCTCAACCATTAAATTTGAATCTATTGTTTTGGTGGTTTATTCATTTACATAGGCTTTTATAACCATATGAGCATAGTCAAATCTTAAATTCTTGCAAATTGAGTTGTTTCTTTACCCAATGATAATCAAATCTAAATAAACGGGAAATATCTACATAACCTAGTAGCACATAGATTATATTGTGCACTTCTCTCTTTTAGGAGGATTCACGACATGCAAAGCCTTGGTAAGGCTCTTCGCTTTGCATCAAAATGACGCACATGCTCCACCATTTTTGCAAGATCCCTACCTTCTATTAACAACAAGTTGGGAAATTCAATATAGATTTTTCCCTTAATCAAATTGATATTATATGCACTTTATTCGAGCTAATAATCACATTTATACCAACAAAACAAGAAATATCAAATACTTCTACACCATCAAAATTAACCTTGGGGTAATTTAGAGAAATAATACTACTTGGTTTCCCAATGGTTGGATAATCCAAGGGATAATATTCTTCCAATGTCATTTTTCTCACGTAATATCTCTTGGGGCCATTGGTTTACCTCCTAGCCTTATCCCAAGACTTACACCTACTTTATGGCCTAGGCCCGCCAAGCCCGCCAAGCCCGTGAAATCCTAGGGAAAGAACAAGCACAATGTGGATATGATACCTCAAGTAGGTTACAAAATCACCATGAATAATGTTCCCTTATTTTCTCAAAGGGGTAAAAATTAAAATTAAAATCTCAGAAGAAGAAAAGGACCATTTTCCTTCTTCCATCTCACTCCTATAGTTATCCCCAACCAACTGTGGGGATAATGATAAGGAATCACACTAAAGAAATCAATAATATAATATGATATGTATATTGGCATACCAATTAAGAATTTATGCACCACACTCCCACTAGTGCATTCAAATGGAGACTTCATAAACCAACAACAATCAATAATATTAATAATGAAGACATTCTTCTTGAACCAACAACTATATTAATTAGCAAATGCATTATTCAATTCACTTGTAATTAATCACCACTTTTAGTATAATTTCTCGATTAAATACTTATATAACTATTTAGGGTTAATGTTGCACATGTGTCAAGCACACACACACAAATAATCCATAAATAATTAATCATTTGGAAAGAAGTGAGCAATCAATTAAAAGACATATGTATGCCAGTTCTTAACACATAATTATCTCGAAACTCTATACAATTCCAGGTTATAAATCATTAAGGATGCATGTAAAGTCACAATTGCCACAAGAGACATGAGATACATAACTATTGTGGGAAAAATAGTCATAAAGGATGAGTTCCCTTCCCACTTGGAAGATCCTTGTAGGTTGTAGCAAGGACACGGTATTGTACATTGTGAATTAGTATTCCATTCACCACATGGCAAGAAATAAAACAAAATAAAATGGACAAGTGCTAAGCAAAACAAAAGAGAAAGAGTGTGTTAAACCAAATGATGATTTCCAAATGGTAAAGCTTGTTACAATGGTGTCACCAAGGAGGTGAAGGCTTCAAAGAGAATCCAACAACCTCCCTTAGGGAGGTCCTTTTTGTCCACACAAATGCAAGATAACTAACTTAGTACAATGGAGAAAGTTCTTGCTTCTTAGAGGAAAAAAGCAAGGGAGATTGGTATGCCAACTAGTGGTAAGAATTGGATTGGAAGTTCAGCTCGCAATGAAATTCTTGTGGCATAAATTTTCTCTTTAGAATGCATTCCCATGGATTCATTTTATAGTACAAATGGAGGCCAAGAAACATCTAGATCCCAATGTGAAAACCCTTGCTTTTGAATTGGTTTTCCAAGTACATGAAGGGGGCTATTGAATGCTCCCAAGCATGTGAGGATTCCAATTTGAATTTTGGAGACAAGGGAGTTGTTATGAGCCTTGAATGAACTGTGGAAAGTAAGTGGTCCTGTCGTTTTCACAACTGCGCAACTTTCAAAAGAAGGTCATGTGAACCAAGTGGGTTTTTGACCAAAAGTCACATTGTTTCACGGGAAGATAGTTATATAGGCCATGCGAGTTTTCTACACGGGTAACTGAATGGAATCTCACGTGATAGCGTGACTTTTGAATACAAATTTGCACAATAGCCCAAAATTAATGACTTTAGCATTCCGAGGCTCAATTTCTCTTACGGCCTTGATACAAATTTCTTCGGTGAGATGCATGCCGTATGTTGATGATGCCTTTCTGCAATATTAGTTGAAATGTTGCATGTGTGTGAAATTTAAGCATTAAAAATAACTTACAACCTTTATTTTTTCTTATCCCATTCATGGTATAGACCCTACTATTTATGACCATTGACATCTCTAGGGGTGCAAAAATAGGTCAAAACCTCTACATTCACCAATGCACACAACAAGTATCGATAGTCATTGTCACACAACAAGGGGAGCTAAAATCCAACTAACTCCATTGACTCAAGACTCAAGGTATGGAGTATAAATGGTGGACATTATACCTTCACCCCTCATGATTCTACACTTGATTTCCATGTGCACCTCTTTCCATGCTAGTGCTTTCCTCTAGAGCCATGTCCAAAAGCTATCTCGATATTAGTAAAGTCTTGGATCTTGCAAGATCATATTTTCAAGAAATCAATAATATATGCACCATATTAAAAACATGAGTAATCCATAGGTAACCAGACTATTATGTCTGCAACATCAATTAATACACTTATGCTACAACCGCTTGGATTATGTAGAGTTAATCACCCTAACCTAATAATGATACCCACATACATTTACATATAACCATAATCAACATGTAACTATTAATTTGCAATCGAACATCATGTACACTTGTGCACCATGTGCAGCATATATTTATATATTTCATCACATGATTAAAAGTGTAGTAACAAACCATCATAATTAGTTTAACAACATAATAGAATCATTATATCATCAAAAGCAGCATAATATTTTAATAAAACATAAAAATCAATATATATTATTAAGTGTTTATGTTATTACTTTCAAATATCCAAGTAAATATCAATTGAACAATGAGTCACATCACAATATTGAAACTAGATAATATTATGGCATGGATAACATAAGTGTAACAACCCCAAATATTGTAAGTGCGGGAATTTTAAAACCTTTTTCTATTGTTAATGAGAATCTATTATTTTGTGTAATTTTTTTGATATTTATGAAATACTTAACTTTCCAAATAACACTTCATAACTTCATTATCTTTTTCTTCATAATATATATATCAATATATAAAAACCTGTAGTTTCATAAACCTAGATGCATATTTCATGGTTTGTGCTCAATAAATACTTAAATTTGTTTGCACATGAAAAGAGAAAATATCCTTTCTTCCTATAATCAAATAATCATGAATCGTGGTTCTTAATACAACTTAATAGTCTTAAACATACATATTTATATATGACCTCCATATACATGCTTGAAATATTATTTTTGCGTAGTCTTTGATTTACAATTTCTTTATGGAAAAGAATACAATCTAAGAGTGCTTCCTCAACTCTATACTCATATATTTAATGGGTGCAATCAATTCCAAATGACCATTTCAATTTTATATTAATTAACAACTTCCCAAATGCATATATTTATAATAATTATATTATATCTAAAACATAACATTCTAACCCTCATTATTTATACATCTTTTGTTTCCCAATTCTCATATATAATATATATATATAAAAGGTAAATTCATACATGAATTAAAAGTTAACACGTGCATTCACTTTTTTTCAGTATTTTCATTACTATACATTTAATATATAAATGTTTATATATTAAAACCATGAAAATATCTTGGAGTAATACTCCCACTATAATTTGAACTGAACAAGCCTTTTAATATCCATCAATTTTAATGTGCAAAATATATCTATATATATTTATATTGAAGAATCCATTAATTTTCTTCTATGTTTCAATAGTCTCGGATTTCACTTATAGTTAGATTTGAGATCTTGATAAAGAGTTTAAACAATGATTTCACAACTAACTAATTGGCTGCTAGCTAAGAGATGAATTAGTAAATAGAGGAGCAATCGTAGCGACTACTATGGAAAGAATCACGTGACTCCCAATGATTTGTTAGGAATTGATCCTCAGCATCACAAGATTAAGCGATCCTAGGGCATACTAGATCTTTGTTGTTTCATAGATTTCACGTGACTCTGTGATAAGTACATAGATGCTCACATTATAATATCTATAGTAAGACAACCTGATATTATGACTTTTTATATCATATGACAAGTAATAGAATTCTGACTCAGGATTAACTTCATCTTAGCTCATAAGATAAAGAGATCTGATCTCTGAGTTTATTAAACCAAATATTTGATATATAAAAACATCGATTCGTTAGTCTTGAAATGAACCAATCCTTGATTGAAATGGTTGTATATAAAAAGAAACCGTTTCATTTTATACGCCAGAGATCTAAACTATGCGTTGAACATACAGTAGATCCTTGAAATAATCTTATGCCATTATATACAAAATTGATTTTTGAAAAGGCATTTAAATGATATGAAATATCATTACTCTGTGTAATATATAGAGATCTGAATTCAATATTAATTCTTGAGGAGTAATATATTTATAAAGGTTCGATCGATATCTATTTTGTACTCGTAATATATATATATGAAATCTTTGAAAATAATTTACTTTGGCATAAGTGACATCATAATAAGCAAAATATACCCACAAACTGTCATTTTTATAGTACTTTGAACAAAATTATAAAATACCATGGTATTCGTAGGAATATAAAACTAAACCAATAAGCTTTTCACATATATTAAGAGCGACAATAATCATTTTCTTATGGAATTTTTAACAGAGGTATGAAAATCTAAACAATGTCGGCACAGCTCAACATATATTTCAAGAAGGAAAAGGACAATAAAATAATTTCTGCCATCAATAACTATTAATCCCAAGCAGCAGTAAAATACGTACTTGCTAATAAAAATGGGAAATATTCCTTGGAGAATCAGCTCCTCCCAAGCATAGGAGAGAGAAACTCAACTGTTTTCCTAGCTCCACCCCTGAGCTGGATCACCACCATGCACTAGAACTTCAAGCAATCATTTCCACGCCACACTCTCTCTCAGAGTCCATAACAAGCAATGATGGACTTATGAAAAGAGAGAACACTCAACATAGTTCCTCCATGCACAACATGGCGTCCCATGCTATCTTAGTGCACTATTATATATAGTTTTGCACAGGTCTTGTGCCATCCCAATCAAATCTTCAATCAATCTATCAATCCCTATGATTTAGGATCTTATCTGGTAGCTGATATTTTAGATTGTATTGTATTGGTAAATCTCCCTCTTGCTTGCTTACACATGTTCTCTATACCATGGTGGTGTCCCCTCATTTAGCTGAACTCTCCAAGTGCCTTTTTATTTTATTTAATAATAAAAATAGTTTGTTGTGTAAAGTGTCACTTTGTGTTTTTGAGTTTTAAATAACTCTTACATAAAAATAATTGTCACAAATATTAAATCCAACATAAATAAATAATTTTTTTGGGGGGTAGCACATTTCTCCCCCCTTATTCTTAACATTGTCCTCGGTGTTCTTTATTCTAAGCTCTCTTGCTCATTCTGGAACATGGAGGGATATGCCTCTTGCATTTTATCCTCCATTTCCCAAGTTGCCTCTTCAAGAATGAATTGATTCCATTGCACTTTTATTTGAATGATGGCTCGATTCCGTAGCATATGTTCCTTCATGTCTAGGATGCAGAAAGGTTCGGTCTAGAACTCGCCCTCAAGTTCTACCTGAATCACATTCCAGTCAATTACATGAGTAGCATCATGCACATTTTTTTTAACAATGAAACATGAAATACATCGTGCACTTTTATATTAGGGGGAAGTGCAAGCTAATAGGCTACTGACCCTATCTTAGCTAACACTTCGAAAGGTCCACAATACTTGGGTGCCAGCTTGGAACACCTTCCCAAGATCAAGGCACTTTTCTTTGGATTTACCTTTAGATATACATGATAACCGACGTTGAACTCTCTTGGAGTTATTTTTAAATCCGAATAACTCTTATGCCAATCCTAGGAAACCTTTAAGTTTTGTTGCACTTCTTTCACCATATGTTCCATCTCCTTTAACATGTCAGGTCCTAGAACAATCATGTCAACAGGTTTATCCCAAGAAACAGGAGTGTGCCATTTTCAACCATACAATACTTCAAATGGACTCATCTTTAATAAAGCTTCATACCCATTATTGTAAGCAAATTATACTAAATGAAAATACTCTTCCCATTTACCTGGTTTATCCATTACATACATTCGCAACATATCTTCTAACACTTGATTAGTTCTTTCAGTTTTCCCATCAGTTTGAGGATGATAAGCACTATTGAAATTAAGTTGTGTATCTAGACCTTTAAACAAGGACTTCCAAAAGTTACTTGTAAAGTTTGCATCTCTATCAGAAATCATAAATTTCGGAATACCATGCAAACAGAATATTTATTTCATAAAAATATCAGCTATGTTAATGGCTTTAAAAGTAGATTTCACATGTATGAAGTGTGCGGCTTTACTTAACTTATCAACAACTACCATTATTGAGTCATGTTGTTTATTCGTTTTAGGTAATCCTGTTATAAATTCCATACTTATTATCTCCCACTTCCATTCTGGAATAGGTAAGGGTTGGAGTAACCCGGAAGGATGTTGATGTTCTATTTTTACTTATTGACATTCAATGCATATAGCTAGGTAATTTTCATCATCATTCTTCATGTTAGGCCAATAATAACTTCTTAGCTTTGTCATCATCTTTTGGTATCTCGGATGTCCGGAATACGGTTTCTTATGTAACTCATTCAAAATTAGTTGCTGAACTTCTTCAGAATTAGGTATGTATAATCGATTTGTATAGACTAATAAGTATTTGGATCTTATGGTTAAGCTGAGGATTCGTTTCCATTAACATAATTTTATAATTGTTATTTAATATTTAGGTATTCTTCATCATTTTTAACTGCATCTTTTATCAAATCTTCAAGATTTGTTTTATAACTGCGAACAACGGTCGAACAATGTGGAATGACATTTCTACTCAGGGAATCCACCACCTTGTTCTATTTTCATTTAATGTGTCTTATTTCAAAATCATACTCGCTCAATAAGGTTAACCAACTTGCTTGACGAGCATTTAAGCTTTGTTGATCAAATAAGTATTTTAAACTTATATTATCAGACATTAAGGTAAATTTTCTTCCTATTAAGTAATGTCTCCACATCCTTAATGTATGTATTATAGCAGTTAGTTCTAAGTCATGTGTCGCATAGTTACGTTCATGTTGTTTAAGTTTTCTTGAATCATAACTTATTACATAATTCTCCTGCAATAGTACGCCACCTAGTCCCTCTAAGCAGGCATCTGTACATACAACAAAGTCCTTGTATGGATCCACTATTCTTAGAATAGGTGTAGTGGTCAGCAAGTGTTTAAGCTTTTCAAAACTTTCTTGACATTTATTAGACCATATGAACATAGTTCCTTTCTTTTGAAGTGAATTTATCAGGTAAGCAATTCTGGAGAATCCCTCAATGAACCTACGGTAGTAACTCATGATTCCCATAAAGGATCGAATCTCGGTTACATCATTAGGAACTGACCAATCAATGATCGCCTTGATTTTATCTGGGTCTACAAAAATTCCTTCCTTAGATATTACATGACCTAGATATTGAATTTTATCTTGAAAGAAATCGCATTTACTAAACTTTTCATAGAGTTTATGTTCTCTTAGGGTTTGTAATACCAACATTAAATGTTATTGGTGCTCTTTCTCAGTTTTAGAATATATTAAAATGTCATCAATAAATACTATTACAAACGTATCTAAGTACATATGGAGAACATTGTTCATCAAATACATGAATGTGGTCAGAGCATTGGTCAAGCCAAATGGTACACTTAAGAACTCGTAATGCCCGTACATTGTTCTAAATGTTGTTTTATGAACATCCTCGTCCTTAATTCTTACTTTATGGTACCCAGAACTTAGTTAAATCTTAGAGAATACCGTTGTTCCCCATACTTGATAAAACATAACATCGATGTGGGGGAGAGGGTATCTATTTTTAATTGTCATTTTATTTAATTGTCTATAATCAATGCACATCCTTAGTGTGCCATATTTATTTTTAACAAACAAAAATGGTGCTCCCCACAGAGACACACTCAGTCTTATATATTCCTTATCTATTAATTCTTGCAATTGTAATTTTAATTCCACCAACTCAGGTGTGTTCATTCAATAAGGATCCTTTGAGGTAGGTACCTCTCTTGGTACCAACTCAGTGGTAAATTCAATATCCCTCCTTGGAGGTAGTCCAGGTATCTCTTCTGGAAAAACATAATTAAAATCATTTAAAAGAGGAAAATCCTCTAAACCAGTTTTTTTTATCATCATTAGTTTTGATGATGTGCACAACAAACAACCTACATCCTTTCCTAGCACACCTTTTTAATTGCAAAGCATATATTTTCCTAGTAAGAACCTTTTTTGGAATCCCTCTAACAATAAATTACTTTCACCATTTTTCATCAATACAATTAAAAGTTTTCTCAAATCAATTTAGCACATCTCTATGTTTTTCTAGACAATCCATGTCAATTAATACATCATAAGATCCTAATGGAAAAATGTTCAAATATACTTTTGTAATCAAATTTTGCATATGAACTTCACAACTAGAAATAAAGTTGGTTACCTTTCTTTTTGTCTCGGTGACTAATTGCACTAACCACGACTTTTCAAAATCATATTTTTTTTATTTTACATAAATTTACTAACTTAGGAAAAATGTAACTTAAAGTAGATCCATATCAATTAATATAGAAATAGGTTTGTCAAAGATCTTACCATCTACCTCGATCATGGAAGGTTGATAATCCGCTTGATGATTGTCCAAGGTTGCGCTTATCTGCGGTATGTTCTGAGCAACCTCTCCCACTGTGGTTGCTTCCCGGACAGTGTGAATATTCTGATTATCCTTCTTATGAGGACAATCCCAATAGAAATGACTCTCCCCACAGTCCCAACACTACAAGGGTTCTCTTTTTATTTCTTCTCTCTTTTTATTAAAGAGATTATCTTTATACTCAACGGTTCTCATTGGTTGTTTATAATCAGTTCTTATTGTTTGTTGTCTATCCTTAAAAGTATTTCTCTGGAAATTCTTATGTTTATTGAAAGGTTTGAATTCTCTTCTTTTAAAATTACTTCCATCTCTTTTCTTGAAGTTATAAGTATTTTCATTCTTACTCTTTGATTGATCATAAGTTAATTTGGCCTTCCTCATTGTTTCATATAAACATTTTGGTTCACCAAACTTTAATTTGTCTTTATAAAAGCTAGGTAAGCAACCTGGAAACCTCTGAATTTTTTGTTTTTCTTCGTTTAGGTAAGGCACGCATCTTAATAAGGATAAAAATTTAGTACATAAGTCATGCATAGACATTGATCCCAGTCTTAGCTCATAAAAATCCTTCGCCTTCCCCTCATAACAATATTATGAGAGGTATTCATTTTTAAATTCCTTTTTAAACCAGTTCCAACTTACTTTTCTATCATTGATTATTTTTTCTCTTTTTAAGTCCTGCCACCAAATCTTAACATTTCTGACTAGATTGAAGATGGCAATTTTTCCCTTCATAGAGTTGGAATAATTGTACATAATAAAGTACTTCTTCATCCAAGAGAGCCAAGCCTCAGCTTCTTCTCCATTTTTTACTTCACCATCAAAGGTAGGAGGCTTTATTTTTGTAAATTCTCATATGATCTCATCTTTATATTTTCTCTTATTCCTTCGTCGGCCCTAAGAGCTATCACTAGAATCTTTCGATTCACTAGATATAGGGCTTCGTCAGAATAATGACAGTCAGAGGATGAGTTTTATCGCTTACGTTTCTTTTTATTCTTATCATTAGTTATGTCATTCAGTTTAGACAATAAAGCTTCATTTAAGTATTCTTGGGTTCTCAATACTCTTTCATGTTCAGGCTTAAAGTTCATCAATTCGACTTGTAAATCTCTTACTGTTTGTAAAATCTCATTATTAACATTGTTATTCTCATCATTAAATTCAACCCAAACATGTTAGGTAGGGGATCGTCTTCCAACCATTTCTTCCTGCAATTTAGTAAATAAAAATTCTTCTATGTACGAAAGAAGATAATTTAACAGAATTAGTTTTCTCATAACATCAATGGACACCATAAAGCCAAGTGTTGTAAACTAAGCTCTGATACCACAATGTAACAACCCCAAATACTGTAAGTGTGTAAATTTTAAAAACTTTTTCTATTCTTGATGAGAATCTATTATTTTGTGTAATTTCCTTGATATTTATGAAATACTTAACTTTCCAAATAACACTTCATAAGTTCAATATCTTTTTCTTCATCATATATAGATCAATATATGAAAACTTGCAGTTTCATAAACCTAGATGCATATTTCATGGTTTGTGCTCAATAGATACTTAAGTTTGTTTGCACATGAAAAGAGCAAACATCTATTCTTCCTATAATCAAATAATCATGAATCACACTTTTTAATACAACTTAGTAGTCTTAAACATACATATTTATATATGGCCCCCATATACATGTTTGAATTATTATTTCTACCTAGTCTTTTATTTACAATTTCTTTATGGAAAAGAATACAATCTAAGAGTGCTTCGTCAACTCTATACTCATATATTTAATGGTTGCAATCAATTCCAAATGACCATTTCAATTTTATATTAATTAGCAACTTCCCAAATGCATATATTTATAATAATTCTATTTATATAAAACATAAGATTCTAACCCTCATTATTTATACATTTTTTGTTTCCCAATGATCACATATATATAAGGTAAATTCATACATGAATTAAAAGTTAACATGTGCATTCACTTAGATTTTAAGAAGACTTATTAGTATTTTCTTTACCATATATTTAATATATAAATGTTTATATATTAAAACTACGAAAATATATTGGAGTAATACTCCCACTATAATTTGAACTGAATGACTCTTTTAATATCCATCAATTCTGATGTGCAAAATATATCTATATATATTTAAATTGAAGAATCCATTAATTTTCTTATATGTTTCAACAGTCTCGGATTTCACTTATAGTTAGATTTGAGATCTTGATAAAGAATTTAAACAATGATTTCACAACTAACTAACTGGCTTCTAGCTTAGAGTTGCTCATCAAAGAATTATTAAATAGAGGAGCAATTGTAGCGACTATTATGGAAATAAACACGCATTCAACCTACTGATTAATTCAAGCAGGGCGATTTAAGATTCGTTTGGAAGCTAAATGATTGATAGACTTAGCATACCTATATTAAATCCTTACCAATCATAATTCGAAAGTTCATGGACAATGTCTAATGATTACTATGCTGAGCGGATCGCCCAAGGTAATGATCTGTGCAGTATGGGATCGTTTTTCTTTTATAAACATGGCTGGTCTTTTCCTCTTAACATATAACCCATGTTAAAGGACAAATTCTTTAATCCACATAGTGGACCTAGCTATACTAACCACGACCTGGCAGGCCTAACGATCACTAGAAATTTGAATAGGAAAGATCGTGATGTGGCACAAGGACTGTCATAATAAATTAAACAAAAAATTATAATCATAATATTCAATCCTCATCCATCATACTACGAGAATATACTTGCATGCGGATAGACTGAGAAATAGAACGACATAGGTTTTCCAAGCGTGGAAACATCAATTACCAAGGGATGAACAGAATACAACCATTTAAGAAAACCTCCCGAGATAATTATTTAACAGAGAGTGGAACACAGAGACACGAACCAGACTACAATACTCTTTTAAAAACAACAATTGGACTAATTGGATAACAAATTGAATTTCCAATTCTTTCGTAGACTGTAAGGAATGAACCAAAATGAAAATCCAGATCGGATTGTTTTGGGCATTACCCGACATGGGGACAGATCTCCCAACGCACCTGATACAGGACAAAATTCAAGGACATTTTAGGCTAAAAATAAACAAGTGATACGATCCTCAGCATCACAATATTAAGCGATCCTAGAGCATATTATATCTTCATTGTTTCATAGATCTCACTCGACTCTATGATAAGTACATATATGTTCACGTTATAAAATATATAGGAAGACAACCTGATACCATAACTTTTTATATCCTATGATAAGTAACAGAATTCCGACTCTAGATTAACACCATCTTAGCTCATAAGATAAAGAGATTTGATCTCTGAGTTTATTAAACCAAATATTCGATATATAAAAACTCTATGAAAACATCGAGTCGTTAGTCTTGAAATAAACCAATTCTTAATTGAAATGGTTGTATATAAAAAGAAACCATTTCATTTTATAGGACAGAGATATAAACTTTGCGTTGAACAGAAAATAGATCCCTTGAAATAATCTTGTGCCATTATATACAAAATTGATTTTTCAAAAGGTGTTTAAATGATATGAAATATCATTATTTTTTGTAATATACAAAGATCTGAATTCAATAGTAATTCTTGAGGAGTAATATATTTATAAAGGTTCGATCGAGATCTATTTTGTACTCATAATTAATATATATATATATATATATATATATGCAATCTTTGAAAATTCCGCAAGAATTTACTTTGGCATAATCGACATCATAATAAGCAAAATATACCCACGAACTGTCATTTTACAGTACTTTGAACATAATTATAAAATACTATGGTATTCGTAGGAATATAAAACTAAACCAATAAGCTTTTCACCTATATTAAGAGCGACAATAATCTTTTTCTTATGGTATTTTTAACAGAGGTATGAAAATCTAAACAATGTTGGCGCGGCTCAACATATATTTCAAGAAGGAAGACAACAATAAAATAATTTATTCCATCAATAACTATTAATCCCAAGCAATAGTAAAATACTTACTTGCTAATAACAATAGCAAATATTCCTTGGAGAATTAGCTCCTCCCAACCATAGGAGAGAGCAACTTGATTGTTTGCCCAACTCCACCCCCGAGCTGGATCACCACCATGCACTAGAACGTCAAGCAATCACTTCCATGCGACACTCTTTATCCCAGAGTCTGTAACAAGTAATGATAGACTTATGAAAAGAGAGAACACTCAACACAGTTCCTCCATGCACAACATGGCGTTCCATGATATCTCAGTGCACTATTATATATAGTTTTTCATAGGTCTCGTTCCATCCCAATTAAATATTCAATCAATCCATCAATCCCTATGATTTAGGATCTTGTATGGTAGTTGAGCTTTTAGATTGGATTTGATTGGTAAATCTCTGTATTGCTTGCCTACACATGTTCTCTGTTCCATGGTGATGTCCCCTCATTCAGCTGAATTCTCGAAGTGCCTTTTTCTTTTATTTAATAATAAAAATAGTTTGTTGTGCAAAGTGTCACTTTGTGTTTTTGAGTTTTAAATAACTCTTACATAAAAATAATTGTTACAAATATTAAATCCAAAATAAAAATAAAAATAAATGTTTTGGGGGTATCACAATAAGTCCACAATTGACCAAGGCCATAATGTGGAGCATTAAAGTTTGTTCTTAATTTGGAGAGTGATCGCATGGGTGGAAGCACAACTAATTAAGATTTCGGTTAAAACACTAGAGGGGGAAGAGTTGGAATATGACCATAGTTTTACTATAGAAGGATAAGGATAAATACAACATATAAATATCGTTGGATGGATGGAAAAGTTGCGAGGGAATTCATAGTGAAAGGAACAAAAAGTATTGATGGTGATTCCTTTCACATCAGATTTCATATGGAAGAAGTAGAGTCAAATTGATAGAATCTTATAGATGAAGTAGTGATTGAACTAAATCCTACCAAATGAAAATTAGTTTGTATTTCATAGTGTTGATGTTATCTAGAAGTAGTTAGTTTTTTCATCCCCTCCATCATGCTAGTGTTTTTTTTACTCTGTTTTGGAAGGTACAATTGGAGTTATATTTGTTTTGTTTCCCTCATTTATTTGGTTGGTTAGGGTTTCAACTTGAAAATAAACATGTGTTGGTGTTGACAACCACTTGCAAAAATAATCATATTTGTTAATTTGTTTCCTTATTATTTTGTATTTCATAGTGTTGATGTTATCTAGAAGTAGTTAGTTTTTTCATCCCCTCCATCATGCTAGTGTTTTTTTTACTCTGTTTTGGAAGGTACAATTGGAGTTATATTTGTTTTGTTTCCCTCATTTATTTGGTTGGTTAGGGTTTCAACTTGAAAATAAACATGTGTTGGTGTTGACAACCACTTGCAAAAATAATCATATTTGTTAATTTGTTTCCTTATTATTTTCTTATGGTGGCAATTGTGTGGACATAAACACCAATATGTGACATAAAATTACCTAAGTCATTAATTGTGAATCATTTTCTAACATTAATAGAGAAGATAGTAATGATGTGTATAATGAAGAACCTATATATTGAAACAATGACAATGTTGTGACATTAAATTTACAACTTTAACGTGTAGATGATATTTCATGGAAGTCAATATTTTCGACCGCTTAATTGGTTAAATAAAATCACTATATTGATAAAGGTAGGATTCATTTTTCTATTAGTTAGTCTACCCATTGAGTTTCCTTCCCTTTTATCACAGGAACAACTCACCCGTAGATAGTCGTATATAAGTATTAACATTTTTGTGTTGTCCCTTTTGTTTTTGGTAGAGACATAGTGGCATTAACCCTACATAAAGCAATATCTACATGATGACACCTAGATAGAGAAGCAGTTGGAAAAATAGAGAAAGATAAGATTCACAAGTTGGAGCTTGATAATTAGAAAAATATCTCCACTTTTTAGGATTTGATTGATATAAGACTAAAGAGCATTGAAGACAAAAAGAGAAATCAAGTAAAAAAAAATTGCTACTACACTAGCAATAAGGAAATGGTATGGAAGAACCCAATGTCTAAGAATGAAAGTATAAATATAAATGTTTTGGCCTATAATGTTAAGGCCCTAACTCTTATTTAGTATTAATATATTAGTTATGATTAGGTTGTCTTAGTGGTAGGTTACATCATGATTGCCGTAGCTCTCATTTATAATAAAGGAGATTCATTTGTATAAGCACCTTATCTTGTCTCGTGCATTAGATATATTGTAAGAGGAGGTTGCCCCTTGAAGAGGCTTACAATTCATTGACACTTCATCATTATCAAGGCATGGAGCTACTTTTTTTTTTTAAATTATACTATTTGGAAAATTTTGGCTCATAAAATTTATTATTAAGAGCTCACAGTCCTTGGTGGGTGTTACACCAAAATCTCATCATCATGAGTTATATGTCCTCTATTTGCCCTGATTCCTAAAGCACTTGGGATTAATGATTAAAATGATTGTTGTTGTTGAACCTTTAACCTTTTTTTGTCACCCCAACTTGCCCTGTTCATTGGCAAGGTGAGTCAGACCTTTAGTGACACGCTCTGCACATTGACATAGCATGTCGGTGACGCCAGCTTCCTTTGTACAAGGTGCGTCATCCTTAAAAGACGCAGGTTTCTTGTGTGCAAGGTGCGGCGTTGTTGGTTAAAATGGAAAAAGAGAAGCTTCGAGCGACTTCTTGAACCTCTGATTGCGTGGGAGATTATCCCTACATGTTAGGAAAGGTGGCACTCGATCCCCTTACCTAGTGGGATGATCCCTTAAGATTCTCCTATAAATCCTCAACCTCTCATATCCCTTTAGGCCTATAAATATAAAACCCCTCTCCATGGTTAAAAGGGAGGAAGGATAGTGTACTTACATGCTTGTGAAATTCTGCTTGGAGATCCCTTTCATCCATTAGGAGGAAAAAGCTTTGATCTTTGAGGCTAGGATCATTCGGAAGGTGTTACGACATCAAAGCTCGGTTGTAACCTCTCTCTTTGTACTTTCTGTAATTACATAAATGAAAATTATTTCCATAAACATCTTATCATTGTAAGGTTTTTAGGATTGGCTTCTTTGACCGCTAATCTAGATTGATTTATGATTATATGTTATCATTACTTGCTTGTTTCTATCTATTTTAATTTGTTTTGCAGCTGAAGATCTGAAGATCAAAAGCCACACCAAGCAAGGAGACATGAATTGCATTCATATGGTGAGTTACCTCTTTACATGCTTTGAAATTTGATCAATATAGGGAAGTAATTTGTGTTATGTACTTCTTTTGTTCTAGATCCGAACCATTCGGACTAGGGAGATCAGTTTGTGTCTGCAATTACAGATTGTCCACAAACAAAATTGGCGACCATACTGGGGACAAGTAGCCCATAGTTTTTGTATTTGTTTGTAAATTTTGATTTCTTGATTTCCTTCCAATAAGCCTCTTAATTGCCGCTTTCTGCATTGGATCTGTTTATTAGAGAGCTTCTAGGTGATCTAGACTCTAATTGGGACTTTCAACTTAGCCATTTATCTTTTTGTTGTTGATATTTTTTATTTTTTCATACTTGGATCCCGCCCGACGCACCTGGGCAGTATTCTTCCTGCATCATTGTAACTCTAACACACTTTACCTTCAAGTAGACTGCGTCGCTGACGCCTTTTTCCAGTTTACAACCTGCGTGACTAACGCACTTCCCGCATGTGCAAAGCGCATCATTGGGCTTCCAACGCTCTAGTGTACACCTACAGGGAATGTCGCCCTTCAAAAATTAGTACATAAAGTTAAAAAGTCTCCCAAATTGAATTTGGCTTGGTTTGTTGATGTCTATTTTTTGTCCTTTACAGTCACTGAATCCCTCAGACTTAGTGTGCTTTGTCCTTGGATTGTTTTTTTTGAATTCAGATTTCGATTTGAGTCCTAGCTATTCAAGTTAATTTCACTCTAGTCGTGGGAAATTTCAATCCCTCACGAGTTCATTCAGTCTTGTGACTCCCTCTCAGTTCATCTGACTTGTTCACTTTGATTTCTAAGCCCTTTAAAGGTTAAGTTGTTGTGATTTTTTTGAAAATTTTGGTATGGTTTCGTGTGTTGTGTTAAGATATTGGGTGATTAATTTCTTGAGAATTTCCAATTGTTTGAAGATTGAAGTAGAAAATATTCTCTATTTATCTAAATCAAGATTAAAGGAGTAGCATAATTCTCAGATTCATTGAGTACATTAGTGTGAAAATCAGAAATTTCTTTATTACCTTCATTTCGAGTGGATTACTTGAAATTGTCGTAAAGAGCTTTTCATGCTTTGAAATAATTGTTTAACGACCTTTGAAAAAGCTAAAAATTATCAATACTTATGATTTCTTGGTTTTGAAAAGTTCATTGTTCATTTCCTTGAAAATACCAAGTGAAGTCAGGCTTTCTCAAAGTATTGGGAAAGTCAGTGAAAGCTCTTATATTTTTTATTTTCTCTCCACTTCTTTTGACTTTTGTTTTAGAATTAGAATTATTGCAATCAAAATGGAAGTTCAACTTTTCATTTTGCTCATAGGTTTGCTTAGTTGAAAAGAAAAAAGGAAAAAATATGTTTGATTTGGTGTGTTGTTTTTATTTTGTTGTATTACATGAAAGAGTCATTTTACTCTTTTGGTTAACTTGGAAAAGAAAGTAGAGGTACTTTGTTCATTTTTGTTGTCGGAAAAGAAAATATTTCTCCTTACCTTAATTAGTTTTCATCAAAAGAAAGATGAAAGACTTGCATTTCATATAGATCAGTTTTGTATCTTGTTTAAATTCCAATTCTACACTTCATGCATTCACCTAACCATACAAGATGAAATCAAGCGGTAGCCTAGGTTAAAATTGTATAGAAACTTGTGTTATAGGGTAGAGATGTGTTCCGATGTCTTAAAATGTAGCAGTTGTCGTTATCTGCATGCACTGCATCCCGGGGACTTGCAGTTCTTCCACGTACCAGTCGGTATATCGAACGGACTTTCACGTACCTTCGGGTATATAGAAAGGTACTTCACGTACTCGACAGTATATCGGAATACTCCTGTCGTACGGTTGTGCATTAGACAACACTACTACGGATTGGATCTCCCACGTACCTTGTGTATATAGGGAGACCCCACTAGGATTCTTGAAACCATCCAAGTTAACCATTGGCCGTCTTGGCGTGGAAATACACCAAGAACAACACTCGGGGATCTACTACGCACGTACTGCCAGGTATTCGAGTTATACGGTCAAGGGTATGGTCCCAATCCTCCCTGGTTAGTGCTCTAAAATATTAGGCCAAATATAACTGTTGGACCCTGTAATATATCACGAGTTGCGACGCCTTGATAATCCCGTGAGGTTCCAGACTTTTGAATCCCACTTATCACATAATTTTGCTGTTGGATTTAGCTTGAGTAGGTCTTGAAGTGTGTTTTTCTTTTTTAGAATACTCTTAGGAGAAGCTTTACATTAGCCGCCCTGGCTGAGTTTCCCTTAAGAATATCCCCCAGAATATTAAATTTTCCACCTGAATATCCCCTTAGTCGGGAGGATAACTCAGGAGCAAAGCATGGATCAACCCACAGCATCTGAATCACACAAAGAAGGATTTCCTACCTTTGAATCAGGAGTAAACTACTCTCCTCCTGTAAATCCACCTATCACTGATCCTATGGGACCTCTGTTAGTGGAAAAACCTCCTCCACATGACACATATTTTCATCACTCACTGGAAGGTCTCCCCATAGCCGCTAATTGGATTTCCAGTTGACCCCCAGATGACCCGATAGCGACCGCTTTTGGTCCAACTGCATCATTTTGGGGGACTTCCTTAGGCCATAATATTTTCGATTTTGGTTCACTTCTGATGGTGGAAACTACACCATGCCTATCCCTCCTAGATGGCTTCCCAACGATGAATTTATTGCACCAATATATGAAACCATCGAATGTTTATGCTCACTTGGTGAGCGGGTTAGGCATCAAAGTTTTCCTCCATGACCCAATCCGGAGGTACCAATCCCTAAACAAAATTCCCCTATACATTCTTTATCATTCTCTTCACTAGGAATATAGACACCCACCATGATCACTTATCAACCAGGACAACCATCCTTCCGGTCTGGTATACCTCAAGATCATTTGGTCGGTTCTACACCCCACTTGACCCCAACGACTGGAGGGAAACCTTCAGCTACCATCAACTTCATAACTGGAACACCACCTCCACCTCAAAAATCGAGAGGAGGTTATCCTCTAGTTAGTAGTCAACATATGATCATGGTTCAACCTACAGTTAGTGGTCAACATATGCTTACTGGGCATAATCCAATTAGTGGAAAATTTTCAACTGGGGTGCAACCCCTAGTCAATGGACAAAATCTAACTGGTGGGTACCATCTAGTTAGGGGACAAAGTGTAAGCAGAGGATACCCTTCATACTTAAACTATAATATGGTTGGAAGTTCACTCCCATCCATGGGACAAACTACGTGGGTACATCAAATGGGGGGACCATCTACTTGGATCCAACCCCCATGGGGGCATACACACTCGTGTAACATAATATTGTTATAGGTCAAAACTACCCAGGGAATCGTTTTCCTGAATTACCCTATCCAGAAAATATGAACACCTCATAGGGGCATCACAATGTTCCACTGACTAGACCTCCAGCCAGTGGACCCCCCCCACCACCACTTGTACCACCTCCTCCTCCACCACCTGTACCACCTCCACATCCACCACCCGGAGGACCCCCATACTCTGTACGAGGACCTCCACATTCCAGAGGAAGACCCCCTTCAGTTCCACCTCCTAATCCGGGAGGATCACCTCCATATGGCCAACACCCTATGGGAGGAACTTACGATCATTCAATCCATGGTCCTACTGGTACCCAGATGCCTTACCAATATTACTAGTATCCATAGCCAAACTGACAGTTACCATTTCTGGCTACATTAGATCTGTCACGTTTGACCAATGATCCCATCCAACATGGTATAAATTGGCCACTTATTCCTGTGAAGTTACCATCAAACATACCTAAATTTGACGACAAACCCGGTGAGGATCCTAAGAACCACGTAATGACATACCATTTGTGGTGCTCCTCCAATTCCTTGATGGATGATTCTATCCGTCTGCGGATTTTTCAACGAACCCTTACTGGTACTACCGCAAAGTGGTACATCGAGTTACCACCACACTCTTTCGTCGATTTTAGATCTTTAGCTGTGGCCTTTTTTACTCATTTTCAACTACCGATTCACTATGAAACTGACACTAATATTTTGAAATCCCTTCGACAATCAACCTCCACTCACATTTCTGATTATATTCATGAATGGAGAAGGAGACGTCGCCTCATTAAAGCTCCCATTCCATATCAACTACTCAACAATTGGTTCATGAA
Source organism: Larix kaempferi (assembly GCA_027924585.1). Lineage (NCBI taxonomy): Eukaryota > Viridiplantae > Streptophyta > Pinopsida > Pinales > Pinaceae > Larix > Larix kaempferi. The sequence goes on from BSBM01000106.1 coordinate 35,295,931, forward strand.
GTCTTTATTACCTATCATAGCTAAAGACTTTGTTATGGGAGGGGCTGTTACAAAAGAACAAGCCATCTCACATGCTTAGTATCTAGACTTAGTCTATGCTCAATCTGGAACATTATATGACATTATTCCTAATGCCCCACGCCCTACACATGACCCAACGAAACCTCCTATGGGATCACACAACGATGGCATCATTGGTTTCGTTCACACCCAGCCTACTACCCAATCAAGTGGATCACAGAACCACCTTATTTTGACTCCATCCTCATCACAAGATGGAAACAACAACAATCAGTCACCCAACCCTACTTCCACCGCGGAGGTGAATTCAGTTCAATCTGCTTCACCTCAAAAATCTAGTGGTAAAAAGAAGAAAAAAGGAAAATCGAAAAAGTATTCTAACCAGCAGGAGCCTACAAATAATCCTGACGACACAAAACAAAAATGGAAGGTCAAATATCCTTGTTTACTGTGTGGTGACGATCACTTCACGAAAGAATCTCCACATCGTGAAGAAGAGAAATTTTTTCTCAAAGGAAACCCCACTCCCGCAGTTTTAGTTGATCCCTTTCCCACACAACAACAGCAAATGGTTGCATAACCACAACATCCTTCTCAAGGATAACCGTCCACAACCGCTCATGTTCTCATGATGCGCAGCGAAACGGTCAACTTATCTACTAGGTCACGTACATACGACTTTATTCCCGATAAGGTATCTAACAGAGGTAATACTAAAAAGCCCTATGCATCTACATCCAATGTTCCCGCACCTCAAGGTCCTCTGGTCATAAAGAAACCTTTACCAAATGCAGTACTACGTCCACCCAAGAGCACAATTCAAAAATCCATTTTCAACCCTAATGCCCGGGTGCTCAAAACTACAACATAGTCGAATATCTCGCCCAATCCCCTTGTGCTATGTCGATCTAGAAGTCTTACAAAAATGTCCCAATCAGCGTAAGACTCTATTATCTGTTATAGGAACAATAGATCTCGATTCCTACAACACCATCATGTTCAAATTAGATTATTTCAAGCCGAGGGTTTCCCACCAATTAGCATTTCAAATCGTTTCCAATGTTTCTGGGAAAAGTATCCATCGTATTGTTATAGATGAAGTATCCTCTACTTTGATTATATTGATATCCTATTGGCGAGCCATTGGCTCTCTCGCGTTGAACAGCTCCCCCACTACATTGAAAGCATTTGACAAACATGGATTTCAACCCCACGGGATGTTACAATCCTTATCCGTAGAGTTGGGAGGTAATATTGTTCCCATTAACGTGGAGGTATTTGCTTCCCCATTGGATTATAATTGGTTACTCAATCGAAATTCGTTCTATGCCATGACCGTGGTCTCATCATCTGTCTTCCGCATCGTGCAATTTCCCCAACATGGAAAAATTTTCACTATCAACCAATTAGATTTTTGTACACCAGACACCACTACTCATCCCGCGGATAATGTCCCTCTTTTGGGCCATTCTTCGCAAATATATGAGTGTGTGGGGGTAGGAATCCTCAAAGATTCATCCTTCATGGGATTCTTTCCAACACCAGATCCCCCATCACATGTTGCCATAGTGAACATGATCTCATCTATGATCCCATCCTCCTCCAACTCAACAGATCTATGGATTGTGCCCGATCCAAATCATATGGATTTGATTGGAGACGTGATGCCTCTGAGCCCCATTGAATCCACTTATAAGGCCATCCAATCAACACTTGATTACCGGATGCCCACTCTTTAGTGGCATCTACCCCAGGTTCTCTGCCACCCCAACGGAACTCATCCCTACCATCACATGATCATATACTCTAGAATTTTCACTCTGATGAATCGATCATGGATATTATGAGCTTGGATGAGCCCCCATTGGAAGACCTTCATCATCAATCGTCCTTCCTTCCGCCTCTTGACACAATAGAAAACGTAATTCATACTATTGTTTCACCAAATGTCTTTTCTCACCCTCAATATCCTATTCTTACCCAAGATATGGTAACCAAGGGAAATTTGTAAAACATCACGCCTACCATTACTTTAGACATCTCGGTAAAACGAGGAATCATGGAACATATTCACATAGGACAAACTTGTTCTCCTGATGAACTCAATACTTTTACGACTGTTTTTAAACAATTATGTGATGTATTTGCATGGAGCTACAAGGAAATGCCCAGGATTGATCCTACTATTGTCATGCATAATATTTAAAAATATCCCAACACAAAACCTATCCAGAAAAAACTTCGTCTAGTGCACCCTAGGAAGACTGCAGCTATCAAAGCAGAGATTGAAAAATTGTTGAAAGCTCGGTTCATTTATCCCATTCCCTTAATAGATTGGGTCTCCAATATCATCCTGGTTACAAAGAAATAGGGAACCATCAGAGTTTCTGTTGATTACAGGGATTTGAATAAGTCTTGTCCTAAGGACAATTACCCTACCATGTTTATTGACCAAATTATCGACAACTGCGTCAGAAGTGTCATCTTTTCATTCATGGATGGATTTTCCGGCTATAATCAGATTGAGATCTACCCGACCGATCAACATAAAACTGCTTTCATTTTCCCATGGGCTACGTTTGCATATTGAAAATTACCTTTTGACCTTAAAAATTATGGTGCCACATTCCAGAGGGCCATGTCGTATTCCTTTCACGATGTAAAGGATTTTGTGGAACCTTACCTCGATGATCTACCTGCTCATTCAAATCATCGTGACTTCCACAAAAATCATCTGATGACTTTGTTTCTCATATGTCGACGGTACAATATCTATTTAAATCCCCATAAGTGCATATTCTGTGTGGAGTTCGAACGCCTCCTTGGCTTCATCATTCCAAAGATGGGATCTGCACTAATTCCCTCAAGGTAGTAGCCATTGTTTCCCTAACCCCGCCCACATATATTATGGAACTTCAAAGTTTGTATGGGAAGGAAAACTACCTGTGTCGTTTCGTGTGTAATTTCGTAGAGAAAACATAGGGTTACATGCGTCTGTTAAAGAAGGGCGTCCCATTCATTTTGGATGACTATGCCCAAAAGGCCTTTGACAACCTTAAGTACGTTATCACTCATGCGCCTGTATTACAACCACCGTATTACACCAAGGATTACATACTTTATCTTGTTTCCTCTACTTCAGCTATCGCTATGGTTTTAGTACATGAAGATAGAAACATGTGATATACTACCTTAGTAAGGGTCTCATTGACTTTGAAACCCGTTATTCACATGTAGAGAAGTTAGCTCTGGAAGCAGCCATTTATGTCCAGAATTTCTGTCACTATATCCTACTCCGCACTACTACCATTATCGCTAATTATAACCCTATGTACAATGTTCTCACGCATCAAGTATTAGGGGGGAAATATTCGCGCTCGATAGTGATTCTCCAAGAATTCAATCTCCAGTTTGAAAAGGCCAAATCCAAAAATTCCTTGGTATTTCCGGAGCTCATTTGTGATCTTACCCATACTGATCAAGAATCTGATCCCATTGACTCTCTCCCCTATGAGTCCTTGTTTTTTATCAGTAATTCTTACTCCTGGTATGGAGATATCACATTGTATCTCCAAACCTAATGCTTCGGTCCTCACTTATCCCATGATGAACGTCGTCGGGATGGCCATGTGATGGATTTTAATGTTGGCAGTACCTCCTATGTTTTTGTTTAGCATGGCTTTCCCTGCGTCATTCGATCTCCTCCTCGAGATCATCATCGCTTCTCCCAATTTTATTCAGACAAGCATTTCTAGTTAAGCTCATTCTTTGTTCTCGGGTAACGGTTACGCTATTGCAGAGCCTCCGGCTCTACGCAGAGCTTCAACCTGGTTCATGTCCTGTTGTTAAACCTGTATTTGTTATGGTTTGTCCTCCTGGTACTGTTAATGGTTATGGTTATGGAATTGTGGTTCTCCTTATGGAGTTCTCGCATTTATTTGCCTCCGGGTTGAATTTGCTTCTAGTTCGACCATGTTCTTTGTTCTGAGTTCGTCTATGTTTTGTGTCGATTTTTGGTTTGTATTTTACTTTGGGTTCGAGCATGGAAATCTCCTTGCTATTGTAAGAGCGTAAGAGCTTGGGTCTTGAACCTTCGCTTGACTTTTGATAGGTAAACATTTTCCATTATTTATTTATATTTTCTAAATGTTACAAACACGTGTATTTGACTTTGGATGCTATGTTAATATAGGTATATCTTCGATGAAGTAGAGGGTTCTTTTAATGCGAAGCATCCTCTACTAGAGGATCCTTTAATATTTTCTAAGGCTTGGATGCCTTCGGCTTCATTTAAATGAAATAACAATCGTTGATTTGAAATGGGGTTCCTACGCTTATTCCAGTCGCGATTTGGGAAGGTTTTTCTTGGCACAACAGGTAACTACTTCTCTGCAATTGCCTTGTAGTTTACTACTTTCCTACATATAAATGATTTATTGATTTCTTTGTATGAAATGCACACAGGTGTTTCTCGATGGCGACTTTCTAGGAAGAAATCGGATCTATGGTACTTGGTTGACCATTTGACAGGTAATATTTCTACGATGTGCATTTTATATTTATTTTAGTGTGGCTCTATTATATCAAAAAGTAACTACCTCTTCCCTTCGTGTAGTTTTGTGAGGTGTTGTCGACTATTTGAACAAAGGGATTGTTTGACTAGTCGAATAAACAAACTATGTGTTTGGTATTGTACAGATGCGATGAAGTGTGGACGCCCCAGAGTTTGGGTTCGGCGTATGATTTTCTTCTTTGATCTTAAACCCGAGTATGGTTTCATACATTAAGGTTTATTATTGGTTTAATACTCAACCCTACAACCGACCCTAACTTCGATGATTTATGTTGTGTATATGTGCTGAAATGTTTCTATGGCGTTGGATGTGGACACAGGTATGCTCATACTTACCCTTGGTAATAATTTGTGGTTTTAATGGGTCGCTCCCAGTGCATGGTTGTATTATTATGCTAGTGCAATGGCAATGCTTTCGCATTTTCCATGTGAGTACTTGGTTTCACAAGGATTAGGGTTAGCCTTACGGCTTCCCATATGCCTTTCGGCTCCTGAATTTGGAATGTTTTATTGTAAGGAAATCCTTTCAGATTCTTGTGCTATGAACATTTGATTTACAAATGCTTCTTGGTTTTGTTCCACGACATTTATTGTTCTAATCTTTAAACTTTACGGCTCTGTGTTTATATACTTTGTATGTACGAATCCTTTTGACTCCATCTATAATAGTTGCCACGATTCTAATAAAGGAAACGATGTTGCTTTCTATTATAATGTCTCTGCATATTTATAAGAGGTTTCGATATTTTATTTGTAGGTCTTTATGTATGGAGTAAATTTTTAATCCTCTCAGCTTTGTTTATAAATCGTTTTGCTCATAAGACATATGAAAAATATGTATCCATTTGGCATATGATACACTGTATTAAAAGAAAACGTGAAATCCTTTTGGCTCTTGAAATCCTTGAATTCTTACGAAGCTTGTTTCGACTGTATAATTATATTTGTTTTATTCTAAATGTGAATAACTCGATTTACTTATAAATATTGAACCATACGGTTATGTATCTAAAATGGCTAGATTTATAAATACAAATGTTATTTTATGTATAAATCAATTATATCTCGGCTATCTATCTTGAGTGTATATAACATTTGTGTGGAATAGAAATTTATAATGCTTGACTAATAAATACACATTCGTTTACCAGGTTAGAAACTATATAACCTTAGGTTTACATGATAGATTTATAAACCTTAAACTATCATATGAAAATAGAGCTATAACCAGAAATTTAGCATTGACAGAATAATACAGTTAACTTAAACATGGTAAGTATAATGTAAACAGAACAATAACATAATTTTTACATTTCAGAATAAAAAACTGAATCATTAAAATATATTATATAAAAAAACATTCAATCAATAGAAATTAAACATATAGTTCAACAATCTGTAGTAACAATATATAGAAATAAAATATTGAATACTAACAAATGCTAAGAACCTAACAGTAAGAACGAACCGAATCCAATCTGAAGGTCGTCGTTCCTCCCAACCAATCTTCCAGAACAACCAAGATTACTTGCTTTGAAAACCCTAAGCCTGTTTGTTGGACCACAAGGAAAAAGACCATTGAAAAACCAGTTCTGAACCACACTTAGTTCCACTCTTTTAATCAACAATGATATTTTCCCTCCTCCATCCAAACCTCTTGCTTGTTTGATGGGAATACATATTTAACTTTTCCTAGGACTTAGGTCTCTCATGAGCCTCCGGCTCTAGAACCTCCATCTGGAGTTCTGACCTGAATTATAGGGAAGATGCCTCCTGCACTTGTTGAGGTATTAAATATTTGTTTTCACCACTAAGGGTTTCTTGTCCAACACTTTTAATTTCTCCTTGTGGGTGAGCAAACACTCTTTCAACAGCTACTTCAAATTGGATTCTCATGTTTATATTTATTAAATAATTATTATTATTCAAAATCCTCACACAAGTGTCTTTGACCACACTTGGTCAAAATAATTGTTCAACAATAATTAAAAACAATATTACAAAGTATTTAACTTTAATCAAGGTTATAGGGGTATTACATACACCCCCCTTTAAGACAACATCGTCCTCGGTGTTATTCAATATTCCATTGTTTCTTCTTGGAACAAAATTGGATATGCCTCTCACATATTACTTTCCAATTCCCAAGTAGATTCTTTTGGGCTAAGGTGCATCCATTGCACCTTTACCTTCCCAATGATGCGGTTTCGAAGAATAAGCTCCCTCCTGTTGAGAATGCATTCTGGTTCCACTTGGAATTCTACTTCTGGTTCCACCTGAATAACATTCCATTCCAAAACATGAGTAGCATCATGTACATATTTCTTTAATGAGGAAATGTGAAAAACATTATGTACTTTTACCGTAGGTGGTATTTCTAACCGATAAGACACCGGTCCAACCCGATCTAATATCTCAAAAGGGCCACAATACTTGGGTGCTAGTTTAGCATATTTCCCCAATCTTAAAGAATTCTTCCTTGGTTTTACTTTTACATAAACATGATCCCCTACATGGAAATCTCTTTGACTTCTTTTAATTTTGCATAGCTCATTTGCCTATCTTGAGCTATCTTCAAGTTATGTTGTACCTGCTTCACGAATAGTTCCATATCCTTTAACACTTCAGGACCTAACATTAATCTATCAACTGGACTACTCCAAGAAATTGGAGTGTTACATTCTCGTCCATACAGTATTTCAAATGGACTCATCTTAGCAGAAGCTTGAAAATGGTTATTATAAGCAAATTCAACCAAATGTAAATAGTCTTCCCATTTTCCCGGTTTATCCATGGCATACATTCTAAGCATGTCCTCTAAGATTTGGTTTACTCTTTCTGTTTGTCCATCTGTTTGAGGATGAAAAAAAGTACTTAAATTTAGTTTAGTATCTAATCCTTTAAACAAAGCCTTCCAAAAATTTCATGTAAACTTTGAATCTCTATCAAAAATTACTATCTTAGGTATACCATGCAATCTGAAAATTTATTTCATAAAGATATCAGCAATATGAATAGATTTGTACGTAGATTTAAGAGGTATAAAATGTGTTTCCTTACTCAACTTATCTACAACAACCATTATAGAGTCATTATGTTTATCATTTTTAGGAAAACCTGTTATGAAGTCCATACTAATGACTTCCCATTTCCATTCTGGAATGGGTAAGGGTTGCAATAAACCTGTTGGATGCTGATGTTCAGCTTTAACTTGCCGACATTCCATGCATTTCGCTAGGTATTCTGCAACTTCATTTTTCATATTAGGCCAAAAGAATTCTTTCCTTAACATAGTAATCATTTTATAGTATCAAGGGTGTCCTGAATATGGTTTCTTATGCATCTCATTCATAATTAATAGCTTAACTTCTTCATAATTAGGTACATATAATCTGTCCTCATACATTAATAACGTCTTTCTGCTCAATTTAAAATCTGTTTTTATTTGTCTTGCTTCATTTTCTGTTGTTTTATCTTTTTATTTATGATATTCATCATCAACTCTTGCTATTGTTTGTATTTTTATTTATAAATCAGTTTCGTAACTGCTGCTTGTAGTTACATATATCATATTAGCATAACGACTCAAAGCGTTTGCTACCTTATTTTATCTCCCTTTTATGTGTTTTATTTCGAAATCATATTCACTTAGAAAAGACAGCCACCTTGTTTGTCTTGCATTTAGATTTTGTTGGTCAAATAAATATTTGAGACTAACATTATCAGATTTTAATAAAAATCGCCTACCAATGAGATAATGTCGCCACATTTTTAGTGCGTGTATTATAGCAGCCAACTCCAAATCATGAGTCGCATAATTTCTTTTATGTTCTTTTAGTTTTCTAGACTCATAAGCCACAACATAGCTATCTTGCATTAACACTCATCTTGCATTAACACTCCACCTAGACCTTCCTTGCATGCATCTGTGCAAATAGTAAAATCTTTGTAAGGGTATGCAATATTTAAAATAGGAGCTATTGTTAACAAGTGTTTCAGTTTATTAAACTATCTTCACATTTATTATTCCATTCAAACTTTTTTCCTTTCTTCTGTAAAGAAGTTATAGGGTACGCAATATTTGAGAAACCTTCAATAAATTTTCTATAATATCCTATGATTCCCATGAAAGATCGTATATTAGATACGTCTTTAGGAACTGGCCACTCCATTATGGATTTTACTTTATCAGGGTCAATTTATATTCCTTCTTTAGATATCACGTGTCCTAAGTACTGAATTCTATCTTTAAAGAAATCACATTTACTGAATTTTGCATAAAGTTCTTATTCCCTTAATACTTGTAGTACAATTCTCAAGTGTTCTTCATGTTCTTGTTTGTTTTTAGAGTAAATTAATATATCGTTGATAAACACGACTACAAATTTATCTAGGTATTTACTCAATACACTATTCATTAAGCACATAAACATTGTTGGTGCATTTTTCAACCCAAAGGGCATCACGACAAACTCATAGTGACCGTGTTTGGTCCTAAAAGCATTTTTGTATATATCCTCATCTTTTACAATTACTTGGTGATGTCCCGAACGCAAATCCATTTTGGAAAATATAGTTGCTCCTCTGAATTGATCGAATAAATCATCAATCCGTGGTAACAGGTATCTATTTTTAATTGTCATCTTATTTAGTTGTCTATAATCGATGCACAATCTTAGAGTACCATCTTTCTTTTTCACAAATATTACCGGTGCTCCCCAAGGGGATACACTTGGTCGGATATATTTCTTGTCAATTAATTCTTGAATCTTAGATTTTAGTTCATTTAATTCCAGTATGTTCATTCTATAAGGAGATTTCGATGTTGGTATTGCTCCTGATATGAGATCAATGGTAAAATCTATCTCTCTTTTAGGAGGTAATCCAGGAATTTATTCCAGAAAAAACATCTTTAAATTCCTTCAGTACTGGAATATTATCTATATTAATTTTATCACTTTTATCTCTATCATCAAGTATGTGAACAACAAAAACTTTACATCCTTTCATAACAGATATTTTCATTTGTAAAGCAAAAATTTCTCTAATCATAACCTTTCTAGGAATCCCTTTTACTACAACAGAATTATTTCCTTCATCAATGCATGTAAAAGATTTATCATAGCAGTTTAGAATCACTCTGTCTTTTTCTAACTAGTCAATTCCTATTAACATGTCGTAAGATCCTAAGGGTAACACATTCAAATCTGCATGTGTTTTAAATTCTTTCAGTTTTTAACAAAGTTAGTTACTTTTATTTTTGTTCCACTAGCAAGCTGAACTAACCATGACTTTTCAAACTTATCTTTTTGAAGTTTACATACTTCTTCCAATGTAGGAGATATATAACTCAAACTTGCACCTGGATCAATCAACATAGAAACAGGTTTGTCTTTTAACGTACCTTCGATTTCGACCATTGTCGTTTAATGATCTGCTTGTCTATTATCCAGTGTTGCGCTTATCCTTGGTAACCTTCTGGCTACATTTCCTACAGTAGCATCTTCTTGTATGGAATGTAAATTATTAATATTCTTTCTTCTCTTTGGACAATCTTTAAATTAGTGTGGTTTCCCACACTCCCATCATTTCAAAGATTCATTTTGATTAGTAGTTTTATTATATGTAACAGGTACATCTCTTCCCTTATTATTCATTATGTTTTGTGATCTATTTCTGTAATTATTCCCTTGATAACTTTTATAGTTACTTCCAGTATTTCTAAGAAACTTATTTCCTCTTTTCTTTTGATCATAACTCTTTCCTTTCCATGATGGTATATTATCTTTTCTGTTTTTATTTTGCTCATAGCAAAAATTTGCTTTTCTCATTGCCTCTTCCAAAGTTTTAGGATTATCATATTCAATCTTTTCTTTATATATTATAGGAAAACAACTTAGGAAATGTTGTACTTTCGGTTTATTTTCAATGATGTAGGGTACATATCGAAGTAAACTTAAAAATTTGTTGCATAACTCCTTCATAGTTAATGTACCAAGTTTCAGATCATAAAATTCTTTAGCCTTCTCTTCATAATAATGTTCAAATAAATAATTCATTTTAAACAGTTTTTTAAAAGAGTTCCATGTTACATAACGCTCTTTTATATTTTTCATTTTTTTAATGTCTTGCCACCATATATCTGCCTTTCCGGATAGATTATAAATGGCCATTTTTTCCTTTAATTTGGTAGATTAATTATAAATCTGATAGTACTTATGCATTCTGGATAGCCATGCTTCAACTTTTCTCCAGTTTCTAATTCACCACTAAAGATAGGTGGTTTTATTTTCTTAAATTTCGCAGTAATTTCTTCATAGTGCTTACTCTTTTTCTTAGTTTGTTCGTTGTCACTACTTTCACTGGTATCATACTTCTATGTATTTTCCCTTATTGAACTTCCACTAGATGAATTAGTTTCCTAATCTACAAAATTTAATTTTCGTGCCCTTCGCTTATATGATGCAGTTTTCATAATTTCTTCATTTGAAGGTTTGTTCTTTATTTTTTCTTGATCGTGTATCCTAGTAATTAGGACGTTGCTTAACTCTTCATGTGCCTTTAGAATACGTTCATTATCCTCTTTTACACTTTGTATTTCTTCCTTTAATTCTTTTACTGTTTGTAAGAATTTAGATTGATTATCATTTCTATTTTCATTCAGATCTACCCATAGGTTATTGTCATTAATATTTTCTTGTTCATGATTTTCTTGTTCCCTATGATGCGATCCTTCTTCAGCAGATGTTTCTACTCCTTCAATTTTCCTGCAAAATAGAGATTATATTTATGTTCTTGAAATAACCATAAATAAAACATAAGTCATTTTATATTTTTGTTTCGTCATGATCATACGTGTTGAGCCTATTTTCAGGCCTAGTGTTTGTAACCATGCTCTGATACCAATTTGTCACAACCCCAAATTTACCCAATTAAAAAAAAATTTATATAAGTCTTTATGATGGCATTATTTCTTATGTCGCAAATATATAGTTGATGAGGATGCATTACAACTCAGCATCTCTTTCCTACAAGGTATAATTGTAGTTCTGATATTCTTAGAGATAATGTAATTAATGATGTAGTTCTTGCGGAATAAATGTTGGTCTTTAAATGGTTTCTTTTGCTTCTATCACGACCATTGTCTAACTTCTTGACTATCATTAACCTGTTATGATTTAAGCTTATTCTTAGAGCATATCATTTGTGAACCTGTTGTCATTCATCGTTATTGCATATGTCATTATTTTTATGCATTGATATGCAAACCTGATAGCATTATTATCATAGATTTATCAACCCATCCTATGGTCTAAACCTAAGATATAAATATACTACTTCTACTATCACCATGTTTAGTATTCTATGTGAATTTTTTATATGTTAATATATATAAGAGTCATGTGGAAAGCCAACGTATGGCCTTTCTACCATAATCGGCTCAATCCACAAAATCGTAAGTATTCAATACAATTTATAATTCGAACATATATATTATCCTATTTATTCGTTTCATATTATGGTCTTCGAGCTTCATGTATAGTAGAACCATGGTATTATCAACATCAAATATTTGATATGATCTTAACATTAATTCGTATTTTGAATTTCCTTTTAATACAACTGGTGTGATGTCGACAGCGTGGAGTTTCTTTGGGATGGCCATGTGATGGATTTTAATGTTGGCAGTACCGCATGCATTTTTTGTTAGTGTGGCTTTCCCTGTGTCGTTCGATCTCATCCTCAATATCATCATCGCTTCTCCCAAGTTTATTCGGACAAGCATTTCCAGTTAAGCTCATTCTTTGTTCTCGGGTAGCGGTTACGCTACTACGGAGCCTTCAGCTCTACGCAGAGCTTCAAACTGGTTCATGTTTTTGTTGTTAAACCTATATTCGTTATGGTTTGTCCTCCTAGTACTGTTAATGGTTATGGTTATGGCATTGTGGCTCTCCTTATGGAGTTCTCGCATTTATTTGTGTCCGGGTTGAACTTGCTTCTAGTTTGACCATGTTCTTTGTTCTAAGTTCGTCTATGTTTCGTGTCGATTTTTGGTTTGGATTTTACTTCGGGTTTGAGCATGGAAAGCTCCTTGCTACTGCAAGAGCATAAGAGCTTGGGTCTTGAACCTTTGCTTGGATTTTGACAAGTAAAGATTTTCCATTGATTACTTATATTTTCTAAATGTTACAACATATGTATTTGAATTTGGACGCTATGTCAATACAGGTACGACTTCGATGAAGCAGAGGGTTATTTTAATGCGAATCATCCTCTACGAGAGGAGCCTTTAATATTTGCTAAGGCTTGCATGCCTTCGTCTTCATTTAAACGAAATAACGATCGTTGATTTGAACCGAGGTTCCTACAGTTATTCTAGTCGCGATTTGGGAAAGGTTTTTCTTGGCACAACAAGTAACTACTTCTCCGCAATTTCCATAGTTTACTACTTTCCTACATATAAATGGTTTATTGATTTCTTTATATGTAATGCACACAGGTGCTTCTCGATGGCGGATTTCTAGGAAGAACTCGGATCTATGGTACTTGGTTGACCATTTGACAAGTAATCTTTCTACGTTGTGCATTTTATATTTATTTTAGTGTGTCTCTGTTATATCACAAAGTAATTATCTCTTGCATTCTTGCAAGTTCGTAAGGTGTTGTCTCGCAAAACATTTACAATACAACAACACACTATTTCGACTCCAATTTTGGCACTGATCTTGTTTACATTTATTTTCAATCTTTGATTCAGATCTCATGTGCTATGTGATTATATTATGATTTTGATCTTAATTTATATTTGCAAGTGATTTTTTCTTTCAATCAATCTATTTCAAAACTCCTAAACAACTTACCCATTCAAAGCTAAATCGCTTAAATACCCTTAGTAACTCATAGGTACTACCCCCCTTGGCTTTGTTAGGAATTCTGCCTAAATGGAGGAGTCAAGATCAAGTGACAATAATTGACTCGAGACTTTCCCCCAAGGAACGCACCTAAGCAGCTTGAAGATTTCAGTTGTGATAACCCTTAGGGGAGCGTTCCGTCGGCAACAGTTTCCAAGTGTCATTGTGAGAACCCATGTGCCATGAATGGTAATCAACTACCTAAGTGGAATTCCTTGCTGATATTTATTTCTGTTGTAAGAAGGCAGCTAAGAAATCAAATCAATAATTTAATGGAGCATGGGCACAACCCAAAAATTCGTATGGCTGAGTATGGGCTCAGTTTTGTGTACCCAAAAGTCAATTTCCCTTATGGGAATTCATTTCCCTTCATTCTCATTCCATTATTGAGCAACCAAACTCTAGTTTTCAGCATGTTATGCATTCCCAGCAAGAGAAATAATAGAAATTGTAAGTTGAGAAAGAACCCTATTTTAGAATGTTAAAAACACCCATATATTCATGTGGGTTGTGAAATCCAATGGGGAATCCATATATGTCAACCCTTGGGTGAATTTTAGAGTGTCAAAAACTCAAAAAATCTGTGGGAGAATCCAATTTTGGAAGCTTGGAAGTTGAATTTCGTGGATGCAAATTAGTGTGGCCAAAAAGCATAGAATCCAAGAGAATTGAATCTTAAGAGGGATCAAAGGTTGAAAGTTGCTTGATAAACCCAATGAAGCAAAGAAATATCTGAAAGTCTAGTAGCTTGGACCTTTCTATGCCCACCATGAATAGCACTGGAGGGAAGGGGCGCCTAAGGAATTGTGTAGCAAAGAAGGGGACCTTCCTTGTGTTGGGTGTGGTAGGTATTGTGGGTGCCAAGGCTGGCTGAGATTGAGATGCATGCAGCTCTGTGGTTGAGCTCACTAGCTTAGCATTCACCTCCTTTACCTCTTGGTATGCTTGATAAACCTAGTGATGCACTGGCTTAGCATGAGAATATGTTCCTATGGTTGTGAGTGACCCTGTGTAGTTCCTCCTTAGTGGATACATAGCCCATCTCGGGGGTGGCCTCTGAGCAGAAAAATAAAGTGTTGGGCAAAGTGCCTATTGCTGGGTGGAGCGTTGCTCTTCCATGGCCAGTTATCGGGACAACTCCCATTAAAAGATAAGTGTTTAACTGTTAATTTATTGTTTTGTTTGGATGTGCATGAATTATTGTTATTATTATTATGTATGTGACGAGTATGTTGGTGTATGCATGTTGTTTGTATATGGGCAGTGAATTTATTTTCTGCTTTGTATTTTGGTATATGCACACACATTTAAATGATTATGCATTTCATAATATGGCCATGGGAGAGAATTTAGAACCCCATAAGTCATTAATGTTCCCTCTGTTGGTCGAATTGATGGGAGGGAACGTGACAGAGTGGTACAGAGCGAATGGTTGCAACATTGGGGTTGTTTGGGCCAGAATCCACACTCACAAGCATAATACTTGAGTTGCACAGTAAGTGCTAATAACATTTTGGTAAAAATTGTATTCTTAAGTTACAGATGGTGTTTTAACATAGGCATGAATTCAACCAGCATTCTATCAGCTAGAATAATATATTGGGTTGAGGAAATCTAAGAAAATTAATTTTTGTAGATCTATCAGTGTAAATTTTTTCCATGTTATGTAATAGAAACATTTCGTAAATGGAAGAAATTGATAATTTTGTTTTATTTATGAAAGTGGAAAAATTTGACGTGGACCCCACCCATTCCAAGGAGACAAGAGGGGTATGACATGGACTAGTCACGTTGGAGGGACATGCAGGTGGATGATGTCCATAGTTTGCAGGTGCAGCAGAGTATGGATTTGCGGCAGTCGTCGGCATGCATCCACGGAGTTGCCAAAATGTGTTTCAAGGAATAGGTTGCAGAGAAAGGTCCGCAGTTTCAATGGATTATAATTCCATAGTGTTCGTCAGTCATCAATGCACATTCACGGGGGTACAAAATTTTCTCCCAAGAAAAAAAAATCCGCGATACATCCTGCTCCGATTTGACAAAAAATTCAAAATATCGACTTTTAAATATTAGGGTCTGGAGACCCGATGGGGGGGGGATTTGGGATGAAATTACTATGGTGCGGTCATAGACCAAGAACATAGATAAATCTGGGATGTTGGATCCAAATTCTAAAAGGTGTGAGGCCGGGCTGTGGAAGAAGGCCAAAATTCACTATTTCGGAGCACTTTTTAGGGATTTTGGAAAACTTGCAGGAGGTAAAAGTGACCCTAGATGTCGAAGCCAAAAAAAAAAATTGAACTTGACATTTTATCTAATCATTAATGTGGACAACTTTCGTTAAATGATTTTTTTTCCAAAAATTATTAATTTGGGAGATAATCAGTTTTGGTAAAACAATCTATGGGAAAAAGTGCCAAAGTTAAAAGTAGTCAAACCCAGAATTTTGTGGAAGCTGATTGGAGCATCAGATCAGAGACTTGAAAGTTGTTGAGAAATCATTTTTATGTGTACTAAAAGTTCCCGATAGAAAATGTTTTCTAGTTCTTGCTAAATTTTCTTCTGTTGGCGGCTAAAGTTGGTCTCTGAAATTAATTGCACCTATAAAAACAGTGCAGAATTGGGCAAAATTAGCATTTTTGGGCGGATGTAACTTTCATCTCCTAGATAAAAATGAAGCATGAAGATACTCGTTGGAAATCTTATCCAGAGAGGAACAATGGTGCATGGTCAGATTCTGAATTAGGAATTCATATGTCCTTGGGATTCGAATAGAAAAGTGCCTATAACCTTAATTTGACATAAATTGTTAATAATGGTAGTTTCCATAAATGCATAAATGGAAAAAAAAATGATGACTCAAGAAACTTGTGAATTATTCCATAAGAATAATTCTAATAAAGAATAGCATTTTTATGTGTCATTGCATATATTACTAAGATGCCTAATAAATATCTCTATGATGCATAGTGTTTGAAGTTGATAATCTTTGAATAGTTGTAGCAGAGGGCAACAAGTAGAAGGGAAAAAAGTCTTTAAAAGAAAATGGTAACCATGAATGATGCCCAAGACCCCTATGAACATGATGAGGATTTCGTAGGATAAAATATACAAGAGAGAAATTCCGAGACAGAATCCAATGGGAGGAGAGGGAAAATCACTCCCCAAAATTTGGTTGAAACAATGAGAAGTTTCAATGAGAGGCTAATCAAGGCCCAAGAAAAGCAGAACCAGATTAATGTTTCCATCCTTCAAATTTGATTGATATTCAGTAGAGGGATCATCTTGGATCTAATCCAAGCAATGTTGGTCAAGAAAGAAGAAGTGCATAAAGTTTCTCTAGGAGTTGCACTAAGAAGAGGACTCCAAGTCCAAGAAATAGTTCTTTGAGAAGGGCACATAAGGTATCTATGTCCAGATATTCTCCTAGCAGGTCATGTGATTCTCAAGATTCTCGAAGTATCCCAAAGTATACTTCTAGCAAAAATTTGAAGAAGAAGAAATTTCCAGAGTATCCCACAAAGAGAATTCAGGAAGGCAAGGCCACCCACATTAGATGGAGAAAGTAAGATAGGTCAGGAAGCAGACGCATGGCTCCTTGGGATGAAGAAATATTTTAGGATTCATGATTACTCGGGAAGTGAAAAGGCCAGGAATTTCTATTTACAACCTCAATGGATAAGCTCCAATTTGGCGGGAGCATCTCATGCAAGTAAAAGGAATCAAGGAGAGAAGGATCAATTGAGAGCGATTAAAAAAAGTATTTCAAGAAAAAATACCTATATGCCAGGTATTATGATAATAAGAGGAAGGATTTCAATGAACTAAAACTGGGGAAAAATTCTATGGAAGAACATGTCCATAAGTTTTTGGAATTGTTGAGGTATGTATATTACATCAAATATGAAAGAGTAAAAATTCAAAGCTTCCTTGAAATTCTGGCCCAAAATTACAGAGATAGGATTGAGTTTGTTAATCCACCAACTCTTGATGGAGCCATCAGAATGGAAATGCATTATTATGAGCAAAGCAAAGGGAATTCATAGGTTCATCCATCATGGAAAGGAAAACCAAAGGATAAGTGGATTCAAGCCTCCACCATTCAGAAATCAACCAAGAAATTCCCAACAAAGCCAGCAAGCACGAAGTGGAAGTGGAATTAAGCCAGTGGTAGTAGCAAAAAAAGGACCAAAAGTACCACTTCAGTGTTGGGGATGTGGAGAAAACCACATGATTAAAGACTATCCAAATCGAAGAGAGAGCCCTCAAGGCTTGCATAACTTAGAAGAAGAAGTTACATTGGAGGATATGGCGAGGGAAACTCCCTGAATTTATGCAGCGTTGGATAACCATCAGGAATACCACCAATCAACAGTAGTAGAAATTGAAGGTAAGATTGCTAAGCAATCTATTTCAGTTTTGATTGATCTAGGATCTACTCATAAGTATGTTACTCCAAAAGTGGTTGAAATTTGTTCTCTTATTAAAATGAAGCATGATAAGTCATGGCTAGTTCAATTAGCCACAAGAACAAAAATAAAAGTGAGTGAAGCAGCAATGGAGTGTCCTATAGAGTTGAATGGACTCCTCACAAAAATAAATTTGAATGTCCTACCATTAGGATCTTATGAAGCTCTTATTGGTATGTCTTGGTTGGAAAAGCATAGATTCAAGATAGATTGATATGAAAATTTCCTTTAATGAATTGATGAATAGGGAAGGATGAGAGTGGCGAAAGGGATTCCCAAGCAAGTTTTAGTAGAGCGGATTTCAGCCGTGCAGTTGGGAAATTTCTACAAGAAAGGTTCCCACCTATATGCGATCCATATATCAAATTCATTAGAGGATAAAGGCCCAAATATAGAGGATTATCGGCTGTTGCAAGAGTTCAAATATTTGTTTATATATGAAGTTCCGGGACTGCCACAAAAAATGGACTTTGATTTTACTATCAATCTTGTTCTAGGGGTAGCCACAATTACTAAAGCTCCTTATCAAATGAGCACGCTAGAATTGGTAGAGTTGAAAATGCAACTACAAGAATTAATGGACAAGAAGTATATCATACCAAGTGTTTCTCCTTGGGGAGCACCGGTGTTATTTTTCAAGAAGAAATATGGGACATTAAGGCTATGTATTGATTACAAGAAGCTAAAAAAAGTGACAGTCAAGAACAAGTACCCATTTCCCAGAATTAATGATTTGTTTGATCAAATGAAGGGAGCCAGAGTGTTTTCAAAGATTGACTTGAGATCCGGTTATCATCAAGTGAGGATAAAAGAAGAAGAAATTCAAAAAATAGCTTTCCAGACGATATATGGCCATTATGATTTCACGGTGGTTCCATTTGGTCTTACCAATGCACCCATCACATCCATGTGCCTCATGAATAGTGTTTTCAGCAAGTATTTGGATAAATTCTTGTTAGTGTTTGTTATGTCCCAAATTTGTTATTGGGTCACAATGGCCTAAGAAAATTTGCCACATTCATTAGAGTTTGTCAAATTGATTCTAAAGGTCAAATAATTGCCGAGGAAAATTACTAGTTTCCTAGGTTTGGGGTGGAAGCTTTGGGATTTAGAATAAGGGGGATAATAAATGATGTTTGAACATTAGAATGGCATAAATATTTAATAAAAGAGATAAATAAATATATACAAGTGAAAATCAAAGTTTCATTTGATCATGAAGACACATGGAGGAAGTGGGACCCACATATGGCTAGATTTCCCCCACTACACTTGGCATCATTTTCTCACCAATTCGAATTCAAGGTGAATGGTAACATACTTGGGGGAGTTAAAAGGGTATTATTCATGGCATGACTCATCCAAGGTCGAAATATAGAGAAAAAATAACTCCCATGGAAGAGGAAGAGGCAATTTGGAGCTAGTGAGACACTTGGGCTAGATTCCCTAGCTTTATGACAACAATGATGAAGATGCTATGAAACCTATGACACAAATCAGACCTGAAGGATGACATATGACATATATGACATGTCAGGGCTAAAAATAGACTCCAATAGGGTGCTCAAGGGTGTTAGGGCAGCTAAGATGCTTCCACATGTGATTTGGTGGAAGTGGGAGACTAGGAATTGTTGTACAATTGGCATTCTTTGGAATCTCTTCCCAACTTGAGTTGGCATGAGTCTCTTGGAAGGAATTCGACCCATGGAGGACATTAGAACTTTATAAATTTCAAGAACAAATAATGAAACCAGCTTTTGATCATTTGTAGAATTTGCAATTGCATTTGTGAAGAGGGAGAGCTAGTGGATGACTAGTTTCTTGCCTTAGCCAATTTCAAGGGTGAAAGATTCCCATCCAAATTGGTGATTGGAAAGGCCATTTATACCTTTAATTTGGAGCTTTAATGGAGTCTTTATTTTCAGGTGTAAGCTACAGGGCAGCTCATGGTTTCTTCTATTGCAGCTCACTCCTTCAACCATTTCCAGTTTTGATGGCATATTCTTGATCCTTGACGGAGGGAGTTTTTGGTGAGATATTGTAATATTTGGGGGAGTTTATAATGCCCAATTTATTTTTTAATATGAATTAAATACTCTATTCTTCATCTCCAAAAAATTTCAGGTCGAAATTCCAAGTAGAAATGTGTAAATCGCATTTTTAATGAAAGAACAGTGCCATTTCCCCGCTACCTTGTTGTGAACCAATGTAATGATGATGATTTCGAATGAATGGATGATTATATGATATATGTTTGATTAATATACTACCATGGATGTATTTTACAAGTTTCATGTACTGTACTTGATCATTTGAAGTATTTTTACTCAGTTTAATTGCATTGGGAGAAGAAATAGTGTCATTTCCTCAAGGGTCGAATGGGTGATTTTTGCAGCTGAATGGGAGAGGGTTGAAACAGATATAATAATCAATTAATGGTGCACATGAGACCTTAATAACATCCTTAATACATTCCATACCTCTGTTCAGAAATTTTAGTGGTTTTGGAGGCATTTGGGAAGCCATTTTCAGTACTTACCCCAGGGGGATTTAAACCCCAAATTACTAGTAAAATTGCATACTTGGTCCAGAATATTAAGAGAATTTGCAGAGGTCTTTTGGTGGCCATATATCATCCCTGAACATAATATTCAAGTACTAATATCATTCATACACCTTCCTTGAATATTTGAAGGCATTTGGAGTCAATTTGAGACCTAGAGACCAATACTAGTCAAAGGGAAATTACTAGTAAAGTTCCCTACATTGACCAGAATTGAAAGAGGATTTGCAGAAATATTTTAAAGGTCCAAAAGCATCCCTGAAACACATATTTATGTTATAACATCATCCATATACCTTCTCAGAATATTTGGGAGCAATTGGAGCAATTTGGGGACCTAGAGCTCAAAGCTAGTCAAAGGTCTAACTAGGGAAAAAAGTGAAAATTTGTAATTTTAATAAAATTCCTAACAAGGGACATTACAGTGGTATCAGAGCATGGTCTTTGCACCTACGAGTTAATATCATACATTGAAGAATAAGTTGCAGCCATGTCTTACTATTATGATGAACCCTATGAGTACAATTCTTATGAGGAATATGCAGATGCTTATGAACAATATGAAAGAGAATGTGAATGGTATGAGGAAGAGGTGCCATCATGCAACACTTCTTACAATTTCAAGAGGAATGAAGATTATGATTATGACCCTATGTATGATAAATATGAGGATGTCACACCACCAAAGGATAATGCTATGGATTATTTACAAAGATGGAGAGCAAAATATAAAACCTTGCCCCAACAATATCAATCATATCAAGAATGTCTTGCTCTGAGCAAAAATACACAAAATGCCATATCTTTTGAGTACTATGCTGAATATATTTTTTCAAATAGGCCCAAACATGAAGATGTGGATTTATTAAAGAAAGGTTTATTCCCTTCTTATAAAGAACCTTGGAGAGAGTTTCATATATGTGTGCCTGAAATGAGGGTGAGTGAAAAGCTCAATGAAATATCTGAAGCTTCCGCGAAGGCATGTATGTCCTACTTGAGAAGAGTTTTTGGGGATTCTTCAAAAATAGATTCCAAAGATATTGATCATAAGGAAAACAAGGGGAAAAATGCATCAGCTTGCTTGAAGGAGAAAAAGGAAGAGACATCACAAGATCATGAAGAAGATTCTATTGAAAATATGGAAGATCATTTCGAGACACCTTCTAGCTTAGACACGAACCAAAGAGCATCTACTGATGGATGCTTAAAATATGAAGGATTACCTACTGATGGGTGCTCACACCTCTATGTTGGTGACATAGAGATCACTTTTGAAAGTGTTGCTGCAAGCCCAAGTTCCATTAAGCATGATAATGAAGACCTTGTAGCAGTTGAAGAAGAACCAAGATCAACTTCCCCATCTCCACTTGAGCTTCATGAAGTTGGTCCAAGAAAAATTGAAGAAGATGAGGAGGTTCATTTTCAAGAGCCTCATTTTCTTGAAGGGTCCTTAAATATGAATGAAAAGAATATCCAAGAGTCCCTCAGCATTCTCCATGACACTCAAGCACTGGTGTCAAATTCTTGTTGGAGGGCTACTTCATTGGAGGAAACATCCTTCCTTGAAGACATGGAGAAGATTCAAAGAGCAATGTGCCACATCAAAGGTAATTTCATGTCTTTGATTTTTGATAGAAACCATTTTTTTGAGCTTAATGAATTGTTACATGATGCATACTTGAATAATAATGAGGATATTCATAAGCTCACAATTAAAAATGAGCAACTTCTTGAAAAGTTGCAAGATACTTGTTTTTCCTCCTATGTTTCAGATTGTCAAATGGTAGATTGTTTGGAGGATTCTCATGACATGGTGGATCATGATAAATGTGGGAATTTGAATGTGCTTAATGTGTTTGAAGATGAATTTGAAGAGATCCAAACACTTGATGTGGTGGAAGAGGAACTTGAATTGTCTCTTGATGATGGTTATGCAATTTTTAAAGAAGAGCATGATTCTTCTACATTGGAACCAATCTATGACAAAGGTTTCACACTTTTGAAGGAGCTGCATGATACTACCCATATGGATCCTTCCCATGATGAAACTTCTTCATTTTTTTATCAATTGGGTGAGTTAGTTCATTCTCCTACATCCTACAATTCCATGTTTTGCAGCATTAGTCTCAAGGGAGTATGGGTGAAAGGATTTTTTTTATGGTGCCACATGAGGAGTATGGAACTCCTAGATTTACTTTTTATGATGACATGATTGGAGCAAATTATTATTCACATTTGCAGCAACATCCTTTGTTACTTTATGATGATGCACATCGACATGGATGCACCTATGATATGCATTTGAATCACTTGAAGACTCATGGTTTTTCTTGCTCAACACTTGATTCATTTGGTGTTGGAGGAACTTCATCCAACACCTGGGTGAATAGATTTATGATTGGAGAACATTTTTGTTGGAAGCCACATACTTTGTTATATCTTTATGATTCTCACATTCATGGATGTATGGGTAAGACTTCTTTGAGTCATTTGAAGTCTCCTTGTTTTTTCTGCTCATTATTTGGTTCAGATTTTAGAGGAGATTCTTCATTCACTTCTTGGATGAAAGAATACATGGTTGAATATTTTGATGCATATCGCATCCTTTTGGAGCAGCATTATAGGACATGGGATCCTCACCTATGTCATTGGAGCATATTTGATTAGTCACTTGAAGCTTGTATGCACTTGGAAAATGGTGGTCTACTTGCTTGGAGGTATAAGCACTTTCATGATTCTTTGATAAAGCACCTCCTTGATGTACATTTTCATTATGTTGTTATGTACTTTGATGATATATATTTTGCACTCATGATGTTTGGAAGAATGCATACAAGAAAATGGGATCCAAGAATCCTCTTATCTGATGGTCTGGGTTGGAAAGCACTCTTAATTGTTGGGGTGCAATACAAGCAATGGGACCCTGGAATAATTTTTATCTCATTGGTTTCAAATTTTTTGGGGAAACAAGAAGTATGGGAGATGTATTTCCCATTTAATAAAGTGATTTTTATCAGAGTAGTACAGAAGCAAGCATGGTGGTTCCTCTCTAAAATCTTCATGGAAACTCAAAGACTCAAGGTTGGGTAATTCAATGGCACCTTCAAAGAATTATACAGAAAGCAGGTTCTTCAACACCCATGTTTGAAATTGCTTGAGGACAAGAAATATTGGGAAGGGAGGATTTGTCATGTCCCAAATTTGGCATTGGGTCACAATGGCCTAAGAAAATTGGCCACATTCATTAGAGTTTGTCAAATTGATGCTAAAGGTCAAATAATTGCCAAGGAGGAAAATTACTAGTTTCCTAGGTTTTGGGTGGAAGCTTTGGGATTTGGAATAAGGGGGATAATAAATGATGTTTGAACATTAGAATGGAATAAATATTTAATAAAGGAGATAAATAAATATATACAAGTGAAAATCAAAGTGGCGTTTGATCATGAAGACACATGGAGGAAGTGGGACCCACATATGGCTAGATTTCCCCCACTACACTTGGCATCATTTTCTCACCAATTTGAATTCAAGGTGAATGGTAACATACTTAGGGGAGTTCAAAGGGTATTATTCATGGCATGACTCATCCAAGGTCTAAATATAGAGGAAGATGAACTCCCATGGAAGAGGAAGAGGCAATTTGGAGCTAGTGAGACACTTGGGCTAGATTCCCTAGCTTTATGACAACAATGATGAAGATGCTATGACACCTATGACACAAATCAGACCTGAAGGCTGACATATGACATATATGACATGTCAGGGATAAAAATATACTCCAAGAGAGTGCTCAAGGGTGTTAGGGAAGCTAAGATGCTTCCACATGTGATTTGGTGGAAGTGGGAGACTAGGAATTGTTGTACAAGTGGCGTTCTTTGGAATCTCTTCCGAACTTGAGTTGGCATGAGTCTCTTGGAAGGAATTCGACCCATGGAGGACATTAGAACTTTATAAATTTCAAGAACAAAGAATTAAACCAGATTTTGATCATTTGTAGAATTTGCAATTGCATTTGTGAAGAAGGAGAGCTAGTAGATGACTAGTTTCTTGCCTTAGCCAATTTCGAGGGTGAAAGATTCCCATCCAAGTTGGTAATTGGAAAGGCCATTTGGACCTTTCATTTGGATATTTAATGGATTCTTTATTTGTAGGTTTAAGCTACAAGGCATCTCATAGTTTCTTCTATTACAGCTCACTCCTTCAACCATTTCCAGTTTTGATGGCATATTCTTGATCCTTGAGGGAGGGCATTTTTGGTGAGCTATTGTACTCTTTGGGGGAGATTATAATGCCCCATTTATTTTTTAATATGAATTAAATAATTTTTATTAATCTCCAGAAAGTTTCAGGTCGAAATTCCAAGTAGAAATGTGTAAATATCATTTTTAATGAAAGAACAGTGCCATTTCCCCACTACCTTGTTGTGAACCAATGTAATGCTAATGATTTCAAATGAATGGATGATTATATGATACATGTTTGATTAATATACTTCCATGGAGTTGTTTTACAAGTTTCATGTACTGTACTTGAGCATTTGAAGTATTTTTACTCAGTTTAATTGCATTGGGAGAAGAAATAGTGTCATTTCCCCAAGGGTCGAATGGGTGATTTTTGCAGCTGAATGGGAGAGCATTGGAACAGATATAATAATAAATTAATAATGCACATGAGACCTTAATAATATCCTTAATACATTACATACCTCTGTTCATAAATTTGAGTGGTTTTGGAGGCATTTGGGAATCCATTTTCAGTACTTACCCAGGGGGGATTTGAACCCCAAATTACTAGTAAAATTGCATACTTGGTCCAGAATCTTAGGAGATTTTGTAGAGGTATTTTGGTGGCCATATATCATCCCTGAACATCATATTCAATTAATAATATCATTCATACACCTTCCTTGAATATTTGAAGGCATTTGGAGTTAATTTGAGACCTAGAGACCAATACTAGTCAAAGGGAAATTACTAGTAAAGTTCCCTACATTGACCAGAATTGAAAGAGAATTTGCAGAAGTATTTTAAAGGTCCAAAAGAATCCTTGAAACACATATTTATGTTCTAAAATCATCCATATACCTTCTCAGAATATTTGGGAGCAATTGGAGCAATTTGGGGACTTAGAGCTCAAAGCTAGTCAAAAGTCTAACTAGGGAAAAAAGTGAAAAATTGTCATTTTAATAAAATTCCTAACAAGGGACATTACAGTGTTCTTGGATGACATTCTTTTTTACTCAAAGAGTGAAGAAGAGCATGCAGAACACTTAAGAATGGTGTTTCAAATTGTTAGAGAGAACAAATTGTATGCCAAGATAAGTAAGTGTGAATTCTTGTTGAAATAATATGCAGCTACGTAAGATATTCTTGTATTGCATAAAACCTAATATAAAACCCTAAAAGAATAATTCTAAATATATAATCTCAAGAAATCAAGTGAAAATAGACAAGTTGGTCCCACAGAAAGCAATGGGTCAAGCTACCGTAACAAATGGGAAGTTTGACCCAAACAATGGGCAAAAATGTCCCAGTGAAGTCGGCCCTATAGTGAAAAAGTTAGCCAAAAAAGTGTATAAATAAGGGGGTTGAATTCCTCATTTAGGATCATCACACAAGTTCGCTCAAGCAAGTGCAGAAGTGTGCATGGGAGAGTTGCCGCAGCTGAAGGAATCTTATGTTTGGGGTTCTATCTTATCTTGTCTCTGTATCTTCTATTCTTGGGGCATATTTGTATGAGAGAGATTTAGCTCTTTGTTATATTAACATTATACTTTGTTGACAAATCTATATTGAGAATTTTTGTTGGGTTTTTCCCGTGAGAGGGTTTTCCTAGGATAAATGGTTGTGTCTATTGTTGAATGTATTTCTTTCAGTGATCCTTATGCATGCAATTATTATGATGTGATATGATAAATTGAATGAAATACTAACATAATTGATCTTAAGTAAAATTCTAACATGGTATCAGAGCAAGACTAAAAGAAAGCATTGCGACAAATACTTACGACACTTGCAGCAACTGCAACTACCAAAACTAGGTCTTCTTGTTTCTAGGGTTTCCATCCACAAATCAAGCTCGACCTTAGCACTATTGAACTCAGCCTAGGAGGGCACATATTCCTATGGAAGCAAATTCCAGATCTGAGAATTTTCAGTTTTGACCTAATCACTACTGCTCGAGAAATCTAGGGCATCAAATTTTTGGTGGTTCTATCCACAGATCCAAAATAAAAGTATCTCTGCTTAACTCACCTTAGGGAGGCACATCTTTTCCTTGGATCAGAATTTCAAGATTCATAAGTTGAAAAATTAGGGTTTCTTTGTCAAACCCTAGGTTAGCATATTTTAGAAGGACCTTGAAGCCAGCACTTGACTTGAGCATCTCAATTGGTAAGTTATATAATATTTGTTTCTATTTGAGGTTCTCATATTATCAATATTGTCAAGATGTCAAGAAACACCAAGCTTGATGAGAAGCTTGAAGGATTGTATAACTTTCGAGCATGGAAGTATAGAATGATTCTCATTCTAGAAGAAAATGATTTGAAGAATTATGTTAAGGAAGAGGTTGTAGAGACAGAGGGAGAGGAAGACAAAAAAAGACATAAGAAGAATATGGTTAGGGCTAAGAGGGTCATTTTTTATTCCATCAAATATCACTTGATCCCTCATGTTTTATCCTTGAAGACTCCCAAGTAAATTTTTGATGCATTAACGAAGTTATATGAAGGGAAGAACATCAACCGGAAGATAACCTTGAGAACTCAACTCAAGAATGTGAATATGAAAAATTCAAAGACCATCCAATTCTACTTCACAAGGGTCTCCCAAATCAAAGAACAACACGAAGCTATCGGAGATAAAATTAAAGAGGTAGAATTGGTGATGTCTACATTGAATGGTATCCCAAGGTCTTGGGAATCATTCATTTAGGGAATTTTTTCTAGAAGAAAGCTAACCACGTTCAACAAGTTGTGGGAATATTGCACACAAGAAGAATCCAAATTGGAAGCAAGAGAAGAAAATATAGGTGAAGATGATAATCAAGCTTTAGGAACACATACAAATAAAGAGAAGTTCAAGAAGGAAGATCACTCTCACAATAATCCTAAGAATTTTCAGAAGACTCATAGGTTCGAGAAATATTACTCAAAATTTAGATGCTACACTTGTCAGAAGATGGGACACATTGAAAGGAATTGTCCCCATGCAAAAGATCAAGTCAAGAAAAGAAAGAATAAGAGGTATCATGCTCATGCTGCAGAAGAAAATGAACATGTTCAGAAGAAGGAAATAGAATATTGTTCAAGTGAAGAAGAATATGTTTTGATTTCCGCTCTTACAGGTACTGTGGCTCATGGTAGTGATACTTGACTTGTTGATAGTGGTGCTTCTAAGCACATGACAAGTTTCAAAGACTCTCTCATGAATGTAACATAGAAGGATTCACCTCTTAAGGTGAAGCTTGGAGATTATTACCAATATCCCATAAAAGGGGTAGGGGAAGCTTCCTATAAGTTAGACTCTGGAAAAACTATAAAGATGAAAGATGTTTTGTATGTACGGAGTTTGAAGAAGAATCTCCTTTCCATATTAGCATTATAATAGAAAGGATCCAGAGTTGATTTTGTTGATGGCCAAGTTCTTATGTGTCCAAGAGGAAATATTATTGACAATGCAGTTGTGATTGGTATTGAAGAAGAAGTCTTATACAAGATGAAGGGACAATCAGATCAAGCATTGGTACTATGAATCCAACTAAGATGTGGCATAGAATGCTTGCTCACATACATTACAAAGAATTTCCAATCATTATCAAGTTGGTTACATGTCTACCAGAGATTTAGGTAAATCATGATGATATATGCAAGGTATGTGAACAAAGAAAGAATGAGATCTTGGATACAGTGCATGAGGACCAAGGATGAAGACTTCAGCAAGTTGCGGACCAGAAGAAGAAGAAGATCAAGGTCTTCATAATCAAACGATGGAGCAGAGTACGCTTCCAGAATCTCCAGTGACTTCTACAAGGAGGCAGAAATCAAGAGGGAGCCTACAAAACACATGAAAGATAAGTATTTAAACTGGCATTTGAGTTATTTCTTAAATCTCTAAGTGTTTAAATGATATTGTTAACAATAATTGTATGCATGTTTGTATTCCTAGAACCAGGAAGTGTATTATGCATGTTATAGTGAATGTATTAATGAACAATATACTCTTAATGTGTAAGTAGACTATGGTGGTGCATAACATTCCATATGGATGAGTGTTGTGTTGAAGCATTGACTAAGAGGGTTATATAACTATGTGAATTTTGCATAAGAATTTTTCATTAAAATGTCAATATGATTTGATGATTATGAAATGTTACTAATCATATAAATAAAATTCATGTGCTATGACCTACAAGAGAAGGATGATGATACTTGTTCCAAAGAACAAGTGATGATTGTTCAATAGTGACCTTCAAGAATATTTACAAATTCAAGCATACTACAGAAGTACAAAGCAAGGTTCATGGTTTCTCTCAGAAAGAGGGAATCGATTATGACGAGATGTTTGCTACAATGGCCAGACACATTTCTATCAAAACTATTATAGCTTCAGTGATGGAAATTAAACTAGATAGATTCCAAGACTACTTTCTTGAATGGTGTAATCGAAGAAGAATTGTATATCGAGCAACCTCCAGGATTTGAGACTCTCGACGGAGAATCACATGTGTAGAAAGATTTGTATAGGATCAAAGGGCACCCAATGCATAGTATGCCAGGATAGAAATTTATTTGATGCATATTTCAACCTTTTGCTACAAGGCTGAAGATGGTTTCTATATGTAGATGTTCCAATGTAGAGAGTACAAGATGTTAAGATGCGGAGGGAGGATAGTGATCAGTTACAGAAGGAGCAGAAAAATCCACTTCAGAGGGAGTGACTACAACACATAATTGATAGCTTTCTGATAAGCTTGGGTTTTACCTAGAATAAAGCAAACTCCAATCCTTACTACAAGGTTGAGGATGGGAAACCAGTGATATTGCTACTATATGTAGATGACTTGTTTCTAATAGGAGATGAGAATATCATTGCAGAAACCAAGAATAAGCTTTCCACAAAGTTTGATATGAATACCTAGGTATGATGCACCATTTATTAGGTCTAGAGGTGTGGCAAAGTCTAGATGAGATTTTCCTTAGCCAAGGAAAATATGTTGTGGAGATCCTAAAGAGATTCAAGATGTTGGATTGTAAGTCCATGGCTACATCGTTGGCATCAAAATTGAAGTTGTTGTGTGATACTTTTTTAGAGACAATGGATGCCACATTATATAGACATATGATTGGTTCGTTGATGTACTTGAAAAACACTAGACCAGATATATGCTTTGCAGTGAACACTTTGATTCAGTACATGGTTGAGCCGAGACATGTTCACCTAATTGCAGCAAAGCATGTGATGAGGTATATGAAGGGTACACTTGATTATGGACTTAGATATGTGTCAGATCAAAATATTAGCCTGCAAGGCTATGTTGTCTCAGATTGGGTCAATAGTGTCATAGACAGAAAGAGCACTTCAGGATGTTGCTTCAGTTTGGGATGAGGCATGATTTCCTTGTTCGGCAAGAAGCAGACTAGTGTGGCACTCAGTACAACTGAGGCATATTATATTGTAGCGTGTTTAGCTAGTAGTGAAGCAGTGTGGCATCAAAAGTTACTTGCAGGGTTGTGTGATCTTGATTTAGAGGCCAATTGTATTTTTTGTGACAACTAGAGTTGTGTAAATATGTCCGAGAACCTAGTGTTTCATGAAAAATCAAAGCATATTGAGATCAAGTACCATTATATCAGAGATATGGTACAGAAGGGAGTAGTTAAGCTCTAGTATATTGCAACAGATGAGCAGACAGCCAATGTGTTGACCAAGCCTCTTTCGAGAGTGAAGTTTGAGTACTTCAGGGACAAGCTCGGCTTGATGCAGAGAGATATCCCTAGTAAGATGGAGGGATGAGTCAGATATGTGATTTAGGGGGATGTAGCTATATAGTGTGGTAGAAACAAGTGGTCATTTATGGGCATGTATTACTAGACTCTGTGAGAACTGGAGAGAGTGACCAACTCTTGACGACTGGAGAGTGTGACCATACTTTGTATGTGTACCCAGTCGAGTTGTGTATCCAGTTAGAGCTAGTATGTATGCATGAACTAGAGAGAGTGACCAACTCTTAATGAATAGATAGCGTGACCATAATTTGTATGTGTATA
This sequence comes from Larix kaempferi, assembly GCA_027924585.1. Taxonomy (NCBI): domain Eukaryota; kingdom Viridiplantae; phylum Streptophyta; class Pinopsida; order Pinales; family Pinaceae; genus Larix; species Larix kaempferi. Next base: position 35,326,739 of record BSBM01000106.1, read on the forward strand.
CAATCGAGTTGTGTATCCAGTTAGATCTAGTATGTATGTGTGAACTGGAGAGAGTGACCAGCTATTGATGACTAAAGAGTGTGATCATATTTTTTATGTGTATCCAATCGAGCTACGTATCCAAATAGAGCTAGCATGTGGGCGTATCCAGAATGGAGAGAGTGGCCAGACTCACGAGGGCTGGAGAGAGTGACCATACTCACAAGGTCTGGAGAGTGTGACCATACACATGAGGGCTAGAGAGAGTGACCATACTCAGATAGAGATGGTATCTAGTCAAGATGGTATCCAATTGAGTTGTTTATCCAATCGGATGTGTGTATCTAGATTCTGTGTGAACTAGATGAAGTCTTGTATTGACATAATGTGTGCTCCTGGACTACTCCCACTGATGAGATGCTACTGTGATTCCCTCAGATGCATGATTGATACAGATACATGATTGATATGATGGCTTGCTTGTATAGAAATGCTAGTGAGAGAGATATTCATGAAAGGTCAACAAGTAAATGGTCAAGTACAAGTCAGTAGATGCAATGTTGAAGACTATGCCAGAAGAATACCTTCCTTGTTGAGAGGGAGTATTGAAATAATATGCAGTCACGGAATATATTCTTGTATTTCATAAACCCTAATGTAAAACCCTAAAAAATAATGCTAAAGATATATTCTCAAGAAATCAAGTGAAATAGACAAGTCCTCCCCACATAAATCAATGGGTCAAACTGCCCCAAACAATGGGAAAAAATGCCCCAATGAAGCAGCCCTATAGTGAAAAAGTCAAACAGAAAAGTGTATAGATAAGGGGGTTGAATTCCTCATTTGGGATCATCACACAAGTTCACTCAAGCAAGTGAATAAGTGCACATGGGAGAGTAGTTGCAGCTGAAGGAAGCTTATGTTTTGGGTTCTATCTTATCTTGTATTTGTATCTTCTATTCTTGGGGCATATTTGTAATAGAGAGCTTTAGCTCTTCATTGTGTTGATGTTGTACTTTGTTGACGAATCTATATTGAGAAGTCATGTTGGGTTTTTCCCATGAGAGGGTTTTCCCATGATAAATCTTTGTGTCTATTGTTGAATGAATTTATTTCAGTGATCCTTATGCACGCAATTATTATGATGTGATATGATAAATTGAATGAAAGACTAACATAATTGCTCTTAAGTAAAATTCTAACACTTCTATCAAAGAAGGGTACGGTATTTGGGTCATATTATTTCAGAAGAAGGAATTGTAGTGGATCCATAAAAGATTGAAGCCATAATGAATTGGTCTAATCCAAAGAATTCCACAGATGTTAGGTATTTTATGGGTCTTGTAGGCTATTATAGAAGGTTCATTGAGGGATCCTCCAAGATCGCTCATCCAATTACCTCATTGCAAAGAAAGAATGTAAAATTTGTATGGTCTGAAAAATGTGAAGAATGCTTTCAGCAATTGAAGAGGTTACTTAATAGTGCCCCTGTTTTGAAGATTGCAGATCCAAAGAAATATTTTGTAGTATGCATGGATGTTTGCATTGAAGAATTAGGTGGAGTGATTATGCAAGAAGGCTTTGTGATTTTTTATGAGTTCAGAAAATTAAAAGAGCATGAAAATAATTATGCAACTCATGATTTAGAACCAGTAGCCACAGTACACGCCCTCAAGATTTGGAGGCATTATTTGCTACGAAGAAGGTTTGAGCTTAGGACAGATCACATGAGCTTAAAATATTTGTTTGATCAACCAAACTTAAATTCCAGGCAAGCTAGATGGATAGAATTTTTGTGTGAGTTTGATTTTGAAATCAAACATGTGAAAGGAAACGAGAACAAAGTTGCAGACGCTCTTAGTAGAAAATTTCATGTAGCATCCTTAAGTATGTGCAAAACAGATTTAAGAACAAGAGTTCTTGAAGCCCAAAATAAATATGAGACTTACCTTTAAGTAAAAGAGAAATTGTAGCAAGGAAATTTAGATGAAAAGTGTGAACGATAAAGCTTGGAGAAGATGATATTCTTGTTTATGAAGGCAAATTGTATATTCCAAATTGTGCAGATTTGAAGAAGATTGTAATGGATGAAATTCATCAAATGCCATACTCCGGACATCCAGGATATCAAAAGACAATAACAACAGCAAGGAAGCAATACTTTTGGAATCAAATGAAAAATGATGTAGCAGAATACAATTCCTAGTGTCAAAAGTGCCAAAAAGTCAAGGTAAAGCATCAACACCCAGCAAGACTGTTGCAGCCTTTTCCTATTCCAGAATGGAAGTGGGAAGTAATTTCTATGGATTTTATAATAGGTTTTCCAATGACATCAAGGCAACATGATTCAATCGTTGTTGTCGTGGAAAATCTATCAAGGGCATATCATTTTATTCCAGTCAACTCCACTAATAAAACAAATGACATAGCTAATATCTTCATGGAGGAGATATTCAGATTGCATGGGTTACCCAAAGCAATAGTCTCAAAAAAGATCCAAAGTTCACATCCAATTTTTGGAAAGGGTTATTTTAGGAATTGGGAACTCAACTAAATTTCACTTACATCGTATCATCCCCAAACAAATGGTCAAATTGATAGGGTGAATCAAGTTCTTGAGTCTATGTTGAGGATGTATGTGACGGATAAGCCATCCAAGTGGGAGGATTACCTGCACTTGTAGAGTTTGCATACAATAATGGACATCAAGCATCATTGGGAATGAGTCCATTTGAGGCATTGTATGGAAAGGGATGCAGAACTCCAGTAAGTTGGGATAGTCCGGTAAACATAATAGTACTTGGGCCATAAATGCTCAAATAAATGGAATGGAAAATTGTTAATATTAGGCATAATGCACGTGGAATTTAAAGTTCGGTATCATGTTTATTTGAGAGTAAAGCCAAGTAAAAATTCCCTAAAGTTTGGAAGTTGTGCCAAGTTGGAACCAAGATATTGTGGGCCATTTGAATTCCTTGATAGGATAGGGCCAATTGCATATAGGATTGCATTACCTTCTAACATGGGAGCTCATAACGTTTTTCATGTTTCTTTGATTAAGAAGTATGTACATGATCCTAATCAAGTAATTGATTGGAATGTGATTCAGGTGGAACATGGGGGAGAATTCCAAGTGGAAACTATGCACATCCTCAACAAGAATGTGACATTGCTTCGGAATCGAGCCATCGGATAGGTAAAGGTGCAATGGAAGCACCTCAGTCCCGATGAGGCTACATGGGAACTGGAGGATGCCATGAGAGAGGCATACTCATTTTTGTTCAGTTTTGAGATCACCGAGGATGGTGTTTTTCTAAGGGGGAGGGGGATGTAATACCCCTATTTTGACCCTCGAAATTATTGGCTTTATATGTAAATATTGTAAATATGTGGTATATGAGTCCTAGAGTGGAACTCAAGGCCAAGGACCTGCTAGTGAATACTCAACTTATAAAGGAAAGTATTTTATATTTTGTGGACATGTGCTAGTCAGCCATGGAAAATGAAAAAACAATGTAAATATTTATAATGTAAATAAAAGTCCAAGAGCTGGTTATGGAAGCAACTAAAATGATGGGGTTGTGTTTATATACTAGGGAGAGGTGAGGGGTGTGTGGGATTAAATACTTTGTTTCCAAGTGTCATCTTGAGAACCCATGTTCCATAAATGGTAAGCAACTACCTAAGTGGAATTCCTTGCTAATATTTATTTATGTTGTAAAAAGGGAATTGAGAAATCAACTCATTAATTTAATGGAGCATGGGCACAACTTAGAAATTTGTATGGTTGGGTATGGGATAATTTTTGTGTACCTAGAAGTCAATTTCCCTCATGTGAATTTGTTTCCCTTCATTCTCATTCCATTATTGAGCAACCAGACTCCAAGTTTCAGCATGTTATGCATTCCCAGCAAGAGAAATAACAGAAATCATAACTTGAGATAAAGCCCTGTTTTAGAATGTTAAAAACGCACAGAAATTCATGTGGGTTGTGAAATCTAGTGGGGAATCCATATATGTCAACCCTGGGGTGAATTTTAGAGTGTCAACAACTTGAAAATCCATGGGAGAATCCAATTTTGGAAGCTTGGAAGTTGAATTTCGTGGTTACAAATTAGTGTGGAAAAAAGCAGGGAATCCAAGAGACAATTGAAGCCTGAGAGGGATCAAAGGTTGGAAGTTGCTTGATAAACCCAGTGAAAGGCATTCAATCTCTGAAATTCTAGCACATTGGACCTTTCTATGCCCAGCCTAAATAGCACTGGAGGAAAGGGGTGCTTGAGGGACTGTGTAGCAGAGAAGGGGGCCTTCCTTGAGTTGGGTGTGGTAGGTATTATGGGTGCCAAGGTTGGATGAGACCAATTGAGATTCCTGTAGCTCTTTGGTTGAGCTCACTGGCTTAAAATTCACCTCCTTTACCTCTATGTATGCTTGATAAATCGAGTTGTTCCCTGGCTTAGCATGAGATTATGTTCCTATGGTTGTGAGTGAGCCTGTGTAGTTCCTCCTTAGTGGATACATAGCCCCGCTCAGGGTGGCCTCTCAACAGAGAGATAAAGTATTAGATGGAGTTCCCATGGCTGGGTGGAATGTTGCTCTTCCATAGCCAATTGCTTGGGCAACTCCAATTAAAAGATAAGTGTTTAACTCTTAATTTATTGTTGTGTTTGGATGTGCATGAATTATTGTTATTATTATTATGCATGTGATGAGTTTGTCGGTATATGCATGTTGTTTGTGTGTGGGGAATGAATTTATTTTCTTCTATGTATTTTATCATGCATCTGCACACACATTTAAATGCTTATAAATTTCATAATATGGTCATGGGGGCAAAATTTAGAACCCCATAAGTCGTTCATGTTCCCTCCGTTGGTCAAATTGATGGGAGGGGACGTGACACCAACCTTTAACTGCACTAGGGTCACTGCAGCACATTTCTTTTTCAACCACATTATGGCTCAATTTTTCATCCCTTTTCAATTGGTTTCTGATCATGGTTCTCACTTTGAGGAAATAATTTGGAAATAACTTGCACCTTTTTGAAATTTGAGCACTAGTTTTCCTCCGCCTATTACCCTCGAGGAAATTACCAAGTTGAGACCATTAACAGAATCCTCAAAATCATGCTCCAACTGATGGTGGATAAGCACAAGTCCAACTGGCACCATATTCTCTTTCCATCCCTCTAGGTGTCTCGGACATCAACCAAAACCACGACTAGGTTTACTCCATTCCATCTCATTCATGGAGTGGAGTTCATTCTCCTAATTGAATGTCAAATCCCTTCATTGCACCTTGCGGTCGAACTTTTACCAAAGACCTATGCTCTATAACAATCATTGATCACTCTGGAACAAGCATACAAGGATCGTTCTATGGCATTCCAAATAATCAAACATTCCAAATAGTGCTCTAAGGCACACTACAACACCCACATCCACCTACACACATTCCAGGAAGGTGACCTTTTCCTTGTCTATGACCAATCCCACAATAAACTTAGAAAAGAAAAGTTTGAGTCTATGTGGCAAGGACCTTATGTTATGAAACATTTCCTCAACAAGGGGGCATACATACTCATTGATCTACATGGCCACCTCTTAAGGAACCCTCGCAATGGGTTGTGCCTCAAGAAATTCTATGTGCAAACCGGCCAAGCCCTTGTTTGTTGTATCATAGTTTTTCCTTTTTTTCCTTTTTTGGAGCGACCCTTATAGTTTGTTTCTTTGGTCTTATCAGATGGATCATTATCTGATGTCTATGTCAGTTATGTCAATTTGTGCAATTAGATATTGTATGAATCTTGCCTCAACTAATTGGGTCCTTTATTCCTCGTCATATGACTTAGTCCATATTAGTGGTGTGTGTATTGGTACAAACGCCAATAACCGGGAGGACTATGATTCCATGATTGGCCTCTTCATTGATGCTCTCCATATGTGCATTCATCATCTATGTGTTTATCTATATTCCTAGCTACTTGTTTCACAGTTGAACAAATTTTATCGGGTACATGATCCTTTCCTTTTTAGAAAGTTCCAGCACACTAAACAATTGGTTAGATAAATTGAATCCATTACATTCATCCATGTCCCTGGGAGTCTTTGTTAATGCCTAAAAGTCATACACATGTTACATTTCGACGATTCACCTAGTAAAGCGTCATCAACATAAAGAATGTGTCTCACCACGGGCATCCTCAACAGATCCAAAACACAGCATGAGTCCATAAGTGCCAAGAAATAGTCAAAACAAGGGTTAGTGCAGGTATTACACAGTTGACCTGTGCAATAGCGCAGGTTACTTGAACAATGCCGGTGCTACACCCGTGCATCTTTTCCTTCAATAGCCGCACTACTATCAAAATGGAGAGACCACTCACTCTCAGCTGCGCATTAAAGACTCAATCCTCCCCAAGGATCAGAATTCGACTCCTCACACAGTTGGGGGGGCATTAATCATCCCCCCTTGTGTACCTTGGAACTAGTTCATGAAGGAGGAGAGTTAACATTTGGAACTAGTTGTTTGATGGCCACCTCTTGGCCTATAAAAGGAAGCCATTGGAATGCATTTTGTAGAGAGAAATTAGAGCAAGGTTATGTTGTTGGATTTGAGTTGGAGCTTCCTCATAGACCACCATTTCCTACCATTGTGAGCATTCCCAAGCTTGCTTTCCACCTCCCATCAAGGGGCAAGAGTTTCTCTCCATTGTTCTACCATTTACTTAGCATTTAGTTTGTACAAGAAAGGCCTCCCTAAGGGAGATTGTTGGATTCCCTTGAATCCCTCACCTCCTAGGTGTTGTACAGTTATTCCATTGGGAAATACAAGAGTGGTTTCTTCGGTTGTTCTTGGAGTTTGCATCCTCCCCCCATCTCTCTCATTTTGTTTTTATTAATATTTTCATGTTTGGATGTGAACTACACTAACAATCTCTTGCAGGATCACTTGGAGGAATATCATCAACCATCAAAACGGGCTCCAAGGACTAATTCCTTGTAGCAACCTACAAGGCTTATCCCCTCACCAAGTGGAAGAGTGTACTTGTGCAATTTTTTCCATAACAGTTTTAATGGCGACCATACTTATTTTTGCTCATTTCTTTTTAAACTAGGTTGTTTTATGTTAAGTAGCTAATTTTGGGTATTTGTCACTTGTAGGAGATCAAGTATTAAACCTCTTGCTTCTATAATTTGGCCCCATCATGGCCCCATTTATTTTTCCATATCCACGTGGTTCCCAGCGTCTCTATCGCGCCGATAGCGCAGAATCGACTTGGACAGTCGCACGCATAGTGTAGGTTTCTAGTGTAATTCCCGCACTATACAGCTCATCGCACCCACGCGAAAGGTTATTGTATTACTCATTCTACAATGCGTATGTTTTGTATTAACCGCTTGACATAGTCTAGTTTATCCATGCTACTATTGTTTATTTTCTTTTTATCTACATAGCTTAGTTTGGCATCCCAATTGTTGCTTACTAGTGAACTTAAATTAAGCTAATTCACCCAATTACTTAATTTCTTAGTAATTAGTGCACCTAGAATAATATTAGGAAGTAAAGAGTACATCTCTCTTGAAACTTACCTAGGTAACCAACTTTGAGGCTTTGAACGATCCCATTGTTGTCACTAGTATTCAAGACCATTTCTTGTTTATGCATCAAATCAACATGTTGTTTTTAGTAGTATTGCTAGTGTAGAAAACACTTTTTGCACACAAGTAAGGACCTAAAGAAACTTGTCGCCCGAAGTATGCTCTTCACCTCACACTTCATGTCAGCTTGGTGAATCAGAAAAAGGGTGAGAAGTGTGAAATACCTCCATTGCAAACTTGTCTATTAGTTAGAATATTTTTATTTTGCAAAGCACCATGAGCATCTCTTAGAGTTAAAAGTACACATTGCTTGATATACTCTTTTAGTTAATTTTCCAATAAAATCGTGTTCTGCTTTCATCACATGTGTTTGCACCACTAGCACACAATAAGAGGCATAAAGACTATTCCAATCCTAGTATGTTATTCACCTCGCACTTCATGTGAGCTTGGTGAATCAAAAAGGTAGGGATTGTGAAATATCCATCTTACACTCCATAAGTGAAACATTCAAACCCCTTAAAATCAACATTGTAATTGTCTTAACCAACTAAAATCCTCCACGGGAGGTCACAAAACAATATTTTAGTTAGGTAGAATTGATTGGGCTAGGCATCCGTTAATGCCCGCCAATCTAGTTTCATTAGTAATATTTTGAAACATAGCATTGTTGTCTCATAGGGTACTTATAAAATCCTGCTATAAGCAAGTGTTAAAAGAAAACTAGGATCAGAAGTGCCATGTGACCAAGGAGGTGAACACTGAGGTATAGCTTCCCTGCTCTCCCCTACAAGCCACTCATCTTGTTGTAGGGAGACGACATTATATCGTGCAAGCCGAACCACTGATCCACACTTGATGCAAGGTATCTTAGTGTCCCAACTTAGGATATAACGAAGGAGCAATTGTGAGTGCAATTGACTCCTGAAGTTAGCTATTTCCGTTGGGAGGTGTTGCCAAGTCTTCTTGATTGGATCATTGGCCCCATTGCCGATAGAAATAGCTCTTCGTTACCTCCATTATTCGATTGGTGAGAGGATACCATTATCACCATCAATTGTGATTTTGGGAGGCCCAGTTACATTTGAGAGGAATGACGTTAGGTCTTATAGGGAATTTGCATTTATTTTCTTTTTAACTACAATTTCACTAAACTCATAATAAAAAGAACCTACATGTGGGGGCTCATGCACTAAAACTGACATTGCACATATAACTCACTTATCGCACCATTTTTCATCTGTTGTGGTTGGCATATTTTTTCATTTGTTCAATTGTGTTTATTCCACTATCACACTCATATTGACACAAATCCTTCACCACTGAGGAACAAAACAATATCCTAAGACAGTCTCGTAGACTCCAAGGCCTATCGCCTCTCGACTCAAGGGGCATTTTGACACCGTTCCCATGTGTTACACGCGGAGTGAATTCAAGCCAAGGTCGTTCCCAGGAAGCATTGATAGGACCATCTAGTCAAGGCCAAGCTTTTCTAGGCACATTTTCTCCCCTCGGAGAATCTATTAATTACACCACTTCTTCCCCCATCAGAATTAGTACCCCATTGGCTTCTCCCCAAGGAGATCCCTCAGATACATTTGACCCATCTTCCCTCATAGGAGGTCAACCATTCGTTTACAACACCACCTGGGTCTCCCCCTCATGGAATTCACATCCCAAACAAAATGGAAATACTGATCATCCCTACCTTACCATTTATGGCTAGTTTAAATCTATCATATTTGGCCAAACTCACTAATGATCCCATCGCTCATGATGCAACATGGTCGGCTATGCCCGACAAGCTTCCTTCAGACATTCCCAAATTTGAAGGAAAACAGGGAGACGATCCCACCAACCATGTTATGTTTTTCCATGTATGGTGTTCATCTAACAGCATAGTGGATGACCCCGTGAGGCTTCACCTCTTCCAGCGTGCCCTCACCGGAACGACAACAAAGTGGTATGTCAACCTAGAAAGTGGAACCCATTCAACATTTGCGACATTGGCCACCGCATTTCTTACGTACTTTCAACTACCAATCCGAGATGATATAGGCCTCAAAATTCTCACTAAGTTTCGTCAAAATACTTCTAGTAGACACCGCACACTATGCAAGATCGAAATACAACCTCCCTTTCTGTTGGATTGGTTTATCAAATCTCTCCAACCCGCTATAGCTAAAGATGTCGCCACCTCCATGCCACAAAGTGAGGAAGAGGCAATTCTAAAAGCACAACATTTCGACCTCATATATGCACAATCCGTCTAACTTTACACAATCCTTCTTGATGCCCCTAAGCTTTAGTCATTGGATCCTACACCTTCGGGCTCGTCACATTCGATGGATGGGATTATTGGATCCATTTCCCATTTAGGAAAGGTTCCCCCTACCACGTCGGTGGCATTCAACATGGTTCCATACTACCCATCCATGCCACCTACGTCGGTACCCCCCTACACCGGTACCAACACCATCATTTGGTCAATTACAGTATGGACCGTATAGTCCTACATACCCAAACATTATCCAAACAATGATGGTTCCTACATCGCCAATGGTGCAAGTCACTCCCACATCCACCTCTTATGGATCACAAATGACATTTATCCCACCGCCGAGATATAATACCTACTACCCTTTCCCACTCCCAACTGGTCAACAACCTTCCCCCCACATGGGGGTTAACCTAGTTCAACCTAATTATGTTCAACAAGCTCAACAATTTGAGCAGTTGAATGCCACAAACCCCTAGAATCCCCAGAATCAGGGGAAGAAGAAAGGTAAGAACAAACAAAATCAAAAGTTGGGGCAAGGGGACAATCCCCCCTAGCAAAACCAGAATACGAGTGATCCAAAAGCAGGGACTAACAATCCCCTCAAACAAGGGAAGAATCATCCCCTGAGAACCAATTATTGTTGCTCCATTTACGATGATAATCGTCATTACACACATCATTTCCCTCTTATCCTCAATTGCCAACAGTTAGTGGAAGCTAAAAATAATATGGTAACGAACCCTCCTCAAGCAATGAATCCTCCCCAACCATAAACAACAGTGTTACAGCAACCCTTTTCCAATCAAGGGGCAGTTACACAAGAACAAGATCCTCGCCCACGCAATGACAACTCTTTCCAAAATATATATACGCTAGATATAAACTTGCAGACGCAAGCCAAGGGTTATGATGGGCCTCCCACCCCCAAAGTGGAAGACATTTCTATCCCCTTGGGGAGCCCTCTACAAATACCACGCCCGAATACCGAATAAATCCCACATATTCTGGAATCTCCAGTCAGGCGTACCCCTAGTAACCCCCACATGAAATTTTCCCATAATTACAGTATTGTGGATGACGTGGATCATCCCCCCGTAGTTATGTCCACATTAGAAGTGATACAGTATTTCCCAACACACATAAATGCATTGCTCAATGTGCTCGGCATGGTCAATCCATCTGACTCTCACCTCATGACCTTTGATCTTCACAAAGGATATCCATGACTACCATCATCAGTCGCATTTCAAGTTCTAGTGACTGTAAAAAACGTTATGATTCAACGATGTATCATTGATGAAGGCGCATCCACTTGTGTCATGTCCGAAAAAGTCTGGAAACAATTAAGATCACCTAATTTGGTCCCCTCGTCTATCGCCCTTCGCACATATGATGGGAGACCATCCCAACCAAGAGAATTGTACCAAAATGTCCCCATAGAGCTGGGGGGAAAGATGATTATGATCGATATCGAAGTAATCGACGTAGAACTTGACTATAGCATCCTCTTGGGGCATAGTTACATGTACGCCATGAAGGCGATAGCCTCCTCAGTCTTTTGTATCATGATGTTTCCCTTAAATGGGAAGATAGTTACCCTCTACCAGCTTAACTATTATGACCCTAATACCACAAGCAATCCCGACAACATCCTACCAACTATACTAAGTGTTTATAAACCGTGTGTTTACATTTCCCCCAGTATGTACAAGGACTCCAATTTGTTAGCAGCATATTTGGGACCACCACCGAAGATCCCTACATCTATTGATGGCCTAATCTACACAATTTTCACCACTGAAAATGAAACCGCCTCCACCTCAACACCATCATCAGCACCACCGCTAAGTCATGGCATTGAACAAACGTTGAGTCCATCGGTACCACCGATTTTTGAAATACCATTCTTGTATCCTCCCACGGGTGTACAAGGGATGCCGATTATGGCTCAACTAACTCTACCTAGGCTATATCTGGGGATACCGGTATGGTGCTTCATACCACCCTACCCAAAAATGGCTTCCAAACCAATCGCCCATTATGAGTTTATCCCTATTTCGGCTAGTACGGTTGCAAGGCCTGTAACACATTCAATTACGATAACCCAACCTATAACATCCACATATACACCACAATCAGTCGTTGTTAAGACCGTCAATGGGGGCATCGAACAACCCAAGTTGAAAGGTCCCCTATTACCAACCCTGAAATCTAATTCGGTACAAATCACGAAGCCTAAATAAGGAGGCATCAACCATCAGGAGTTGAAAGCCAAAGTAATGATCAATACTCCCAATCAAAGGGTCACACCGCTGTGTTCTCTTTGTAAGCAGCAAGGCCACACAACAAACCTATGTCCTACTCTACCAAAGCTAAGGAATTTTCTCAACACTCCCATCAGCATCACCCATGCCCCACTAATGGTGAAAGGTGGCACACCCCCCTTGCTCACATCTAAGTCCAAAACATTGAACACAAACCACGCATGTGCAATATGTTCTCAGTATGGGCACTATACACATCATTTCCCAGACCTCCCGCGCTATCGAGAGGCTTTGGAAACCATTCGCCCCACCGCACTCTTGGAGGATACCTCACCCCCCTCATCACCAGAGGAGACTCATGTCCCCACAGCTACTACAGTGACCACGACTAGTATTTCCCCATGGTGGGTGGATTCCATACCCGACTAACAGTCATCACGGCTTCCACAAAGTCCATCCATTGTTTTGAATCATACTAACACCACTCGACTGTGTCACTCATGCAACCTAATGTCCCACCATTCATTTAAATGTCCTCTCATCACCACATTTCGCACTTTACGTGCAATCCAGAGTCAATTAGCTGACAACCTCACCCCTTGTGAGACTACACTTCCTACAGTAATTGAGGAACATATTGAACCAATAGAGTCCAATGTTGACAACAACACGTCACATCCATTGGATACCTAGAGAGATCTTGATCCCCCATCACCAATTTCCCATGAAACGCTAGATCCCTTAATCTCCCCTCATACAAGATTCTAGCACCCACCCCAACTGTCTCTTAGTACCTTGATATCCTACATCTCAATTCAATCCCTCTCCCACCTCAGAAAGAGGACCCGGGTTCTTCAGACGAATATATGCTAGAAGAATACATCTTCACCATGGGTAAAGAAATAATCGAGGCCATGAATGCTACTGAACTTCCATGGGATACTTTCCATCAAAGATCCTCAGCAGTGCACGCGCAGCCACTACACATACTACACACGGAACAAAAATATACCATCGAGTCAAAAGACTTTTTACCCCCTAGTCACATTGATTGGTTAAAAAATCCTATCCCTTCCCCTGATGCATTCGAAGATGGTAATCTAGCTAATATCTCACCTACCATATAGGTTGATATCTCCATCACACCCAGATTTGTCGAAAATATCTCCATTGGGGCTTCCTGCTCACCGAAGGAAATCACTAATTTTACTGCTCTATTTAAAGAGTTATGTGATTTATTTGCATGGTCCTATGAAGAAATATCAAGCCTTAACCCAGCAATTTTTTAACACCACATTGACACTTGGACAATACCATCCTTGTCCGACAAAAACAGCGCCCGGTTCACCCTTCTGAAGCCCCCGCAATCAAAGTCGACATCGAAAAAATATTACAGGACAGGTTTATTTTTCCCATCGCTTACACCTCATGGGTCTCTAACATCGTCCTAGTTAACAAAAAGCAATTAAATATCCCCGTATGTATTGATTTTCGAGACCTTGATCTAGCCTTCCCCAAGGATAAATTTCCCACTCCATTCATCGATCAAATCTTTGACTCATGTGCCGGTAGTGAAATGTTATCCTTCATGGATGGGTTCTCCGGATACAACCAGATACACATTCGTCCACAAGATCAATACAAAATGGCATTTGCTACACCATGGGGCACCTTGTCCTACAAAGTCATGCCTTTCGGTCTAGAAAATGTTGGAGCCACTTTCCAACGAGCAATGGCATACGTTTTCAATGATTTGGTCACATCATCCTTTCCTTCTTAGACGACCTGACAACTAAGTCCAAAAAATGATGCAATCACCTGAAGACCTTTGTACCATTTTCACAAGATGTCACAAGTACAATTAACGCTTAAGCCCACTCAAGTGTGTGTTTTGTGTCACCATTGGTCACCTCTTAGGATTCATTGTTTCCAAACATGGTATTACCGTCGACCCTTCCAAGGTTCAAGCCATCTTGGAATTAACCGCACCACGAACACGGCGCTAGTTGCAGAGTGTCCAAGGTAAGGCCAACTTTTTTCATCGTTGTGTTCCTAATTATGCCACTCAAACCCATGTATTTTTATGCATTTTCATAAATGATTTTCCATTTAAGTGGGATGACTACGCCCAAAATACCTTTGATGCCCTTAAACAAGCATTTTCATCATCCCCCCTCATCTATCCTCCGGACTTTGACAAATATTCCATCTTGTATATCTCTGCATCAGATTCTACTATAGCCAACGTACTGGTCCAACCTGCTGCAAACCATTAGGAACATGTCATATATTATGTTAGCAAAAACCTCGTTGGACCTACACCCAACTACACCCATGATGAGAAGCTTGCCCTTGCAGTCATCCTTTCTGTACAGAAACTCCGCCACTATATTTTTCTCTAAAAAAAAACTATCGTCGTTGATTCCAACACTATGCAATACATACTTAGCCGTAGGCTTATCAATAGTAATTTTGCACGTTGGATCGTTATTTTACAAGAATTCGACCTCGAGTTTGTTATTCCTAAAATCGAGAAATCCATGGCCTTGTCTGAACTCGTTACATATATTCCCTCCACCACTCCCAATGAATCTGTTCAGGACCAACTACCTGATGAGCACCTCTTTCTCATTACGACCGAATATCCTTGGTACAACAATATCCTCCTTTATCTTCACACCCAGAAATTCACTCCCCACTTATCCCACGATGATCGCCGCAAAATCCGCCACCAGGAACCACGATACCTCCTCATCGGAGACCAGCTATATCGGTGTGGCATTGACACTATTCTTCGTTGATGTCTAACGCATGAAGAAGCCGAACAAGTTCTCAATGATTTATATAGCGTTTCTAGTAGAGGCCACCTCTCCAGATTAGCCACCACCTAGAAAATCTTACGAGTAGGGTATTTTTTTCCCTCCGTATTCAAATATTGTGCTTACACCATCAAAAGGTGCACCAATTGTCAGGTATTTTCCTACAAAACATGGTCTCCCCTTGCACACCTCCATCCAGTCATCATTATGGGCCCATTTTGAAAATGGGAAATTGATTTTATGGAATTTCGTCCGGTGTCAGCCCAAGGTCACCACCATATCATCGTCAGCATGCACTACATCACCAAATGGGACGAAGCGATTCCCACATTTGATTATAAAGCAATAACCGCAGCACAGTTCTTCTTTAACTATGTCATCTCTCCCTTCGGTATTCCCAAGCAACTTGTCTCCAACAATGGAAGACACTTTCGCGATGAAACGTTTAAGGAACTATCACGGTTGTTAGGCTTTAAACACGAATTTTCAACTGCTTATTACCCTCAGGCAAACAGTCAAGTTGAAGTTGTTAACAAAATCCTCAAAACTATGCTCCAATGCACAATGGATAAAAACAAAACCAACTGGAACCACATGCTCTTTCCAACCCTGTGGGCTTACCGCACTTCTATCAAGACTGCCACATGTTTTACCCCATTTCACCTTGTACATGGAGTAGAATTCATTCTCCCAATCGAGTGTCAAATCCCTACCCTCCAATCCACCGTCGAGTTTCTACCAGATACCCATGCTCTGGAACAACGCTTATTCACTTTGGAACACCTTGATGAAGAAAGGTGTGACTCTCTTCAACAGAATGAAGCCATGAAGTTCCACTCCAAGGCACACTAAGATCGACAAGTGCGACCATGCACCTTCACCGAATGTGACTATGTTCTTTTGTTTAATGCCAAGAAAGACGGTAAACCAAGTCCTGCGTAGTTTGTATCTAGATGGACAAGCCCTTGTGTCGTTAATCATTGTCTCCCAAAAGGAGCCTATATCTTAACCAACCATGAAGGTATTACCCTCAAAAACGCGATCAACGGCTTGTACCTCAAAAGTTTCTATCCTTGACTACCAAGTACCCCATGGGTACGCACTATTCTGATTATAATATTTATGCATTGTCAATACCTTGGTTATGTCCTTTACTACACTTGGGTATGTGCGTCGTATGTGCAAGACCGCGATCAAGATAATATGGAACCTCTTATTTTTCCATTATAAGAATAAGACTCAAAGCTCTAACAACGAGGGGAACACACCCTACCATAGGCATCATTCTGAAACCGGCATGTAGACACTATTTACCATCCATTTATAATGCATATCCCAATATTCCCGCTAGTAACCTTAGGGCCCCTCGTCATGGAATTGATGTGCCATCAACATCACTACCATGAATAGAATGTTACCCCATGGGTTTTTGCACCACTTCCATCCCCATCATTACATGGAACCCATGATTTCGATCCCCCACAAGTCCGAGGAATTTTATCCAACTTGAAAAGATCCCCCCTTAGAGTATCATTTTATAGTTGTGCATTTACTCCACCAAGAAGGTACTCGTCAGATCCATCGGCACATGTTACAAGAATGATTTACAAATCCCCCCCATACCTCCCTGAGCACTTCACTCTTCGTAATATCCCTCGTATCATAACCCCTGCAAAGACACCTATGGGTTCCCCCCACCCTCAAAAGCAACCAGCTCTATTAGTTATCCCGCAGGTATACACTGCATGGCGTTGTTTCATGAGGATCCCATCTTTGTTTCTGCAAGTTAGCCCTCACTTCATCATTGGAAAGCGTCCCCCAACTCACTCAAAACCGTGGGGACTCTTCCCATCATCTAAATGATCCCCCGACAAACCAAAAACTATGGGATCCCACCATTATTCTTTATGTACAAACAAAGTTCCCTCGTCACCTCACATTAACGGAATACCATATTATTTTGGAAGCAACCCATGGTTGCCTTTTATCGATGTATTTGAGTCTCCATATGTTCCATAGTATCTGTTTTGTTGGTTACCATTACCATTTGTTTTGCATCTCCATCAAATCCCTTTCACTTGAAGTTTGTTTCCACTAGTTTCAATCTGTGTCCTCCCAAAAGAAATTTTGTCGTACCCACTCCCCATGTTTACATCAATCAAAGGAATTTATGATCCTCGTGCTTATCAACCAGTCTTGTGTCAGGTATGTTTGTCCACCAGTTGATTACAATATGATCTCAGTTCTCAGAGTAGGACCCTCATCTTATCATAATATACTTCATCTCTCATCGACGTCAAAACATTAATTTTCAATAGTTACATTAGTTTCAGTTGTACCTTGGGATCCCTTTCAATCACTATAATGGATCACCTCAAACTTAGTAGGGAGAGTCATTAGTGCTCCCTAACTAAGTGGTTTCCCCTATGCTCGACGTCAAGACATCATCGCACCAGGGGGGAACATACTTTTGAAGGTAGCAATGTTCACATTTGGAAATCATGATAGCAGTCTATTCGGTACGGTGAATCCCTCAGGAAAATTTACATACCAAGTTTAGTCCCCCACCATAGTGGGTTCATCATGGTCACCAGTAGTTCCACTTCTTCAATATTTCGCAGCCACTCTGGGGGAATTTACTCTAACATGGATTGAAGCCACCTTCATCCATGTCCCGACAGTATAGTAGAGTCGACACCTTTTTCCTCTCTCATTGTAATCGCCTTGACAACATTTCATGATCATGGGTATTCCCGCCTCGTTTGTATAAAAACTATTCTTTATTACAGCTCCAACAGTCATCACCAACAATATTCCCCCATGGGAGAACATTATTTTGTCCACATATGCTTCGTCCTACAGAACATGAGAGAAACAATAGAAAAAATTATGCATTATTGGCTTTATAGTACCCTCTGAACCTCATACGTCAAGGGGCATCTATTAACGCCTAAAAGTCACACACATGCGACATTTTGGCGATTCACCCAGTAAAGCATCATCAACGTAAATAATGCATCTCGCCACAGGAATCCTCAAAAGATCCAAAACACAGCATGAGTCCATAAGTGCTAAGAAACAGTCAAAACAAAGGGTAGCGTGGGTATTACACAATTGACCCGCACTATAGCACAGGTTACCTGAACAATGCATGTGCTACACCCATGCGGATTTTCCTTTTATATGTGCACTACTATCAAAACGGCAGGACCACTCACTCTCGATGGCGCATTAAAGACTCAATCCTCCCCAAGGATCATAATTTGGCTCCTCAAACACTTCAGGGGAATTAATCATCCCCCTTGTGTACCTTGGAACTAGTTCATGAAGGAGGAGAGTTCACATTTGTATCTAGTTGTTTGATGGCCACCTCTTGGCCTATAAAAGGAAGTCATTGGCATGCATTTTGTAGAGAGAAATTAGAGCAAGGTTATGTTGTTGGATTTGATTTGGAGCTTCCTCATATCCCACCATTTCCTACCATTGTGAGCATTACCAAGCTTGCTTTCCACCTCCCATCAAGGGGCAAGCGTTTCTCTCCATTGTTATACCATTAACTTTGCATTTAGTTTGGACAAGAAATGCCTCCCTAAGGGATATTGTTGGCTTCCATTGAAGCACTCACCTCCTAGGTGTTGTACAGTTATTCCGTTGGGCAATACAAGAGTGGTTTAGCATATCTTTGGTTGTTGTTGGAGTTTGAATCCTCCCCCTATCTCTCTCATTTTGTTTTTATCAATATTTTCATGTTTCGATGTGAACTACACTAACAATATCTTGCAGGAACACTTGGAGGAATACCATCAACCATCAAAATGGGATCCAATGACTAAGGCCTTGTAACAACCTACAAGGCTTATCCCCTCACGAAGTGTAAGAGTGCACTTATGCAATTTTTTCCATAACAGTCTCAATAGTGTAGCAAACCATATGGCTAATGGAATTCTATATTGGCATATCAATCATCAATAACAAGCAAATAAACCATAAATATGCATTCATAATTCTTGTGCATCCACATGTACATAACCATAACATCATCATCATCATAATAAAATGTTCATGTAAATAAAATTTTGCCACGTGCATCTGTATATATATAAGAATATGTCCACAATGTATAAGTGTTTATAGCAAGGATCCCCAACAACTCTGTAAAAGTGAAATATCGGTAAAAAACCCCATGTCCACAGCATGGGAGGAAAACCTACAAGCTATCAAGTAGCCATCATAATAACATGAGGATCCTCATACTCCTCATCATCATTGTCATCCCCTATGCAGGGAACATCTCCCTACATCACGTCTTGTATCCTCTGGGTGGCCATTGTAATGTGACGCATCATTGGACGCCACTTAGGGGGTTCCTAGTAACATATCATGATGAGATCATCATCTAGGTGTTGCCACCCGTCATCTAATACACCCTCCAATATCCATTCAATGTGTCAAATGCAGTCCCTCCAAGATGTCCTCAACACTCCATCTCCTTTGTTGTTCCCGAGGGGTAGGATCAACCCCCTCAACTTTGCCACGTCGCCTCTAAACATATCCTAGGGGCATCAAACCCACATCTGCACACACATATGACAAGTCATCAGTACCATGATCACATCATAAAATATATCTATCATCTATGTTAGTTTTGTAAAAATATCTATAATAATAATGCATCAATCATACATACCATCAAGCCCCCAGGACTGGATCGGAGCTCGTGGTAGCTTTGGGTATCCCTAGAATTCCATCCCTACATAAGGGTAATCCTCTATGACTATTGATATTTTCCTCCACTGTGAAAAGAAACTCTAGCTGAATATGCTGCCAATGGAACCACCTCCTCTCTACACCATAATCTCGCCCATCAGTGCATATCGGGCTCCATAGGTCCACTATCTCATACTACGATGTGAGGTTGAAGTGTTGAAACCCTCTTGAAGAAGAAAATGCATAATATGAAAGTGGTGAGCCCAAATTCTCCACCATGCCAACTGTAGTGGTTCAGTTGGTGTTGAATTGATGTTAAGAATACATGGGACCACCCAAAGTAGGACCCAATCAACACCTACTCCACAATGAGAAACTGACCCTTGAAGATCTTGTGGATCCCACTCAATCCTAGCACTCGCACGACACTCGTTGTCACAACCCGTGTCTCCAGGCTCTCTATGTATATCAAGAGTATAGAGGATTTATGTAACTACACATTATCCATGCAGTGACTCACCAAGATATAATCCATATCCACATCTTATCATCGAATTGGATGCATGTCACATATGACCCCTAGCCATGACAATCCTGTCATAAAGTAGACATCATGTAGGGTGAGCTCTATGCTCTAACTTTGTATGATAAATTCCTCACCATCACGGTCCCAATACTCGATAATTTTGTTTAGTAGTATCCATGTCAATCTCATCAAGGGATTCTCAGTAAACTTGAGCAACCCATGTCGTGCAAGACAATCTCAAACATGTTGATTAGTGAAGATGTCCCGCCTGATGTCCACAACATCCCTCTATCTCCAATTCACCACCATCTCACATTCCATCATCAAAAGGGAAAGTCAGTAGTTAAAATCGGGACTTTGACCAAGGTCGACAGCTTTCCCAACAAAATTTGTGACCTAGGTCACACCTAATCAAGACAAATAAGCGATCTAGGTTGTTGTTTTTCTCCTAACATGTGCGACCTCAAGTTGCACCTATTATTCAAATAGTTGTGACCCGGTCACCATTATTGAGGTCAATCCCATGACCTAGGTCACTAAGATCCACTATAAAGTCATGACCCAACCCTAAAACCCTCAAGGAGTTTGTTATGGGACCCTAGAAGAACCAAAAATCAAATGGATAGAATTGAAGAGGAGATCACGACCACTAACCTGCAAATTGCAAAATCCAAATCTGACAGTCAAATCAAGAAAAATCAACGTCTAAATTTATGAGTTCTCCACACTCCTACAATGGTGAACAGTGAAAATGACACCTAGTTTGGTGGACCCTCCCCTATTTAAGCTCATTTGGGCACCATTTTTTTATGAGCCTTACAGCCTCTTATGGCATTTGTTTGATGTGTCATTCACACTATTAGAATTGTGATTTCACGCTCTTCTCAATTACAAGATCCATTTTCCATGATTGAGGGATTGTCTGGGGACTTTTTTTGTCCTCCTCATTTTGTGTGAATGCATGTAATTTAGACCATTTTACTACGTTATATTCTACTAGTATATTTGGTTTGATTTCTAGACGTATTTTTACGCTTGGGTATCATTTCCATGTGTATAGGACCAGGTTGCAACGAGATTCTTTCATTTCCCCATGTGACCACTTACTACATGTATATTTTCTTAAAGTAGCATATATGTGGTTCCCCTATACAAAAAATCATGTGTATCAATCTTATTCGTCCCCTTTGCGCTTGTAGGACCCCCCTATGCTCGGGTAAGTGGCCTAGCCATCCACACTTGCATTTTCCCTCACTCAATAGTAGAGCCTCCCTCACATGGGTCTCGTCTTTTAGCACCCCTTCTCATTTGGCACCTATTCCATTACACTCTCTGTCGGATTGGGATTCCATCTATTCTGTGATCTTGCACTCAACCACATATTACTTTGTCATCATCACTCATTGGCATACCTATGGAATCCTAGTCTTATGGCCATTATGGAATTTTGATGTTTCATGTTGAACACTCATGAGCCCGCCGCTCCATCCATATTGTAGAGGTTACATTATTTTTCCACCATTCATCATCCCTCAAGGAAATTACCAACAATGTCCTATCCCCCATCAGTTCCATCTATTGTCACCCATCCATTGATCCATTTGTTCATGCATTGGACAACTATCCCCTTGCCTTTCCTCTTTATCTCACTAAGGTGGCCACCCCACCTAAGCAACCATTATATAATGGTGCTTTTAATCACTCCCTTTTCTCATATGGTCAAACATCTGGGAATCCATTACATTTGAGTACTCTTTCGTATTCCATCTTTGGTGTCCATACATTGAGGAAACCATTTATAATAGTGCTCTTGAACACTCCTGCAAATCATGTATTGTCTCAATGTGTGGCGGGATCCCTGGTTTCCTTTGTTTAGATCATTATGCAATGATTCACCCATGGATTCATCCTAATTCCATTCTCCCTTATATTTGACATCAATTTCCCCCCTGTTTTCCTCTCTGTGAGTCCCCATCCCCATTGTATTTATGTACCCTAGTCACCCAGTTATGTCTCTCCCCCGATATCATCATGAGTCCCACACTGCATGCTTCCAGGTCAACCATACCTTCATGCTCTAAACAAAGTAAGTTTGATTCCCCCACTCAGTTACCCTCATATCCATTCCCCCATTTGGTGTCTTGGTCCATTATTCATCTCTATCCATTATTTGGTCATATCCCTCATGCTTCCTTCAAGGAAACATCATTATCTTGTTGGTAATGGGTCTCCCTATGTCGACATCCACACATCCATTCTGGAGGGTATACCTATAGGAACCATGTACCTTATCCCCATAACCATCATTGATAGGTTCCCTTAAACCGACTAAGGTGATACCTCAGTGCCCCTTAGATTGGTTGTTTCTCACATGCTCGACTTTAGCTCATCATCGCACCATTGAGAATCATACAAGTTGATGGTTCTCTCATTTGATTAGTCAAAGACCATGGATATCCTTGACTCTAGTAATTTTGTGAGTCTCTTTGGAATCCCTTCATTCCTATGCTTCATGTGGTATCCGGGATACATTGGTGACAATGTTTGGAAGACCTCCTATTATATTCTTCCTATGGTATCAAGTTCTAGATGCATTTCCCTGGACCTATGTGTTTTATATATTTAGTTGTTTGAGTCACATGTGATGAGGGACCTTCCTCTATCCTCCTTCTAGATCTTTTCCCCTCTCAATTTCAGTAGGGCATTAGTTACTATGATTCATCATTCCATTGGGATGTGATTGTTCCAACATATTTTCTTCATATCAACCATGGTTGGACCATGATTATATATCCATAGTATCTCCAGATTGGGTTCCTCTTTAAACTTCATTATGTATTCATATTGGGTCCCTCTTTGACCCTCATGATGTATTGTATCCAACAATTATTCATGTATTGATTAGGCCCCTCTTGGTCTAGATCCCATTTTTGAGACATTGATACAAGCATGGGTATGCTCTCCTCGTCCATATATTTGAGATTATATGCACCTCATCCATTTTGAATATTGTTTCTATAGGTATGAGACTTTATAGTCCCTCGAGAGGGTGAGTGCCCTCTGATGTTGTCTATGTATTCTATGTCATCAGCACCCCCTATCTCCTAGAAGTATGGAAGTCCTATGATGTATTTCATTCATACGATGAGATCCTGACCTCACACATCAATGGGAAATCTGTTAACAACCAAATTTTCTCACCTACCATGTCATCATCTTTATCATCCTTATACATCATCATTCTAAATCATTAGCACCAATTTTCCATCTCATTCCATCCACGTGACCTTGAGGAAGTGATAAATAACCAAAAAAGTGAAAGTCAAACCTAAATTGACCACCCTAGAAGGAGGTCACGTGTTTTCCCTTTAAATCAGTGACCTGGGTCGCAACTTTTCACCCAAAAGATGCGACCTCGTCCCAAAACTTGATTTTTGTCAATACTTTGTTATTTCTTGCCTTCATCATGATAAAGGGCCAAAAGTGGACACAAACATTGACGTGGTCCAAGTTAGTTAATGGATCTAGGGCCCAAAAACCTAATTTCTCGAATAAGCAATCAAGGAAATGGAGACTATTCACATGTCTTCTAGATGCATCTCTTGGCCACTCTTGTGGCTATAAAAAATCCATTAAGGTCCCGACACAATTTCCATTTCTCACTCATAAGGTCATGCTACCAAAATTCTCCCAGAAGTAGAAGAAATGTGTATTTTACTTTCTACTTCACCTAAAGGAGATCATTAATGTGACTATTGGATGGAAGTTGCAAGGTTGCAGAGGAGACAAACGGACCTTCCCTTGGATAGCTACAGATGCCCCTCTTCCTCTTCACTATACCAAGGTGCTCATTTTTTTACCATTTCTTTGTGATAATATAAAAACCATTCTTTGATTCATTATGCATTGTCTTGACACTCTTTATGTGTGATGTGACTGAAGAATGATGAGATCTTGTTAGTTTAGTTTCATTTGATTTGTTTTGTTTTTTCTCGTATTCTAAATATATACCAAATTTACACAACCCTTTGGTATGTGCCTTTTGCATGTGTGGGTAATTATTCACACAATACAACAATGTTGATTGATTCTGGTAGTACCCATCACTTCATTGATTGCAAATTAACCAAACTTCTCAATTGCTTTATGTATCCTACACCAGAATATCAAGTAGATGGAGGTATCATAAATTGTTCAAGGAAACTATGCCATAGTATTATGCTTACTATGGGTAAGTATTCATTGGATATCCTAATGATTTCAATCCAACTGGTGGTGTTGATGTTGTATTAGGGTTCCAATGGCTACAATCATTGGGAACAATGGCTCTTAATTTTCAGAAAATGTTCATGATATTCTCTTCAAAGGGAAGGACATTTAACTCAGAGGTATTCTAGGGAAACCCTCTAAACTGATAAGCTCTAACAGCATGGTGAAATTGTTGAAAAAGGGACACCATGGATTAATTGTACAATTGTGCTCACTAGATGTTCAAGCATCTATGCCCTCTATTCTAGGGGATCTCCAATAAATTATTGACAATCATTCCAAGATATTGGGAGATATTCCTAAAGGTCTTCCACCCATTCGGGATTATGACCATGCTATTCACTTGCAACCAAGAAGTGTGCCACCTAATAGTAGACCCTAAAGGTACCCATATGCACAAAAAGTTGAGATTGAAAAATTGGTTCAAGAGTTGTTAGATGCAGGCATCATTCAAGATAGCCAAATTTCTTTATCTGCAACAATGGTGATGGTTCACAAAAAGGAAATTGTGTGGCGTATGTGTCCATATTATAGAGAGTTCAATAAGATGACCATATTTAAAGATAAGCTTCCTATTCCTTCCATTGATGAAATATTAGATGAATCACAAGGAGCAAAATTATTTATCAAATTGGATCTTCGTTCTAGATATCATCATATTGGAATGAGGAAAGAAGACATTCCAAAAACAACCTTTAGAACAAATCAAGGTCATTATAATTTTTTGTTGATGCCATTTGGCCTTACCAATGCACCTTCCACATTTCAAAGATTGGTGAATTCTGTATTTAAATCATTCCTCAAAAAATCTATGTTAGTATTTTTTTGATGATATACTTATCTATAGAAAATCTTGGGAATAGCAAGTACAACCTATTGAAAGGGTCTTAAAACTCTTAGCGGAGAACCAACTATATGCCAATTAGCCTTCTAAGTGTGCCTTTGCGGTTTAGGAAGTTGAATATTTGGGTCATATTGTATCTCCCGAAGGCGTCAAAGTGGATCCTAACAAAAGTAAGGTTATCATGGAATGGCTAATTTCTAAGAAATTGAAGAATATTCGAGGATTATTAG
Source organism: Larix kaempferi (assembly GCA_027924585.1). Lineage (NCBI taxonomy): Eukaryota > Viridiplantae > Streptophyta > Pinopsida > Pinales > Pinaceae > Larix > Larix kaempferi. The sequence goes on from BSBM01000106.1 coordinate 35,352,259, forward strand.
GATTGACAGGACACTACCGCATGTTCCTCAATAATTATGGTCAAATAGTAGCACTTCTAGAATGGTTATTGAAAAAAGAGTCATTATTGTGGACTCAAAAAGAAACCAATCTTTTAAAAAACTTAAAGTGGCTATGTGTACAACTCATGTATTAGATACGCCCAACTTCACAAAGACCTTTATTATGGAATTTGAGGCCTTGGGGTATGGAATTGGTGCAATTTTAATGCAAGAAGGAAGGCCCCCTGCCTTTTAAAGTTTCCAACTTAAAGTAAAAACCTACTCAAACCATTTTATGCAAAGAAAATGTTATCCATACTACATGCAACTAAAAAATGGCATATAGGAAGACACTTCAAGGTAAGAACAGATCATGATAGCCTGAAGTACTTCCTGGAATAATGGTTATCATTAGAAGAGCAAAAGAAATGGGTTACAAAAATGTTAGGATATGACTTTGAAATTAGCTACAAAAAAGGAAAACACAATGTAGTAGCCAATGCACTTTCAAGAAAAGAAGATGACATTGAGGGCTTACTTTGTGCTATTTCCATTATACAATTTTATTGGGTGGAAGAAGAAAGGACATAATGGAAACAAGATCAAAAGGAAGGAAAGATTATTCAACAACTACAAGAGGGCCTGAATTCACTAAATAAATTTGTGTGGAAGAAAGATTCACTATGGTACCAAGATCTACTATATTTATGTAAAAATTCTCAACTCAAACAAAGATCTACTATATTTATGTAAAAATCCTTTTGGAATCGCACACTTCTCCTATAGGAGGAGAATCGAGGTTCTTGAAAACATACCATAGAATCAAGAAGGATTTCTTCTAGGAAGTTCTTAAAACTGATGCCCAAAATTTTACGGCACAATGTTTGGTTTGTCACCAAAACAAAGGAGAGACAATCAAGACACCAGGTCTTTTACAACCATTATCCATACCAAGTCAACATTGGGAAGAGGTCTCAATGGAATTTATCACAGTTTTACCAAATTTAGAAGGAAATACTATCATCATGATAGTGGTATATTGACTCACATAGTATGCCCATGTATTCTCTCTTTCTCGTCCTTTTAAAGCAAGTACAATAGTTGCAGCATTCATGGAAATAGTTCAGAAGCTACATGACACCCTGTTAATGCCTAAAAGTCACACACATGCGGCATTTCAGAAATTCATCTAGTAAGGCGTCATCGAAATAAATAATGCATATCACCACAGCCATCCTCAATATATCCAAAACACATCATGATCCTATAAATGCCAAGAAACGTTCAAAAGAAAGGGTAGCGCAGGAAACACACAGTTTACCTGCACTATAGCGCAGGTTACTTGAACAATATTCGCGCTACACCTGCGCGGATTTTCCTTCGATAGATGGGCTACTATCAAAATGGTGGGATCACTCACTCCCATCGACACATTGAAGGCTCATTGCTCCCCAAAGATATGAATTCATCTCCTCACACACTTGGTGGCATTAATCAACCCCCCTTGTGTACCTTGGATCTGGTTGATGAAGGAGGAAAGTTCACATTTGGATCTAGTTGTTTGTTGGCCACCTCTTGGCCTATAAAATAAATCCATTGGAATACATTTTGTAGGGAGAAATTAGATCAAGGTTACGCTACTAGATTTGAGTTGGAGCTTCCTCATATCCAACCATTTCCTACCATTGTGAGCATGACCAAGCTCCCTTGCCACCTTCCATATAGGGGCAAGTTTTTCTCTCCATTGTTCTACCATATATTTAGAATTTAGTTTGGACAAGAAAGGCCTCCCTAAGGGATATTGTTGGCTTCCCTTGAATCCCACACCTCCTATGTGTTGTACAGTTATTCCATTGGGCAATACAAGAGTGGTTTAGCATATCCTTGGTTGTTGTTGGAGTTTGCATTCTCCCCCATCTCTCTCATTTTGTTTTTATTTTTATTTATATTTTTTAACGTGAATCACACTAACAATATCTTACAGGATCACTTGGAGGAATACCAAACACACACAAAAGGGGCTCCAAGGATTGAGGCCTTGCTGCAACCTACAAGGCTTGGCCCCTTACCAAGTGGAAGACTGCACTTGTGAAATTTTTTCCACAATAGTTCTAATGGCGACCATACTTATTTTTGTTCATTTCTTATTAAAATAGGTTGTTTTGTACTAAGTATCTAATTTTGGGTATTTATCACTTGCAGGAGATCAAGTATTCCACCTCTTGCTTCCAGAATTTGGCCCCATCATGGCCACAATTTATTTTCACATAGTGGCGTGGATCCTGACGTCTCTGCCATGCTGACAACGCGGAAACGACTCGCACAGTCGCAAGTTAAAATTGTTGGACCTGCGCTACCCCACCAAGGTCATTAGTGCAGAAGGTCACTGTACTACCAGCGCTACTCAGCATGTCTATTTTGAATGAAACCGAGCTGTCAGCGCGACAAAATGTGGTTTATTCGCACTACTATTGCTTTTTTTTTATCTGCGCAGCTTAGTTTGGCAGTCCAATTATTGCCTACTAGTGAATTTAAATTAAAGCTAATTTGCATAGTTACTTAATTTTTTAGTAATTAGTCCACCTAGACCAATATTAGGAAGTAAAGAGTTCATCTCTCTTGAAACTTACCTAGGTAACCAAATTTGAGGCTTCCAATGATCCCCATTGTTGTCACTAGTATTAAAAACCATTTCTTGCTTATGCACTAATTGACATGTTTTTAGTAGTATTGCTAGTGTAGAATACACTTTTTGCACACAAGCAAGGACCTAAAGACCCTTATCTCCCAAATTATGCTCTTCACCTTGCACTTCATGTGAGCTTGGTCAATCAGAAAAGGGTGAGAAGTGTGAAATACCTCCATTGCACACTTAGTTAGCATCTTTGATTTGCAAAGCATCATTAGCTTCTTTTAGAGTTAAGAGTACGTATTACTTGATATGCTCTTCTAGTTAATTTGTCGACATCAATTTTCTTTCATCACATGTGTTTGCACCACTAGCACACACTAAGAGACCTAAAGACTCTTCCGATCCAAGTATGCTCTTCACCTCGCACTTCATGTGATGTTGGTGAATTAGAAAGGTAGGGATTGTGAAATACCTCTCTTACACTCCATAAGTGAACAACTCAAACCCCTTAAAATCAACACTGTAATTGTCTTAACCAACTAAAATTGTCCACAGGAGGTCACAAAACAATATTTTAGTTAGGTAGTATTGATTGGGGTATGCATCCATAATGCCCACCAATCTAGTTTCATTAGAAATATTTTGAAACATAGCATTGTTGTCTCATAGGGTACTTACAAAATCCTACTATAAGCAAGTGTTAAAAGAAAACCCGGCTCAAAAGTGTGCCATAACCAAGGAGGTGAAAGCCGAGGTATATTTTCTCTGCTCTCCCCTACAAGCCACTCAACTTGTTGTAGGGAAACGACACTATACCGTGCAAGCCAAACCATTGATCAACACTTGAAAAAAGGTATCTTATTGGCCCAACTAAGGATATCACCAAGGAGCAATTGTGAGTGCAATTGACTCCTGAATTTAGATATTTCCATTGGGAGGTGTTGTCAAGTCTTCTTGATTGGAACATTGGCCCCATTGCTAATAGAACTAGCTCTTTGTTACCTCCACTAGTCAATTGGTGAGTGGATACCATTATCACCATCAATTGTGATTTTGGGAGGCCCAATTACATTTGAGAGGAAGGACGTTAGGTCTTCTATGGAATTTACATTTGTTTCTTTTAACTACAAGTTCACTAACTCGTAATAAAAAGAACCTACATGTGGGAACTCATGCACTAAAACTGACATTGCACATATCACTCACTTATTGCACCATTTTGCATCTGTTGTGCTTGGCATATTTTTGCATTTGTTCAATTGTGTTTAAATTCCACTATCATTCTCATTTGACACAAATCCTTCACCATTGAGGAACAAAATAACATCTCGAGATAGTCTTGTAGACTGCAAGGCCTATCCCCTCTCTCGAGGGGTGTTTTTTCACCTTATTCTTGTGGTTCACAAGGAAGGTACCCTAGCCGGTGTCGTTCCCAGGATACATTGATAAGATCATTTGATCAAGGTCAAGCCTTGCTAGGTGTGTTTTCACCTCCCGAAGAAACTATTAATTACACCACTTCTTCTTATCCGAAAATGACAGTATCTACTAACACTTGAATGTATGTGAATCCTTAAACCAATTAACTTATAAAAAGGCTGTAAATAACAAGCTTATCAAAGGATTAAAAATAACTGAAAGAATATAAATAACACAAGATATGCAAACCATAAAAGTGATGAAACCATGTGATAATGGAGTTACGTCTCTGGGTCTAGCTCCAATGAGGACCGATCTTATTAGTCTTCAAAATGCTTGAACAGGTACACAAGTTCCTTCTTCACAACTGCTACAAAGACACTTAGGCTTCAACAATGAAGTCCTCTCACTCTCCAAAACTCTCAAGAGTGGCTACAAGCCTCTTACAAAGCAAAGATTACAAATCCTTTACAAAGGCATAATGGCTTCTTACCATTCTCTCCTCAAAAGCTTCAAACCTTTCATGCATTTTCCCATGCTCTCCCAAGGAAAATTACAATGGCTTAAATAGCCCAAAGATACCAAATCCACCTCCAAATACAAAGGGATTATCAAATATTTGATCCCAAACTTAATGGAATGAAAATTCATTAAAAAATGGAGAAAATATGGCAAATATCCATAAAACACATTTTTGTTTGAAAAATAATAAACAAAATCCAATATAGTATATATATATGGTTTTAAAAACCATATAAAAGTTTGGATTTGGTTTAATTTTAGGCTAAAGAGGAGGCGCGCATATTTGGGGGTAAAAACCCTCTCCATACTAATATAAAAATATTTTATGTCATATCCCATAACAAGCGGCGTCGTTGGTGGAGTGGTTAAGGCATTGGCAATGGGGGAGGAGGTCACGGGTTCAAACCCCATATCCATTATTTTTGTTGTGGTGGCAATGGTTTTGCGTTGGCCTGTGGTGTTGTTTATCCCTTAGTTCCCCACCGATGCGATCAGATTGAATGGTTACAATGGTTAACAAAGGTGGTTAGGTGGATTTGGTAGAGGCTTAGGTGGCAAGGAGGTCAGGGGTTCAATCCTCCCTGACCCCAATATTTTTGGTAAACCAAACAACCAAGTGCCAACCAGGCTGCCACATGGCATGCCTTGGTTGGTCCACCTCATCTGCCATTGGATGCCAACTGTACACTCAACCTGCCAATTGGATTGCATCCTACCACAAGGTGATATATGGTGGTGCCACGTCAACACCATACATTCCATGTGTCACCCTTACAGTGGTGCCATGTGGATCCCCTTTTTGCCATTTTTACTTGGTTTGCCAAAAGTTCATAACATGATATTTTTCACGTCTGGAGTTTTTTTTGCATGAAACGAACGTTTCCAGAAATCTCTCGTCGAGCTCTACGTAGCTTCAATATTTTGTTCGCATTTTTAATAATTTAATTTTGATTGATCTTGGAGATCCTCCTAGATCAAATCCTCCCACTAGGAAGCTTTTGGACCACCAAAAGCCTGAATCATTCATAATTCAAGTGATAACATGTTCGTCTCATTTGTCCCGTATAATTTGTGCATTCTTCCTGGAACCTGTACATTTGACTCATCATAATAACAATCAACATTGCACTGACATGGTTAAGTACTTTAATCCCTTTTTCAACCAAATCTACATTCAATATTGTCAGAACCAACCATATACTGTTGAATATCAAAATTGAACATATGAAAGAGATTCTACCCATATCATGCTTAGGTTTTACCATAGGAACACTATCAACCATGTTGTGTGGTAATGTTACCTATTATTGGGAAGTTAAGCGATCATCAACATACGTTTAATTAAGGTACATAGATGAATGGCAAACAAGTGCAGTATGCAATACTTGATTTAATTAAAAAGAACTAAGATCTAAAGCCAAAACACATACCTGGATAATTGACGTTTGATCCGAGCTTTGAGATTTAATCTCCTACTCCATTGTTCCAGATGAATTACCTGCAATAAACGAGATACCCTTCTCAAATATTTTGACTAAATAGAGATGAATACTTAACATGAAACTCATATATAAATAAATATGAAAGATTCAGTGAAATAGATTCATATAATAGACAAATATTTATGGGAAGGAAAGTCTCTTGTATAAATTGCATTAATGGTAATCAACAATACCTACTATGTAAACGACACCGTTGAAACCCGACCCTGGGCTCCTTGTTCCTCAACCTTCAATGGAATTTTCTCCAACATTTCCTTATCAAAATTGGTTCCCTCTTTCTCAAGGCCTTCTCCTTGTATTTATAGCAATGTTGAGAGGATAGACTCGGAAGGTAATTGGTTGGGGAGGTTATGGTAGTTAGAATAACTGCCATAACTAATCCTTAATCATCTTTTAATATTTTTTTCTCGTGATTTAGAGATACCCGCGACTGTATCTCTTGACAACTAGCGAGTGAGTCGCGAGTTTAGTGTCCAGTAACATGCGGGTACAAATTTTTAGGTGTTACCCACGGGTTGTCAGTATAGAATGTCGCAGTTAACCCGCGAGTTAACTAATAGGAGAGTCGTTGTTATGGCTCAAAATATGTCACAAAAATATTTATATTGAGGAGAATATTGTAAGATCTGGACCAAATCATCTATGATCAATTAGGCTCTTCCATCCATAAGGTCCTTTTGTGTGACCGACAATGCAGTGTGGTCACGGATGGAGAAGTGTCATTTTGATTGATAAAAGATGCCCCCTAATGTATGAGGTTAGATGGGAAGACGATGGCCGAAATGCATTACAAACCAAGAAGTGGAGGAGCATAGAAACCACACGGACAAGGTCACAAACAGTACCTGAAACAAAAACAAGGTCAGCGGTAAATTACAATCTTGATATCATGAGATGTTCAGAATGTTAGAACATGATCTCCAATACATAACTGAAAAGATGTATATAGCATGGCCACTGAAATACAAGCGTGGATCCATGTCAAAAGGAGAGCATATCCATATCAACAAATTGGATCTATGTCTCGTGATGAGCCAATATAAGTAGGGCTCGGTCTTGCGCAGCTTGGGCGATAACAAAGGAGTTGTATCAAAACCCAAGGTCTTCAAACCAACCATCGATAATCAGTACAAACCCTAATCCATGTGAATAAAGGAGTTGAATTCGAACATGGAGAGTTTCATTTGATTACCGGTCAATGATGAGAACCGTTAACAAACATGAGGACACCCACCAATAATGAAAATGGAGTCCAAGGTACCAAGTACATTCTTGCAAGTGTGAATAAGAGTTCTTGAAGTCGAACACTTGAAGAATATGTCGAGGAAGGGACATTGATGTATTCCCATAACTCAATAGTGAGAGGATCTGCCACTTATGACTACAAATCTCAAGATACTAACCGGGAACTCTAAGTCTACTTCCTAGAGCAAAATGTGTTGATGTCGATAGGAAGAGACCCATGAGAAGGAAGGAATTGAGATATCCTTCATCCTCTCACACGAGGAACACTGAGAGATTGAGTTGAAACAAGATTGAGATAGGGGATGGCCGACATGAGAAGTCAAGATGAACTGCAGAATGGATGACACAAGGGTAATCCTTGAACATTGAGCACCAAAGGTAAGTAATTTAGGCACCTTTGGACTGACAGGAAACGTGATATAAGTTTTTCATGTAGGAGACATAACAAACTCTCCATATGATCGAAATAGTAACCAATCGGAGGAGTACACATCTCTGGAATCGGGTTAAATCCTAAAGCCAAAAACTAAGACCCATTGACTCAACGGAAGTGATGTGTTCAAGGATGGATTAGACTTGCTGCCAAATAATGAACGAAAAGCGGAGATTTTCCTTCCCTTCTCTTTTTAAATGTCTTTTCTTAGTTTAACGAGCATGAAAAGGTTGAAAAGAAAGCTCGATATTGTCTTTCTTGTGAAATTTTAATGAGTCCAAGAAATTAAACTCAACAATCCTTCTTCATTTTTTAAACAAGGTCGAAGAGGGAAGAGAAGAATGCTTGATATAGGTCCGACCATGTGTAATTTAACGAGTCCATGGGAGGAAAACTCAAGACCTTCTTCATGTTTTAACGAGTTTGTAGAAGAGATAAACTAGTACTCGATAAGATATTGATCCGTGGATTTTAATAACGAGCCTGGATCTGTTCATGCTCGTTGGTGTTTTCATATTTAAGGAGTCTGAAAAACTTAAACAAAAACTCCATACACCTACTCGTGGATTTTAGTATCGAGCCCGATTTGGTATGTGCTCTTGGTGTTTTCATATTTTGGGAGTCTGAAAAACTTAAACAAGAACTCCATAGTGTACTTTTTCGTAAAGTTAGCCTCTTCACCCAAAAAAGTGTAAAAGTACATGAGAGAGGACTCTTCTAGTCGACATGACTAGAGTATACATTTTTCGTAAATAATCCACAAATATTGGGAAAAGGGGTAAAATTATATCTAAGTGGATGTATGTTCAAGTCCTTTAACGAGTCTGATCAAGACAAGTATGCTCGGCAATCTTGTTAATTTTAAAGGAGTCTAACAAGAGCGTGAAAGAAATCCATAGGGATGGGAAACTTGATATAAATAGAAAAATGATGCATAATGTGTAAGTTCCCAAAGATATCAAACAATGGTACGGGCTCCGATATGACATACTTTTCATAGTTAGGGTAACCCATGTTGAAGAAGGACCGATCCAATGAAAGAACAATGATAATGAGTAGAAAATTGTAGTCCATGGTGAATGAAGGAAATTCTAATGACATAAAATGACGAAGTGTAGATTCAATGTAATGATCTAATCGGCATATCATAGGAAATCAGACCTTATCTAAAACACCGATATGAACATAGTAGTGAGAAAGCACCTTCTTGTACTTTTAACTAGTCAAAGCAACTTAAATTAGTCATTAGGATTAAGAAAAATAACAAAAATAGATTTTGAAACTATAAAAAGTGGGTAAAAATTAAAAATATTTTTATAAATAGTAACAAAATCAAAACATAACTCACATTTACCATTTTATCATTGTAGAAGAGGACAAATAACTACGAATCCATACGTTGATTGCGATCGATCCGGGAGACCAAATTAGAATCCGTCACTTGGAGGTAACTAATATCACTTTTCTTTTCAATTTTGATCCATTGTGATTTCTTGAAATATGTTGATATGAAATGTAATCAAAGTGTCTATCAAGCAATCTAACTCTCAAAAATTGACATAGCAAAGAAGGATCCCTAACCCGATACTCACCCGTCAACTAAAGTACAACTAACTGTGAATCGAGTCTTACCTCCAAACATGAAATGCCATGATGAATAGCATCTCGAAGTAGTTCAATAACCACGCTAAACTCAACTATGTTGTTTTTCGTAGGGCGCAAACAAGTACCTCTCGAGGAAACAAGTTGGGTTGTGGATGAATAGATTACCCAAGTAGTTGAAGCCAAGTTATGAGTGTGACAACTTGCGCCATTAGTAAATCCTGGAAACCACTCGGTTGTCATCTGAAAACACAATCCAGAAGACACATAAGCAAAGTCTAAAAAGAACTAACTCTACAAAAATGTATAGCTATAGTACAAGAAAAAGCATATATGCTTAGGCGTAATACTTTTTCAAGCAGAGCCCATTTATAGGCTCAGGAAGCTTAAAACCATCATAATCCATAAACTCATATGAACCTTTCTTCAAGACTTTAGAAACAATATAGGGTCCAAGCTACATAGTCTTGAAATTTCCTGACCCCAAGGGATCCTTGTCCTGATCATACACCAAAACAAGATCTCCTTCGGAGAATACCCTAGGTTTTACAAACTTGTCATATTGGTGTTTGACATGTTTCTTATGAGCTTCATTCACAATGAGTGCATTGAGGTGTTGTTCATCCAATTTTTCTAAATGAAGCAATCGTTCTTCCAATGCAGAAGTTTTGGGTAGTAGTTGGATAGCCAATTTCAATGATGGAATCTCTCATTCAATCAACGTGACTGCCTCCAACCCGTGGACGAGTTGGAATGGTGAGAAACCAGTATCAGTCTTGATATTAGAACGATATGACCAAAGAGTCAGATACAACATGATGTCCCAGTTTGACCTACTGGCATTGACGGTACATTGAAGAATAGTTTTCAAAGTTTTGTTGACCACTTCAACTTGACCATTCTCCTACGGATAAAACAGAGACGAGTTTTCTTGTCGAAAGCCTAGCATAGTAGTCAAATCTGTCATCATGTAGTTCTAGAAATGTCTACCATGATTAGTGACAATCTCTTTAGGTATGCCGAACCTGGAAATGATCTAATTGAAAACGAAATAGGTTGCGGTTTCTCCATATGCTTTCACAGTAGGCATTGCCTCGTCCCACTTCGTAAAGTAGTTGAATGCAATGATGATGTACTGATCTACTCCAGCTGAAACTGGATTGCAAGTCATGTAATCAATCCCCCACTTGGTGAAGGGACCTGCTGTGATAACAAGGTGAAGAGGAGCTGGGTGTGCTCGCATTTTCTTTGTGAAAAATTGACATGGATGACAATGTTTCACTGCTTCCACACAATCTTTGAAGATGGTGGGCCAAAAATACCCAGCACGCAGTATTTTCTGGGTTGTTTCCAACCTTGAAAAATGACCCCCATAGGATCCACTATGGGCATCATTCAATACTGACTCGGCTTCGTCCAAAGTCAAACAACGACATAATATCAAATATACCCCCGTCTATATAGCGTATCAAAAATAATGAGGTAGTTCTTGCCATGATGCATAAGATTTTGTCGTTCTTCTCTAGATAAATTCGGTGGACATTTAAAAGTATGGAGATATATTAAAATATCTCCATACCACGGTCGGAGGTTGCAATGAGGAAGATGTGTTCATCATGGAATGACGGATCTTCTTCATCATGCGTTACATCACTAGGAAAATCAAATATTAGTTCCACGAACACCAAAGACTTTTTTGACTTAGCAGATTGAAAGGTAAGATAAAATTCTTATAAGATGACAATCCATTTGTTGAAATTACCCTCGATAATGCGTCAGGTTAAAACATATTGAAAATGATTGACATCTATTATTACTGTGGTGGTTCCCAATAAAATATAGTGGCGTAGCCTCTGAACGACATACATGCCATAGCTAATGCCAATTTCTCAACGTGAGAGTACTTAAGTTCAGGAGTAACGAGCGCGCAAGAGAGGTAATAAATAACATGCTATTGGAGTTTTTCATCTTCCTGAACCAAAACTATGCCAATTGTGGAAACAAATGTGGCCAGATATAGAATAAAATCTTGAGTATAATGCGATGGCCTCAACAAGGGGGATGACAAGAGTGCTTTTTTCAAAGCGTCAAAAGAGTTTTGTGCAGCCTCATCCTAGAAAAATTGGGTATCCTATTTAAGAAATCGCATGAAACCTTTAGTGGTCTTAGCATAGTTGATGATAAAGCATCTAAGAAAATTGGACATGCCTTGTAAACTTTGAAGTTGTCGGATGGTGCGAGGAGGAGGAAATTTGACAATGGCCTCAACTTTCAAAGGATCGACCATAATCCCTCGATTAAACATAATGAAACCAAGTAGTCATCCAGACTCGATGCAAAATACACATTTGTTGGGGTTTAACCGAATCTTGTAGTATCTGCATCATTCAAACATGATCTGCAAGTGTTCAGGATGATCTCTTCTCTTTCGAGATCACGCAGGTAGATCATCCAAGTAAGGTTCAAACATGTGTTTGATGTCATGAAAATCAAAGTTCATAGCTTGTTGGAAAGTATCTCCAACATTCTTCAAACCAAACGGCATTTTCCTATTACCCAGGGACATATGAAAGTCGTCTTGTGTTGATCTTCGGGTTTGATTTGAATTTGGTTTATCCCAAAAAACCATCCATGAAAGAAAAAATTTCATGGCCCACACACGCATCAACGATTTGATCGATAAATGGTGTTGAATATGTTAGATTTTGAGCATTAATTCAATATGATCTAGGATCTTATCTGAGAGAGTAACAAGTACAACATATCAATCACAAGAGACAATAGACACAGAGTTTCCTTGGGGAAAACCAAGAAGGTGAAAAACCCCGCAACTTCCTCAGAGATAGAAAGCGCAATGATACAAAACCCAAGTACAAGAGATAGTCTCCTTAGCAGCTTCTCCTCCTCCACTAGTGCGCATCACTCAAGTGAGAGAATAGATGAGTAAGTGAATGATCAAATAGAGTGACACCCTCACTCTATTTATACATTGACTTGACTTTCCTAATAACCTAGCAGGGCCAACTTCTCTACGAGAGCCTAATAAACCATGGTAACTCAACTTAGGGCCGACCCCACACTTGGTGGTCTAATAACCCATCATATATAAGTTACGACACTTGCGACACTTGTAAATACAAATGATGACACTTACGTACAGAGAAATAATAACCTCTCTGTAGGGATACAATATACATATATGAAATACATTCCAAAGTTACATATACATCAACACTCCCTCTTAACTAGGAAGGTATTTCTCGACACAGGTCTTCTAGCACAAGTCTTCTTCTCTGGATCATCATCACTGGATCATCGTCATCGAATCATCGCCATTATCACTGCTGCTTCTATCTCAATCAATCTCCAATCTACTCGTCATAGGAAGTTCTACAGATCCAACCCTTTTTCATGTTGGATGTAGGACTAGCCTCCATGTAGGTCTTCATCATCTCTGCAAGCAAGCCATCAAGTAGGTACACCTCAGGACTGATTACACTTCTTCTGCAAAACCTACAAGATCTCCCAGGACTGATTACACTGCCTTTGCAAAACCTGCAAGAGCATCTCAGGACTGATTATATGCCTATGCAAAACCTGTGTACCCTACTATCACATCATCGTCTTCAGATCACCTCATAGTCCACGAAGCACAACCCAGATGCACACACATATCACATCACTTACACTCACCAACATGGAAGGACTTTCCTCTAACCATCCGGGAAAGGCTCAACACTTACATCAACGACCATGGAAGGACTTTCCTCTGACCATGTTGGAAAGGCTACAGCAATTACATCACGACCATGGAAGGAGTTTCCTTTGACCATGTCAAAAAAGCTCGACAATTACATCACGACCATGGAAGGACTTTCCTCTAACCATGTCAAAAAAGCCACACCCAGCCCTTACATCTCACCATGGAAGGACTTTCCTCTAACCATGTGAGAATGGCCCAGCCCTTACATCTTACCATGGGAGGACTTTCCTACCACTATGTAAGAATGTCCCCAGCCCTTACATCTACACCATAGGAGGACTTTCCTACCACTATGTGAGAATGGCTCGTGTGCATCTATGTCTCCGGACTCATCACTTCCCCTTGGAAGGAATCTCGATCTAAAGTACACCAAGTCTCTCTCTGAAGTACTCAAACTTCACTCTAGCCAGCGGCTTGGTCAACACATCGGCCATCTGCTCGTCCGTTGCAACATACAGGAGCTTTACTGCTCATCTCTGCACCATATCCCTAATATAGTGATATTTGATCTCAGTGTGCTTCAACCTGTCATGGAACACTGGGTTCTCAAACAACTTCACACAACTCTGGTTGTCACAGAAGATACAGGTAGCATCCAACGAGAGATCAAATAAATCATATAGTAGCTTCCCAAGCCATACTGCCTCACAACTAGCCGAACAAGCTACAACATACTCTGCTTCGGCTGTACTCAGTGCCACACAGGACTGCTTCCTGCTAAACCAATAGATCATACTAGATCCCATACTGAAGCAACACCGCAAATTGCTCTTCTGATCAATGACATTTCCTGCCCAATCTGAATCAACATAACCCTCTAGGTTAAACTTTTGATTCGCATCATATTTGATCCCATAGTCAACTGTACCCTTCAATTACCTTAGAATATGCTTTGCAGCAATTAGGTGAACATGTGTCGGATCCGTCAAGAACTGGCTCAAGGTGTTCACAACAAAGCAAATATCTGGTCTCGTATTCATCAAGTACATCAAGGACCCAATCATCTGACAATACATTGTGGCATCAACCGGATCAGATGAAGCATCACACAGAAGCTTCAGGTTCAATTCCATAGGTGTGGCCATGGCCTTGCAGTCCATCATCCCGAACCTCTTCAGGATCACTATTGCATACTTCCCTTGTCCAAGGAATATTCCATCCACACTCTACCACACCTCCATACCTAGAAAGTAATGCATCATTCCCAAGTCCTTGATCTCGAACTCGGCAACAAGCTTCCTCTTGGTGTCGGCAATCAACCCATCCTCACTTGTAACAACCAAGTCATCCACATATAATAGGAGTATCACTAGATTTCCTTCCTCAACCTTGTATTAAAGGTTGGAATCTGCTTTACACTTGGTAAAGCCCAAGCTGGATAGAAAGTTGTCTATCCTACTATACCAAGTCCTAGGATCTTGCTTCAATCCATACAAGGATTTCTTCAATCTACACACATATGACTCCCTGTCATGTGTCTCAAAACCAAGTGGCTGCTCCACATACACTTCCTCTTCGACTACACCATTCAAGAAAGCTGACTTGAAATCCATCTGGTGTATCTTCCACTTCATCACTGCAGCCAGAGCAAGTATTGTTCTGATGGAAGTGTATCTGGCTACAGGTGCAAAAGTCTCTTCATAATCTATCCCCTCTTTCTGGGAGAATCCACGAGCCACAAATCTTGCCTTGTATTTCTCTATGCTACCATCTGCAGCATGCTTGATCTTATATATCCACTTGGAAGTCACAACAGACTTCCCACTTGGTCTTGGGACCACATCCCAAACATCATTCTTCATGATCGACTTGGTATTCCTCGATCATGGAATTCTTCCATTACTTCATCTCTCATCCTGGGAATTTCAATATCTTCAATAGATAGCTTCGTTGCTAGAACAAATGTTGTAGTCCTTCTTTCGTAGGTGCTTGTACACGATCTTTCATACAAGTCAAATTCAATTGCATGATTAGAAACTTCTCATAGTTTTCAGAACAAAATCTTACACATAAGAATATATATGTCATACATTCATTCAATTATTTTATCCAATGCTTCAATACAACATTCATCCATATCCCATAACTTATATCCCATAACTTTCTAGATGTCTTCCATCTCTACTAGAACATTGTTAAGAGTTTGCACTACTCTCAATATGTCAGCAAAGAGGTTTCATTCTAGATAACTAGCAATGGAATGCTGTATAGTGCCATGGGCCACTTACCCATCACATGCATATTAGTAGTATAATGTTCATTAATGCAATTATTCTAATATGCATAATACACAACCTAAGTATAGGGACATAAGTATATACATCATTGAAAACATTATTTAAACAATCAGAATATACAGGAAATGACAATTCAAATACTTATCTTTGTTTGTTTGTTGGGTAGACTCCCTCTCAATCTTTGCTTCCTTTTTGCAACTCCATTCTGATGTGAATTGTAAGGAGTGGTCAACTCCCTCTTAATCCCTGAATCACTGCATAGCTTCTTGAAGTCTCCTTAGAGAACTGGATGACATCGGACCGCATACATCGGAGTGGATAATCTCCAAGATTCCTTTTGCCTTGCTTTCACTACTTGAAAAATGTCTTCTTTGTGTTCTTTCCCTTTGCACAACCTTTGTAAATGCCTTCATCCTTTGTCTGGATTTCAGGAAGACCTTCAACTGCTTTTCTTGCAATAGGTAGTGCCCTATAGTGCACATGTTCAAGCCTTTTATGCCAAAGTTCACATGGCTCTACTGAGTCATGAACCAAGGCTTGTTCAGGTTGGCCCTTCAATTTGTATAATCCTCCCTCTTGCTCTCCAATTACCACTGCATCATTTATATTCTTACCCTTTAGCCACATAAGAACTTGGCCACCTGCAAATGAAACCCTTATGCCTTTTGCATCCAATGCAGATATGGAGAGAAAGTTCTTCTTGAGACCTGGAACATATAGTACATCTTTCATCTTCATAGGTTTTCCAGAGTCTAGTTTATAGGAGGCTTCACCACTTCCTTTTATTGGATATTGGTAGTCATCCCCAAGTTTCACCTTATGGGGTGATTCATGTTCAGATAGTTTCACAAAGGATCCCTTGAATCCTGTCATATGTTTGGAAGCCCCACTATCTATTAGCCAATCATTGCTTCCATGAGCAATAGTACCAGTGAGGGTAGAAATCAAAACATATTCTTCATCACTTGAAGAATCTTCACTTTCTTCCCTAGCCCTCTTCCTGGGAGGTTCATCATCCTCTATAGTGTGAGAATGATGTCTTCTTTTGTTGCTCTTCTTCTTGTGAGAGCCATCTTTATTGTTTCTAGGACAATCCCTGGAATAGTGTCCCTTCTCATCACATGTATAACATCGAACATAGGACATGTTTCTTCGAGGTTTGGGGTTACCCCTCTGATTCTGATGGTAGTGCCTTTCTTTCTTACTATGATGGTGCCATTTCTTGTCATCATGCTTCTTGGAGTTTGCTGTGAGGGCTTGATCCTCATTCCTCATCTTCTCTTCTCGAGCTATAATCTGAGCTTCTTCCTGTGAGCATTCTTCCCACAGTCTACTGAATGTGATAAGTTTCTTTCTAGCACAAATTCCTTGGATGAAGGAATCCCATGACCTAGGAATCCCATTAAGAGTGGTCATCACCACTTCTCCATTCTCTATATCTTCTCCCATAGCTTCAAGTTGTTCTTTTATCTCGGAGACCTTTGAAAAATAAGACTGCATGGTCTCCGCATTCTAGATCTTGACATTCTTTAGTTGATTCCTCAAGGCCATATTCTGATTTATGTTATTTCCTTCAAATAGCTTGGACAAGGAATCAAACATCTCCTTAGGTGTCTTCAGAGATGACACATGTGGTATGAGATGGTCTTAGATAGAATCAACAATGATTCTCTTAGCCTTGACCAAGTTCCTCTTGTGTAAGGCCTTAGCCTCTTCTCCCTCTGGAACTGGAACCTCTTCACTTATGTAGATTTCCAATTCATTTTCTTCCAAGATTAACCCAATCCTATTCTTCCATGCTTGGAATTTATCAGCCCCTTCAAGCTTATCCTCAAGCTTGGTGTGGTGAGACATCTTAAAGAGTACTTCAAATGGAAATAGAAAAGTTATTAGGTCTTACCACTTGATTTGTTGAAAACTGGATCTGGAGTTGGATTAGGGTTTGTCAGAGAAACCCTAAAAATTAAAACTTTGAATTTCAACTTTCTGAAAGGATAGAAAGATGCACCTTGCTGAGCTAGTCAAGCTGGTATACGCAGATTTTGAAATCTGCAAATTTTCACCCCTCAAAATTGCTCTTGAAAATTTCAGATTCACTAGACATGACCCTGAATTAGGGTTTGATTTTCCTGAAGCTTCACCCAACAAAAAAGTTCGATCCAACGCTCTAAACTTTGATTTTTCAAAGGAGCTTCCAGTCGTGGTCTGAGATTTCGGAAATTCCAATTTTTGCAGAAACCCTAATTTTTAGGTCAAAAACTGAAAATGCTCAGAATTGAAATCTGTCTAGACAGAAAGATGCGCCCTTGCTAGGAGAGTCAATCTAGCCTCCTTCCTTTGAATATTTGTGGAGAGAAACCTAAAAATCAAGAAGCCCTAGCTTCTGCAACTCTGATACCATGTTAGATTTTGAGCATTAATTCAATATGATCTAGGATCTTATCTGAGAGAGTAACAAGTACAACATATCAATCAAAAGAGACAAGCACAAGAGACAATAGACACAAAGTTTCCTCGGGGAAAACCAAGAAGGTGAAAAACCCCACAACTTCCTCAGAGCTAGAAAGAGCAATGATACAAAACCCAAGTACAAGAGATAGTCTCCTTAGGAGCTTCTCCTCCTCCACTAGTGCGCATCACTCAAGTGAGAGAATACATGAGTAAGTGAATGATCAAATAGAGTGACACCATCACTCTATTTATACACTGACTTGACTTTCCTAATAACCTAGCAGGGCCGACTTTTCTATGAGAGCCTAATAACCCATGGTAACTCAACTTAGGGTCGACCCCACACTTGGTGGTCTAATAACCCATCATATATAAGTTACAACACTTGCGACACTTGTAAATACAAATGACGACACTTCTGTACAGAGGAATAATAACCTCTCTGTAGGGATACAATATACATATATGAAATACATTCCGAAGTTACATATACATCAACGGAATAGTTTTCTTTTGGACAGTATTTATTGAGGTCCCTAACTTCTATGCACAGCGTATGGTACCTTGCTTTTTATCAACCGGGTCTGGGTTAGACACCCATTCCGTCATGTCGATAGGATAAATGAAGCTAGCTTTGAGGAGATTTTCAACCTCAGCCTTGATGGTCGTAACTTTTCTAGGGTTAACTAGATGAAGTTTTTGTCAAACTGGTTTCACATTAGGATATGTCGTAATGACGTGTTCAATGATGGATGGTTCGATGCATGGCATCTCCTCATATGACCAGGGGAAAACATCGCGGAATTCCTTAAATAAGTTGGTGTACAAACTGATCTCTTGTGGAGAACAATTTGCGCCAATGAAAATATTTTCCACGACATTTGGTTTGGTGGAAATATTGATCGGGATAGTTGTTGAAATATTTTCCATATTACCTTCAGCAAAAATTCCCTGTTTCGTTAAGGGTTGATGGACAAGTCAACATCTCCACCAGGTCTCGCTGAAAACTCTCCATTCTCGATTATGTTCCGATCTGGAAGGAAATAAGATCTGTGATGCATATGTTCCCAAGGATGATCTAGACCTACCATAGATTCCAGAATAACTTCATCTGATGGTAAAACAATGTCTAAACAATCGAAGGAATGGGTGGAGTCTATCGCCCATGCAGGTGCATAATCGATATCTAACTCCATCAAGACCAAAGGAGTGGAGATATAATCTATCGCGGAGTTTTTTTATGGTTGATAAGTCACTTCTGCGATGGATAGGGGCACAATTGGTTCCTCTTGAGTAGGAAGAATCCAGGATCAGTTGTTTGAACAACTGTGAATACCTCCTTAGATAACATGTTAGTGTTACTTGTTGAACCAATATAATTTACGGGAGCAGGTAAATCAAAGGTGCCCATCAAAGATGAGTACATACCTACTCCTAAAATCTCACTAGGTGGATGATCTTGATCAATCCACGGGATATTCGAATCCAAAGGAGTTGTGTTGTTTTTCCGAGAAAATGATAGTTGGTTAATAGTGACGATATTTCCTTCATGGGGGAACATAAGTACCCAAAAAATAGGCGAAGGAATGGCTTGCATTGCGTACATACAACTCCTTCCCAACAACAAATTATAGTCAAGAGAAACATATACAACTTCCACCTCTACTGACGCTACCTTACCTATAAGTTGGATCTCAAATGAGGGAAAAATTCCATGCGGACGAAAAGATCTCCCATCAAAAGCGATAAGTAATGTAACTGAAGGGGCTAACTCTAGAGATCCCAAGGCTTTCCAACAAGAGATAGACATTATGCACGTTGACGCGCCTTCATCCACTACCATTCGTCCAATGGTTTTTGAACCATGGACTACTTCGATTTGGAAGGCCACGTGATAGGGAAACTGGGGTTTGATATTTGACATATCAAATCTAGCTAACATACTTGACGAATCCATACTCCCTATTGCCACTAAAAGTGCATTTCGCTGCGATGGGAAGCTTTGCAGAACTTCTAGAGTGAACATAGAACACTGCGTTTGGGCTAGGTCCTCTACAACTGAGTAGTTTGGAGCGGCCCATGCATTAGGTTGTGTGTTGCCTATTTGTAGACACCTTTCGGTATATTTGGCATCGGATCTGTAGGTCTCTCTATATGAAGAGGAACATATGAATCAGGGATTTCTTTATATTTCTGTTGCATATACGGGGTATAATTCCTGGCTCTTGTTTGCAGTAAAGCATGTGAGTTAACCATATTGATCTAGGATTGATCAGCCTGTGTGGCACGATGAGTGCTCCCAGTATTAGAGCTGCCAGAAGTTGGGCTTTGTCCTTTTGGAAAAGGATCCATCAGGACAGCTGCTTTCTTTTGACTTAACATCTTCTGGGCTTCATTCATTAGAGGAAATTGATGAGTGATGTGATCTTCTTTACAAATTTTGCAAGGAAAATTCACCTTCTTCTTTTCTCTTTTTCCCTCCTCAACATTTTCAGTGGATATGGGATTTTGTTGGTTTCCTTCCGCTTTCTTGCCCTTTTTATTATTGTTGGGTTGTCGAGGACCCTTTTGATTTAACTGCACATTTTGTACAGTTTTTGTTTGTGAAGGGGAGGATGCAACCGTAGTTGCTTCTGCAACAGAATGCTTTATCGAGAGTGCATGGACTTGCTTAATCAAAGCTTCTATAGCGGACGAGTCAGTTGAACCCACAATTCCATCGGCATGTGGTCCAAGTTTAGGTTTACCAAGATCGATGTTTGATCTAGGTGCATCTAGAATAATTTCATAAAGGATCCCGGACTGAGCATAAATCAAGTCAAGTTGTTGGGTCCTTAGAATGGCTTCTTCCTCGGAAGTAACCCCAAGAGTTGACACATCTTTGGAAATGTATGGTAACAGTGATTTCAAGAACCACTCCAATAGAAATTCTGGGGGAATCTCAGCTTTAATGAGTCATTTCCGTCTTCTCCACTCCTGAATATGATCGGATATATGTGTTAAATTTTCTGAATTTACTTCAATCTGATCTAGGATCTTAACTGAGAGAACAACATATACAGCATATCTACAGCATATCAATCATGGAGACAATAATGCAAGCACACAAGAGACACAAAGATTTACTTGGGGAAAACCATAAAGGTGAAACACCCCAATAACTTCCTCAGAGATAGATAGAGCAATGATACAACCAACCATGAGAGATAGACATAACCTAGTAGCAGATCCTCCTCCTCCATAAGTGCGCCACTCCTCCTTGAGTGCATGAGTGAGAAGTGAGTGAGTAAATAGAGTGCCTCCCGCACTCTATTTATACTTGACTTGACTTGCCTTTTTACCTAACTCATGTAGGCTCGAACTTAACCACATAACATAATGCTGAGTGGGCCGACCCCCAATAGGGTGGTCTAATAACCCTTTGACCCACATGGCCGACCCCCAATAGGGTGGTCTAATAACCCTTTGACCCACATGAATTATACAGGGCCGACCCCAAACAAGGTGGTCTAATAACCCATCAAGTATAAGTTACGACACTTACAATATAAATGACGACACTTCCGTATAGAGGAATAACAACATCTCTATAGGAATACAATATACATATATGTGAAATACATTCCGAAGTTACATATACATCAACACTCCCTCTTAACTAGGAAGGTATTTCTCAGCACAGTTCTTCTAGCACAAGTCATCTTCTCTGGATCATCATCACTGGATAATCGTCATCATCATCATCATCATCATCACTGCTGTTGCTATCTCAATCAATCTCTGAATCTACTCGTCATAGGAAGTTCTACAGAGCCAGTCCTTTTTCATACTGGATGTAGGCCCACCACCTACAGGTCTTCATCATCACTGGCCATACTGTGGAATCCTCAGGACTTATTACGTGCGTCACAAAACCTCGAAAGAGCATCCTAGGCTGTTACGAGCACACAGCTCTACCTATAGGATCTCCCAGGGTGATATTATATGTGACCCCACCACAAAACCTCGAAAGAGCATCCCAGGGCACACATTACATGTGGTCACCACAAAACCTAGCAAGAGCATCTCAGGATGTTACGGGTACACAACTCCGACCTGAAATCTCCCAGGGCACAAATTACATGTGGTCATGGCAAAACCTCTCAAGAGCATCCCAGGACTGATTACGGGCACACAGCCCAACCTATCGGATCTCCCAGGGAACCGAATTACATGCCATAGGACAAAACCTCGAAAGAGCATCTGCTAGATATCCCAGGGCACCGAATTACATGCCATAGGAAAAACCTCGAAAGACTATCTGCAGATCTCCCAGGGCACCGAATTACATGTCCTCCCAGAGCAAAACCTCGAAAGAGCATTTGCCAGATGTCCTAGGGCACCGAATTACATGCCATAAGCAAAACCTCGAAAGACCATCTGCAAATCTCCCAGGGCACCGGATCACATGCTCATCTGCACAACCTGATCCACGGCCACAGAGTATCAACCTGATACTCACCATACATCATCCTGATGTATCCATGATCATCCTGATCATCATCACTGCAACGTCCTGCTGCATGTCATCTGGAGCAACATCTTGAAGCTCGTCATCTATGATCATCACTACAACATCCTGCTGCATGTCATCTAGAGCAACATCCTGAAGCTCGTCATCTATGATCATCCTAATCATCACTGCAACATCCTGCTGCATGTCATCTGGAGCAACATCCTGAAGCTCGTCATCTATGATCATCCTGATCATCAATGCATCTACCTGATGCATACCAAGTACCTATCTGATACATATCATCATACATCATCCTCCTGATCATCAATGTATCCACCTGATACAAATACAAATATATGATACATATCACCATACATGATCCACCTGATCATACAATGTATCCACCTGATACATATACAGATACATGGTCCAAGCATCCAACATGATGCATACATACATACATAAAATGATCCAACTGATCATATCCAGCATCCAACATGATGCGTTCGTACAAAATACATACACATGATCCAACCAATCATATCCAGCATCCAACATGGTGCGTACATACATATAAATGATCCAACTGATCATATCCAGCATCCAACATGATGCATACATACATACATATAATGATCCAACTGATCATATCTAAGCAGAAACCAGAACATCATCCTGATGCTCATCATCCAGCGCTTACATCTACAGCCATGTGAAGGATCCCCCTTCCAACATGCTTGGAATGGCTTCAGCAAATGTGTCCATCACTTCTTTCTCGAAGTATCCTCAATCTGAAGCACGCCAAACCTCTCTCTGAAGTACTCGAACTTCACCCTGGCTAGTGGCTTCGTCAGCACATCTGCAATCTGCTCATCCATCGCAACATACAGGAGCTTCACAGCTCCTCTCTGCACCATATCCCTGATATAGTGATATTTGATCTCTATGTGTTTCGACCTATCATGAAACACTGGGTTCTCGGACAGCTTCACACAACTCTGGTTATCATAGAAGATACCAGTAGCCTCCAACGGGAGATCAAATAACTCAGGTAGTAGCTTCCGTAGCCATACTGCCTCACAACTAGCTGAACAGGCTGCAACATACTCTGCCTTAGCTGTACTCAGTGCTACGCAGGACTGCTTCCTGCTGAACCAAGAGATCACACCTGATCCCATACTGAAGCAACACCCAGATGTGCTCTTCCTATCTGTAGCACTGCCAGCCCAATCTGAATCAACATAACCCTGTAGGTTAAACTTTTGATCCACCTCATACCTGAGTCCATAATCCACTGTACCCTTTAGGTACCTCAGAACATGCTTTACAGCAACCAGGTGAACACTCCTCGGATCCGTCAAGAACTGGCTCAATGTGTTCACAGCAAAGCAAATGTCTGGTCTCGTGTTCGTCAGGTACATCAAGGACCCAATCATCTGACAATACAAAGAGACATCAACCGGCTCAGATGAAGCATCACATAGAAGCTTCAGATTCGATGCCATAGGTGTGGCCATGGCCTTGCAATCCATCATCCCGAACCTCTTCAGGATCTCTACTGCATACTTCCCTTGTCCAAGGAAGATTCCTTCTACACTCTGCCACACCTCCATGCCAAAAACAAATAGTGCATCATCCCCAAGTTCTTCATCTCGAACTCGGTAGTAAACTTTCGCTGCGTGTCGGCAATCAATCTATCTTCACCATACCAAGTTCTGCACATATATGATTTCCTATCATGTGTCTCAGAACCAAGTGGCTGCTTCTTCTTCAACTACACCATTCAAGAAAGCTGTCTTGAATCCATCTGGTGTATCTTCTATTTCATCACTTTTATATTTCTCTATGCTGCCATCTGCAACATGCTTGATCTGAAAGTTCCATATGGAAGTCATAACAAACTTCCCTTCAGGTCTTGGGACTACATCCCAAACATCATTCTTCATGATCGACGGATCATGGCATTCCATTTCTTCATCCCAGATCCTGGGAACTTCAATATCTTCAATAGATATCTTTGTTGCTGGAACAAATGTTGTAGTCCTTTTGTAGGTGAAGATATACAGTCTTTCCTACAAAACAGGTTAAATTGCATGATTAGAAACATCTCATAATTTTCAGAACAAATTCTTACACATAAAGAAATATGTCATACATTCATGCAATTATCTTATCCAATGCTTCAATACAACATTTATCCATATCCCGTAACTTTCTAGATGACTTCCAATCTCTACCAGAACATTGTTAAGAGTGTGCACAACTCCCAACATGTCAGCAAAGAGGTTTCATTCTAGATAAGTAGCAATGGAATGTTGTACATTGCCATAGGCCACTTACCCATGTATATTAGTAGTATATTGTTCATCAATGAAACTATTCTAATATGCACAATACATATCCAAAGTCTAGGAACATGAGCATATACATCATTGAACAATTTTATTTAAACAAACACATATGCAAGAAATGATAATTAAAATACTTATCTTTGTTTGTTCGTTGGGTGGACTCCCTCTGAGTCTTTGCTTTCTTGCAGGAGCTGCTGGAGTCCTAATCTGCAGTAGCTTCTTCTACACCTTTCTGTTGTGGAATGTAGAGAGATGGACAACTCCCTCTGAATATCTGCATCCTTTCATAAACCACTGGAGTGTACTCCCTCTTGATCTTTGCTCCCTGGATTACCTGTCCTTGAACTTATATACATTCACGATCCCTATGCATGCTTGTTAGTATCATCATTGTGTTATCCTCTAGGTCTAATATAAAATCATACATTCATTAGTATACTATTAAAACACAATAATCTCAAGCATGTATAGTCATGATCATTTCAAACAGAAATAGTAAGCATTATTATTCAAGGTTTATGTAGGATTCTTATGGTTAGTCAAATCATAAGAAGCATAACATTTCTAAACCTATAATTACTCAAACCTATGACTCTTTAGTTGAATCATCAATCAAGATAAGAGATATAATATGCATAAAGCCTGTGATTATTCGAACCTATACCTTCATGATTCTTCTGGTTAGTCATATCATCAATTATGGTAAGAAACATAATATGCATACAACCATGATTATTCAAACCTATGACTTCATGAATAATCATTATCAACAATAGTATAAGATCCTAACCCAAGGTAGGATTCTATCTTGATATAGGAAAAACATACCTGGATTAGCATGCTAGTTAGTTATGTCTAACATACTCACATGATGTCTTCTTGTTCTTCTTCAATGACTTGTGCTAGTAACCTGTATATCTCATAGGTTAGCCGTTATAAAACCAAGTTATACATACCTCGTAGATGGATCTTCTATGAGATCCATGACAATGGATGAGTCTTTATCCTCATGTCATCATGATCATATGTTCTTGAACTGGAACATGATTTGTCTTTCTTGGTGTACCTTTCATGTTAGCAGACAACATAAACCTCATACAACATCACAATGCATTCGTACAATCATAAGTGTCAACACCCTAACCAATGAATATCTTCTATCATGCATTCATAATTTTGTTAAGGTGATACGACAAATCTAAAATCAAAATTGTACTAACCGTAATAACATGAAGACAAACATACCATAAACTTAATCATGGACAAATATCGAAACATACCTCGATGAGTCATACCTGTCGAGATAGCTTGTAATCTTCTTATGTAAGGCCTTAGCCTCATCTCCCTCTGAAACAGGAACTCCTTCACTTATGCAGGTGACCAATCCATCTTCTTCTAGGATTAACCCTATCCACTTGATTTGCAAGAACTCGACCTGGAGCTGGATATGGGTTTGTCAGAGAAACCCCAAAAATTCAAAATTTGAATTTCAAACTTCCGAAAGGATAGAAATATGCGTCTTGATGAGCTGATCAAACTGGTATATTCAGAATTTGAAAACTGCAAAGTTTTACTCCTCAATTTTGCCTTTGAAACTTCCAGATTCACTGGACATGACCCTGAACTGGGGTTTGATGAAGCCCACTCTTTTGCCCCATCAAAAGGTTTGATCCAAAGCTCTAAGCTTCTATTTTTCTGAGGAGCTTCCAGCCGTGGTCACAGATTTCAAAAATTCCCATTTTTACAGAAGCCCTAATTTTCCACTTTTCTGATCAAAGTCCCGAACTAGGGTTTGATCAAGCCCGGCCTTCTGCCCAACCAAAAATTCTGATCTTGGTCTCTAAATTTCTATTTTGATGAGTAGCATCCAGCCGTGGTCTCCGATTACAAAAACTCCAACTTTTTCCGAAGCCCTAAATTCCGGAAGCCATGAATGAAGGTACTCACAAATAATTTTGTTTTGGCATAAATATGTACCTGATTGTTTCTGGTGTAACTCTGAACCTTTTGATCCACAGGGTTTGAAAAAGTTTCCTAAGATAGCCTGACCTGTTATCTTTCCATCTTGACAGGTCTGACCTCAATTGGATTTTCTGAGAGAGAGTTATGCCAAATGTCGCAACGTGACCTGTTTTGGGATAAAACAGGAGAGCGAACTTGTACGGCATGCCACGTGTCACTGTTTGAACTTCGGCCTCTGAAAAAGTTTCCTGAGATATCTCGGCCTGTTATCTTTCCATCCTGATAGGTCTGACCTCAATTGGACTCTCTGAGAGAGATTTATTCCAAGTGTCGCAACGTGACCTATTTTTGGGATAATACAGGAGAGAGAACTTGTACGGCGTTCCACGTGTCACTGGATCAACTTCGGACTTTGAAAAAGTTTTCTGAGATATTACAGTCTGTGTACTACCTGTCACTTTTCACGAAATTTCATTTGGAGCTTCCTAGGCCAAGTTATGACCTTTTTCCCAAGGTCACCTGATTTTGACTCAGATCTGGAAGAGGCAGAAACCCTATATTGTACAGATCATAAATCACAAAGTACAATGAATTAGAGGTTTTCCTTTGGACACAAGGTACCTGGACATTTAATCTTCGTCTTGTAACAATTTTAGATCCGAAAACTTCTCCAAAACGGATTTATAGCAAAAGTGCTACGACGACTGGTTTTTGCTATATCAAGCCCTAGCATCGTAAATGCAACAAGTGTCATACATGCCATATCATGCCTTCTTTCAGGCTAGCTCTGATACCATGTTAAATTTTCTGAATTTACTTCAATTTGATCTAGGATCTTAACTGAGAGAACAGCATATACAGCATATCTACAGCATATCAATCATGGAGACAATAATGCAAGCACACAAGAGACACAAAGATTTACTTGGGGAAAACCATAAAGGTGAAAAACCCCAATAACTTCCTCAGAGATAGATAGAGCAATGATACAACCAACCATGAGAGATATACATAACCTAGCAGCAGATCCTCCTCCTCCATAAGTGCGCCACTCCTCCTTGAGTGCATGAGTGAGAAGTGAGTGAGTAAATAGAGTGCCTCCCGCACTCTATTTATACTTGACTTGACTTGCCTTTTTACCTAACTCATGTAGGCTCGAACTTAACCACATAACATAATGCTGAGTGGGCCGACCCCCAATAGGGTGGTCTAATAACCCTTTGACCCACATGGCCGACCCCCAATAGGGTGGTCTAATAACCCTTTGACCCACATGAATTATACAGGGCCGACCCCAAACAAGGTGGTCTAATAACCCATCAAGTATAAGTTACGACACTTACAAT
Source organism: Larix kaempferi (assembly GCA_027924585.1). Lineage (NCBI taxonomy): Eukaryota > Viridiplantae > Streptophyta > Pinopsida > Pinales > Pinaceae > Larix > Larix kaempferi. The sequence goes on from BSBM01000106.1 coordinate 35,380,219, forward strand.
ATAAATGACGACACTTCCGTATAGAGGAATAACAACATCTCTATAGGAATACAATATACATATATGTGAAATACATTCCGAAGTTACATATACATCAACAATATGAGTGGCTTTGTTCTGTCTAAAGGTAGATAGAAGGTTCGTGCCGACATCGTACCGGACGGGAAACTGGAAATGGTTCAGGAAAACCGTCTCTAAATCACAAAAGTTGTTGTAAGCTACAGCTGGTAACTCGATATACCATTTGGCTGCAACACTAGTCAAGGTTCTTTGAAAGAGCCTCAATCGGATCGAGTCATCATTCAATGAGTTCGAGAAGCACCACAGATGAAATGTCGTGACATGGTCCCCTGGGTCTTCACTAGTTTTTCCTTCAAACTTAGGAATGTTTGAAGGGAGTTTGGTTGGGACCGGAGGCAAAGCAGGATTATGTCGCACTGGGTCATTCATTAAATTTGAAAGATCTGGCAGATTCAAAGTATCTAGAAAAGGTAAGAGGGGCCTTGCAGATGGCATATGATTTTGAGGAATCTGGTAAGGAGAACCACCCAAACCATGACTCCTGTAAGGTTGGTTGGGGTTGCCACGATGGGGCAAAGTGTTGGAATCAACCAACCACCTTCCTAAAGAGCTGCAGAGGATTTCCTCCCAGATCCATCCTAGGTGAAGTGAAAATATCCTTTCACTCTCACTTGTGTAGAGCCCTGATGGTCAATATACTAAGGATACCAACAATGCAAAAAGAGTCTGGGGGGACAGTCGCAATTCGAACTAACACGCATGGGAAAGGTAACTAAGCTCGAAATCCAAGAGCACACAAGGTACTGGTGGATTCCTGTACGCATATCCATCATGGTAGATGCTCGATTGAAAAGCGGAGGGGTATCCCCAACTAATCAAACTCACACAACCTCGTGCTTGACTCCGGTTTGAGTGGATATTCCCAGCACACCTTCCACAAAGGTGGATTTACCTAAAGATAGTTCACTACGATTTTGAGTTAACATGGTTTTGGATAGTTTAAGATGATCTAATCCAAAACCCTATCCTAAGCCAGTTGGTGTGTGTTCCCTAGAAATAAATGTTGTTGTTATATTTTAACTTAAAATATTATTTTTAGGGATTTTACTTACTCAAAAAGGAGTGAATGTATGTGCAAGATGGTTACAACTGAAAAGCAAAGTGTATAAAATGCAAATTATTTTCACAATTTTTATTTTCTCTTATCTTTCAAAATCAAAAGCTTGCAAAGTAAACCTAAAATTAACTTTAAATGTTTTTTACTTTTTCAAAGAGTTAGCATATACAACTAAAATCTAGTTTGAAAAAGAAATGCTCTTGCTCAAAAGAAAGTACTTTCTCTTTTGGTTTTTCTTTCTAACGAAAGAAATGGAAAATAAATATAAACAAGACAAGAACACTATAAAATGCAAGTATTAAATGACTGTACCTAAACCTATAAAACTCATAAATATACTCTCAAGAGACCCTGAAGATAACAAAACCAAAAAGTTTCTTCCAAGAAGCAAGAAGTAACTAAGTCTGGTATAGAGACGCTATGTAATCAACTGACATAAAGAAGAAAGCAAAGAATCAAACAAGATCTCAGACTGCCCTTCCACAAACCAGTGACCACAAAGAAAAAGTTCCAAGCATCTACCAAACACAAAATAGATTTGAAAGACCTAGGTACGCTCAACAAGCAAACAAAAACCAGATAAATCTCAAAAAGAGAAAAGAAGACTCAGTATAAACCCACAGACAGGTCCAAATGATCCAGAACTTAACATAGAAATCTTTCATCAACAAAGCACATATCCAAAGCTTAAACCCTAGGATGAAAATCAAAATTCTCAGGAAAAACTACGACTGTCAGTTTAACACCACGCAGGTGACCCGTGGGTCCAGAGATAAACAACTTGCGGGTAAGGGAAAAAGCTGCGACAGTAACTAGGCACAACTCGCGGGTTTGCTTTGATAAAAAATAAAAAATGAAAGAAAATCTCAAGCAAGACCAGGTCTGAGTCACAAACATTGGTATAGACTCCCTATAAACTCTCCTAGAGACCTAAAGGAATGATGAAATTGAAGAAAACTACTCCACGATTCCCAGAGCAACAACAAAAACTCCCCAGCGAAGTCGCCAATTCTGTTGTGCAGTAAAGTTACCTATGATTGGGAAGTTAAGAGATCATCAACATACGTTTAATTAAGGTATAGAGATTGAATGGAAAACAAGTGTAGTATGCAATGCTTCTTTTAATTGAAAAGAACTAAGATCTAAAGCCAAAACACATACCTGGATAACTGACGTCTGATCTGAGATTTAAGCTTAAATCTCCTACTCTACTGTTCCAGATGAATTACCTGCAATAAACTAGATACCCTCCTCAAATATTTTGACTAAACAGAGATGAATACTTAACATGAAACTCATATATAAATATATATGAAAGATTCAATGAAATAGATTCATATAATAGACAAATATTTATGGGAAGGAAAGTATCTTATATTAATTGCATTAATGGTAATCAACAATACCTGCTCTATAACCGGCACCATTGAAACCTGACCTTGGGCTCCTTTCTCCTCAACCTTCAATGGAATTTTCTCCAACATTTCCTTATCAAAATTGGTTCCCCCTTTCTCAAGGCCCTCTCCTTGTATCTATAGCAAGGCTAAGAGGATAGACTTGAAAGGTAATTGGTTGGGGAGGTTATGGTAGTTAGAATAACTGCCATAACTAATCCCTAATCATCTTTTAATATTTTTTTCTAATGATTTAGAGATACCCACGAGTGTATCCTTTGACAACTAGTGAGTGAGTCGCGAGTTTAGTGTCCAGCAACATGTGGGTGCAACTTTTTAGGTGTTACCCGCGGGTTGTCAATATAGACTGTCACAGTTAACCCGCGAGTTAACTGATAGGAGAGTCGCGGTTATGGCTCAAAATATGTCACAAAAATAGTTATATTGAGGATAATATTGTAAGATATGGGCCAAATCATCTATGATCAATTAGGCTCTTCCATCCATAAGGTCCTTTTGTGTGACCGACAATGCAGTGTGGTCACGGACGGAGAAGTGCCATTTTGATTGATAACAAAACCGTAATAGATGTATTGTGATGCAATAACACTTCCTTTTCATGCTTAGGATTATTTTCTTCCTTAAGTTGCATAGACATAAGTTCCAAATTCTGACTTGAATTAACGACCCTTTTCAGTTGTTGTGTAGTTCCCAATGATCTGTCATTTCTAAATGAATGCGAATGTACTATATACTCAATTCCTTCCTTAAACAAATGATATTGATTATGTTCTCTATAGAAAATTTCCTTTCGATCATATAAGTACGGGCTACCCAACACAATTCCATAGATATCTAGTGGAACCACATCAAATTCAACTTCGTCTACAAACTTGGATGTTATTGCAAACTTTAGATCACATTACTTTGTTACTTGTAATCTTTTATCTTTGCATACCCAGCCTAATGGATAAGGTTTCCTGTGTGGATTTGTTGTTAATCCAAACTGCTTAACTACTTCTTCTGAAATAATATTAGCTCGGGATCCACTATCTATGAGTGTGTCGATCTTATTTTGTTTTGTAATTACCCTTATATGAAACAATGTATTCCTTTTTCTATCCTTGGAATTGTCATGATCTTTAGAAGTAGAAGCACATGAAGAACCAATGTTAGAATCATTACCAACAATAGCTTTACCTTTCACACCTACGATTGATATCTTTGTTTTGTCCTCAGAATCTGATCCAAGGTCCTCAACGATAATCGTGTCCTTTTGTTTCCCTTTCCGATACTTAAACCACTTCAGTTTAAATTATGGATGTAGCTTCCAACAATGTTATGCATCATGTCCATCTCTCTAACAAGGAGAACATGAAAGTTTTGTATCCCCTTTCTTCATGGTATCTGTATGCTTTCTCTTCCCTTTGTCCTTGCCTTATTTCAACTTATTGGATTCAGTTGAGTGATTCTCATCATATGTATTCTTCCCTTTAGATTGAATATGTGTGGCTTGAACACACACTTCTTCCAAGTTAGTAGGATTAAACATAAGTATTGTATGACGCAAATAACTATGTAATCCTCCAATAAACTTGAGAAGAGTTTCTTGAGTGTAGAGAGGTATACCCAAAATGAAATCTCTCTGTCTGAATTCCAGAGTGTATTCTTGTACATTCCGACCTTTACCTTGCCTTAATTTTTTCCAATCCATCATGGCTTGTTGTATGTAGCCTAATGGATACAACTGCTTCTTTAACGCGGCAGTAAATTCATACCAGGAAGAAATAATTTTACCTTTTGTAAGGAGGCCTTCCCGTGTCTTACTCTCCCACCAGATGAGTGTAGTGCCTCCAATACTGAGAGTAGCCAACTGGATCTTTTCACTATCATCTACAAACTTTTGTATCTTGCAATACACTTCAATCTATCTGATCCAATCATCCATCTTTTATGCGTTAAGTTCACCATTATATGTAGTCAAATCAAACTTAATATCAACTTTCAAATAAGGTAAATCAGACTTAGTCTTCTCAAGTTGTTTCTTTGGATTTGAAGAAGCAGCACTGGAACTTTCAGAAGAGGAAGAAGAATATGGAGAAGAAGGTTTAGAAGGGTCTCCTGCTTTTCCTGAAGTATTATCCTCTGCTTTCTCCTTCTTTGTTTTCTTCTTTTCCAATATCTCTTGATAATATGTAAACAACCTTTCTACTCTGTCTGCCATCTAATAGAAATCCTTGCCGAAAGCCTTCTCATCTTCTTCTCGGTAGTATCCATCTACCATTTTCTTTCTTCGATGTGCACATCCAATCACTGGATCAAAAGTCAAAAGCTCTCCTTCACCTACTTTAAGCTTGCCTCTAGTTAAAATTCACACTCTGCAATTCCCTAGTTAGCCTGCTCTGATACCAAACATGATCCGAAAATGACAGTATCTACTAACACTTGAATGCATGTGAATCCTTAAACCAGTTAACTTATAAAAATGCTTTAAATAACAAGCTTATAAAAGGTTTAAAAATAACTGAAAGAATATAAATAACACGAGATATGCAAACCATAAAAGTGATGACACCATGTGATAACAGATTTTGTCCCTGATGGACTACGTCTCCAGGTCCAACTCCAATGAGGACTGATCTTATTAGTCTTCAAAATTCTTGAACAGGTACAAAAATGCCTTCTTCACAACTGCTACAAAGAGACTTAGGATTCAACAATGAAGTCCTCTCACTCTCGAAAACTCTCAAGTGTGGCTACAAGCCTCTTACAAAGAAAAGATTAAAAAGCCTTTACAAATGCATAATGGCTTCTTACCACTCTCTCTTCAAAATCTTCAAACCTTTCATGCATTTTCCCATGTTATCCCAAGGCAAATTACAATGGCTTAAATAGCCCAAAGATACCAAATCCACCTCCAAATACAAAGGGATTATCAAATATTTGATCCCAAACTTAATGGAATGAAAATCCATTAAAAATGGGGAAAATATGGCAAATATCCATAAAATACATTTTTGTTTGAAAAATAATAAACTAAATCCAAATATAATATATATATATAGTTTTAAAAACCATATAAAAGTTTGGATTTGGTTTAATTTTATACCAAAGAGGAGGTGCGCCTATTTGGGGGTAAAAACCCGCTCCATACTAATATAAAAATATTATATGTCATATCCCATAACAAGCAGCTTCGTTGGTGGAGTGGCTAAGGCGTTGGCAATGGGGGAGGAGGTCACAGGGTCAAACCCGCGGACCTCTCCCTATATCCATGATTTTTGGTGTGGTGGCAATGGTTTGGCATTGGACCATGGTGTTGTTTACCCCTTGGTTCCCCATCGATGTGATGAGTTTGAATGATTACAATGGTTAACAAAGGGTATGGGGTCAAGGGATAAGCCCTCGGCCCGACCTTTTCCCCAAATAAGAGAACATACAACTCTAAATAGTAGATGTGAGTTATAAGGGTAAGAAAAAAATGGCAAAGGAGATGGTCGGGAGGATTTGGTGGAGGCTTAGGTAGAAAGGAGGTCGGGGGTTTGATCCTCTCTGACCCCATAATCACCGTACAGGACACGTGTCACCCTTATAGTGGTGCCACGTGTTTCTCTTTTTTTCCATCCAGTTTTGTCAAAAGTTCAGAACATTATATCTTTTACCTCCGAAGTCCGTTTTGCATGAAACGAACGTTTCCAGAAATCTATCGCTGAGCTCTACGTAGCTGCAAGCTTCTATTCTCATTTTGAAGACTTTAATTTTGATCGATCTCGAAGATCCTCCTGGATCATCTTCCCCCATCGGAAGCAGTACCCCATTGGCTTCTCCCCTTGGAGATCCCTCAGTTCCCTTTGACCCATCCTCTCTCATAGGAGGTAAAATGTTGTTTACAACACCACCTAGGTCTCCCCCTCATGAAATCACATCCCGCACACAATGAGAAGACCAGTCGTCCATACCCTACCATTTATGGCTAGTTTAAATCTACCTGATTTGGTCAAATTGACTAATGATCCCATTTCTCATGATGCGACATGGTCGGCTATGCCAGACAAGCTTCCTTCCGACATTCCAAAATTGGAAGAAAAATAGGGAGATGATCCCGCCAACCACGTTATGTCTTTCCACTTATGGTGTTCATCTAATAGCATAGTGGATGACCCCGTGAGGCTTCGCCTATTCCGATGTACCCTCACCGAAACGACAGGAAAATGGTACATAAACCTCACAAGTGGAACACATTCCACATTTGAAACAATGGCCACCGCATTTCTTACGTACTTCCAACTGCCAAGCTGACATGAACTAGGCCTCAAAATTCTCACTAAGTTTCGTCAAAACACTTCCGCCACATCGCGAACCACATCCATGAGTGGTGTAGATGCCGCACGTTATGCAAGATCAAAATACAACCTCCCTTTTTGTTGGATTAGTTTATCAAATATATCCAACCCTCCATAGAAAGGTGTCTCCACCTCCATGCCACAAAGCGAGGAAGAGGCCATTCTGAAAGCACAAAATTTCGATCTTATATATACACAATCTGACTACCTTTACATAATTCTCCCTGATGCCCCTTAGCATCGGTCGTTGGATCCTACACCTTCGGGCTCATCACATTCGGCGGATGGGATTATTGGGTCCATTACCCATTTAGGAAAGGTTCCTCCAACCACATCAGCGCCATTCAACATGGTTACGTACTACCCATCCATGCCACCTACGTTGGTACCCACTCCACCGGTACCAACATCATTAGTTGGTCAATTATAGTATGGACTGTATAGTCCTACGTACACAAACGCCAGCCAAGCGATGACTGTTCATACACCACCAATGGCACAAACCGTTCCTACTTTTGGCACAATATTTTTCTAATTGATTGAGAAATGGCTAATCCAAAATTTTGTTTTGATATCACCTAATCTTGGTAAGAAGGGCACTAAAGGGAAGACTTAAAGTTTCAAAAGAAAAACTTTCCATAGACTGTCGGCCACGTTAAAGCAGAGCCAAAATAGTTAATGAAACAGCTTGGGATATCACATAAGGAAATCAACGGTCAAGATTAAAGGAAATAAGATCAACGACGGAGGTAGGTTTCGCCGGAGAAAAAAAAAAGGTATATAATGCAAGCGAAAGTTTCTGAAGTGACCATTGGGGCGTCGTTAAAAGGAAGAGAAGATCAGCAGTCGACTGACTGGTTGGCAGACAGATCAACGGTTCATATCCATTTCGCATCGCCAATATGCACGTGAAAATGGAGTGGTGGGTGGTTGAGAAATCCCAAACCACCTTCCACGTGTCGAACTTGTATCATTTCGCAAGTTGAGAAGGTGGTAAGGGAAACCACCTTCCACCATCACAAAACCACCTTTTTGGAAGGTATAAAGGTCAAATGCACGTGAAGAGGTGACATTTGTCATCGACCTTCAAGTGATTGGGGTGTGTCACGTGCAGTAAGAAGATGACAAGAGATACATTTTCCATCTCGTTAGTTGCTAGGTAGTTTTTTCAAAAACCCGTGCAGATATTTTAGAAAGTTATACATGATGTAAAGTCACAGTGAAATAGGGGTCCAAAGTGATGAGGTGGTAAACATAGAAGAATTCCTAGAAGATAGTGATGGAGATGTATATGACACCATTATGATCGGAAAGACGGTAAATGAGGTAAAGAACATGTTGGGAGATTTACAGAAAAAGGATATAGATGTTCATAATGTTCATAAGTCCCATTTCATCCACTTTTGTCCTGAACAAACCCTAGGTTTCCCGACTTCATCACCTGGTGCACTAAAAACTATTCCCAAACCTAGAGGGTTATCATGAATTCAACAAGAACTAAAATCGTGTTCCCTGTGAATTCCTCAGTCATTAGGAAGTCACTAGAAATTCCTTTATCTTTTTCCCAAACCTAGAAAACTTTGTCGAAGAAGATTTGGTTAGCCTATACAGACATTCGACCCCTGAAATCAAGCAAACCTTCTTGTCAAATACCCTAAAACCAAATATTTTAGTTGATGATACACCTTTCCTACTAGACATTACCTTTTTTAATGAAAATTCACAGCTAATTTTGTCATTAATTAGTCAATTTATGGGGCTTGATAATGACCTAGTTGTTACTGAAGTTCAATTAAGTTTGCTTTTTAGGTTGAGTTCAGGTTTACCAGAGATTGATTCTAGTTAGATTCCATGTCTTAAATATGATGAATTCCTAGCTGAGAATATTCATTCTCATCTAGTGAATTTCCACGATGCAAAACACTTAAAGTTCCAGACATATATGATGAAAATGTTTTTTATTTTCAAGTGAGGGAAGTTTACATTTTCCAGAGGCATTTTTTCAGCTACAACTGAAAACAATATGTTTAATTTTATGAATCTGGTATTGTCAGAGATTTATAGAGTAGTTTTCGAAGAAAGTTTACCAAGAGTATTACCAGAAATGAAGGAGTTGTTATGGCTTAGTCTAGATAAAGCAGTAGGTTATTGGTTCTTGTTAAAACAACACACAGTTATCAAGGTTTATGGTTTTGTAAAAGAACCATATATTCTTCCAGCATTTCTAACACCGAGAGTCTTCGCCTTAGATTTCATCACGCAAAACTTGATAGTTCGGAATGATCATTTTTTGAGTTTCAAAAAGGCTTCTTATATGAAATTTCCACTGAAAGTTGGTCCTTTTATCATAAAAAATAGAAATGCTCTTTTATTCTTAGAGAGATATTTACAAATGATGAATTTCAAAAAATCTATTGCTCAATTATGATCCATATGAATAAAAGAAGAGCTTTTGATCACCAAGAAGTTGAAGGACTAGCTAGGAAAGCTAATTTGCTACAGTATGAGTATGACACGGAGTTTTCTAAAAATTCATAGTCAAACTCTTCAACATTGGCAAGATCTTCAACTGAGATAGTGCCTACTCCTAACAAAGTTGAAATTGTTAGCAAAATAAGTTTTTTTGAGACCACTGGTATGGAAGTGGAGGAACAAGGAAGAATCAAGAGACTGAAATCCAGTCAAGAAAAATAAATAATTATACTGGACAGTGAAAAGGGGAAGGAAAAAGAAATGTTTCAAGGTCCAAATGTCCAGGTGTATGATTATAGGTTTGATGAAGCAAAGGCTGCAGGTTCAACTGATAAATACTAGTCCAGAGATGAGTTAATGTCAAATATGGCTAGGATATACAAGTTGCAACTGATAAAAGTGACAAAATGTTTCCCAAAGTTAGAAATATATCAGATGCATAATTCACTTTGATGACTACCAGGGATCATACAAAAAATACCTTAAATTTGGTTGTATCCTCTGATGAAAAGGTTACAGAAATGAAAATAAATCTGCAAAAGATACTAGTTCCGAATAAAATCCATTTGCACAGACAGATTGGAGAGGTGATCTATACATACCTAATGAAAGCCACTTTGAATATTTCCAAATTACAATGCACAATGAATAGGCTAGAGATTCAATTGAAGCAGGAGAAAACTAAGAATAAAGCTCATCAGCGGCAGATTAAAAAGCTACAAGTTGATTTGCTAGAAACAAATGATGAGCCAAATAAGGGTCAGGAAACCAAGAAGCTTCTAAATGAAAAATAAAATACCATCCAATTATTAAAAAGGAAACTCAAAATTCCAGCAACTCAATTAATTCAGGCATCTGAATTAACAATTCTAGAACAAGAGAGGGAAACTTTGTCACAATAACTGGATGATTGTAAAGCTAAGTTGCTTAAATTTGAAGAAAAAGAAGCGAGTTGGGAAAAGGACAGACTAAATATTAAGACTCAAGTTGAATATTTGAAGAAAAAACTAGCAGATACAGCACAGGAAAAGCAAAGAACGAGGCAAGAAAGTGAGGAAACAAATACAAAAAGTCTAATTCAAGCTATGTCTCAGGTGAGCTTGAAAGAAGTAGAAATTAAAGAATTAAAGGAAGAAAATCATAAATTAAATGGAGAAAACCAAAAGAAAGAAGAAGAAATAAAGGAGCTTGAAAACAAGAATAAAGAGCTACTTGATAAGAATCAAAAGTTAATGTCTCAGGTTACAAGATAGCTTCCTCTACAGGGTGCCAAGCATTTAATTTGGGATTCAATAATAAATGAAGTTGGAAAATTCAGACCGTTTTTAAATTTTATGAAAACAAATGAAACAGTGGTAAATGAGAGCATGCAGAGTTATACAATCATGAGGGAAACTTTGGATAAACAGCCAAAGGAAACAGCTCAAAATACCATTGACTTCCTAAACACTCTGACAGAATATGATCTAAAAGCATTGGCAATCAAAAACAAAATAGCAATAATAACTTGGGCTAGAAGAATCTAGGAAAGCATAATCATGTTGAAAATGTCCTAGCCAAAGTAAACCAATTGAAGCAACAAGTTGCGTCCTTCAAATTTTCATTTGCAGATCTAATTCAGAAAGGATTTCCTTCCTTTTGGAATGAAGAAAATAAGTTGATCTCCCAAAATGAATATAAAAATTTGTTGTTTGAAATCAAAATGGATCATTAGAAGTTTGAAGATATGACCCATGCTCTGACAGGAAAAATTGTATTGGAAAAGCTTGCAGATGACTTTGAAATCTTAGATCAGTTAGTAATGATAGGAGCAAAGTTGCCTCCAATATCTTTTGTAGATCATGTGGAGATGAAGGTTTAGTTAAAGAGATGACCAACTATGAAATCCCTTCTTCATAATAGTGGAAAAATATGGCAAGATGAAGTATAATTTGCACACATGAAGACTCTTGTCTGGACAAGATATTTGTACCCGAAGTTGCAGTTGATTAAAAGACACAAGAGTGTTATGTTTTGAATTATGAAGTATACATTTTGACAGAAATAGTATGTAATAAGTAGTAGGAGTTTCCTATTTTTAGAAATAGGCAGTTAGGTTTTGGCTCAAGACGCCTTTTTCATGTATAAAAACACATTTTGGCAATGTAATCAAGGTTGAAACCCGAAAGAGAGAGTTATTTTGTATTGATCATATTCAAGAATTAATAGAAAAATCCTGCAGATTTGGGCACACCTTCCAAAGCAAAGATTCATGTGTTATCTATTCACAGTCTGTAATTTTCTTTTCCTTATGTGATTGTCATTCATGTTATCTCTTTCATTTTGTTTTCTTTCATGCTTAGATGAGATTTTTTATTTAGATCAGAATTCATGTTATCATGCTCTGATTTATGGGGATCTAAGTATTCACAAACCATTCGTCTAAATTTGATGTTGGATTCATCTAAAATCGGTGCCCAATATTAATGGTCTGTTTCTTTTTCTTCTAATACCATATGCAAGCAAGAACTCGACTGTGAAGCAATAACTACCTTTCCTTTGTGAAAAATTATATTGTTTAGACTCTGCTTATGTTTGAAAGGTCTCTGATTTCTGACTCCATGCCCAATGATATCCTTACGTTTCAGCCTTTTTCAATATTAAAGCAATATTATTTTGAAATATTTTTGGCCATTGTGTTATATTTATTGAGAGAGCCCTCTTTGGTAGGAAAGAAGCCATTTTTCCTCCTAAAGATTGTTTTGAAATAGTTACCTTAGGATTATCTTTCAAAAACCAAGGGATAAATTCTAAGTGCTAACATTTTGGCGTCGTTTCCGGGGAGTCGAAATTTCAAATCTTCCCTGGGTAGAACGACAGTTTGGAAAGATCAAATTTCTGTGGGAAAACAAGAGATTTGATATTTTATTTTGATTGTAGTTTGCCTTAGCAACTCTACTTTAAAGTTCAATTAAAAGGCGACTCCAAAAGGAAATTGTGGCTTCCAGAAAGATTCATACAAGAAGCAATCCAGATCCCAAGTCATTTCAAGTGATAAAAAGTCTTGAAAAGATTCTAAAAAAGAACAAAGGGAAAGATAAAGAAGGTACTTCTCAATCAGAAAATATGTTTCCTTCTTTTCAAGAAGAACTGTTGAATATTGAAGACATTGGTTTAAATGTGAAATTTGAACAATCTTTATTTAGGTCAAAATCTGAAACAAATTTAAAAGAAACTATTATTGATCAAAATAGATTTCAGCCATATCTATTGCAATCTATTTGAGAAAATTTGGAAAAATATGGAAAAGTAGAGTTAAAAGAAAAGAAAATTCAGAATCCTCCACCACAAGTTCATAATATTGTTCAAAATCCTCCTGTAATCATGGATGCTAGGTTTTCCCCACTTGATTTACCTGTTGTTTTGCATCACCTTCCTCGGAATTATGCTCAAAGGATTACATTGTATGATGGAGCTGGCCCAAGTGGGGCATTTTGAGCAAGAAAGATTTTGGAACTGCGGAGCTGAGCGCAATTCAGTTGAAGGATTTTTGGTATAATTTTTTGGTATGCTGCGAAGTTGCGCGCAGCGCAGTGTCAGAAGAGTTGCGAGGAGACAGCGCTGCAATGTGTCCAGTCTACGGAGATCCGGCAAAGTAGAGTGTTGGATGGAAGGCGGCACGTATTTTGGTTAGATGATCGGTGGTCTATTTTTGGAAAAGATGCTCCAAGAGTGCCAAGCGATGGGTAGGAGCAATGCGGAAAGAAAGCGATTGGTCGCACATGCGAAAGAACCACTACCTAAACCAGTTGCACAAGACCGTTAGAGGAAGAACGGCTCGGTGAAAGCGACCCATTGGCATGCGTGCGACAGGAAGGTTGATAGCGACGTGAAGCATGCGTGGAAGACGACCACGATGGAAGACTCACTACCAGAATCCAGCAAGCCCGGTTGCCTGAAATCGTGACAGTTTTGTAAACCTAAGGGTTTTTGCCTGCGGATTGTAAAGACATGACCTACGGGCATGATCTATAAATAAGGCACATTTTGTATGGGAAAGAGTTGTTGGGTTATTGAATCTCTCATTTTTGTGTTGTTGATTCTCTATTGTTGACTGATATTGAGAAATCTTCTATTAGAGACAATTTTGTAAAGGCTCTGCAAGCTGTGTGCGCAGAGACCTATTGAGAGAGAAGAGAGTCTGCAGCTAAGTGCGCAGACAAGAACTGTTGTACCCTTCCCAAAGACTAATACAACAACAATTCTTGTGGACGTAGCCTCCATCCTCGAGGTGAACCACGTTAAATCCTGTGTAGTGTGGCTGATTATGTGTTTGCATTTGTTTATTTGCTTGCAGTTTGTGTTTGAATTCTCATTTATTAGATGATATGTTAATGCTTTTGTATGTATTCGCCATGGGAATGATATGGGAATAATATGTTAAGTAGTACATGAATGGATGAATGTTGAATGCACAGTATTTCTGAGTTCATAAATGCATAAGTCATTTGGATAAGTAGTTAAGTTGGAGAGTTCACGCCATGCGACTCCCTTGAAGCGCAGCACCGGGTGTGTGCAAAATTGTGTATTTTGTTCCATTGCATAAGTTATAAGATTACCTAAAGTAGATGAATGAATAAGTGTTAAGTGAAGTCTTCGAAGTGGTAAAGTCCGCAGAGGAAGCGTATAAGTCAGTTGCGTTGTCCTCTTATTTTTGGCATGTCCAAACTGCGCAGTCCGTAGATGAGCTAGTTGTGCAAGTACCTCAGCTTGTAGAAGCGAGGACCGCGACGCAGTCTATCGTCGCGCAGTCTTCAGTCCGCGGCGCGAGCCCTGCAACGTGCTGCGCAGTAATCTGTTTAACAACTCATCATAGTGCAATGGAAACCTGATTCTGCAGCACCCCCATAGCTTCGCCTCGGGTGAGACCTCATCCTGTTCACAGGCTGTTGCCGAAAGGGATGGTGAGAAAGGGGTTTTGTTGGTTCCTAGAAACCGCGAAGAACCTGGGTCTACATTGGAAACCTCTACATTATTATGTAAGCCAACAAATGGTTTCGTTGTCTCTCTAAGAATCCTTGATGAGTTGAAGTCGGGATGTGCGAAGTAGAAGAAGTTGAGCTGGGTGTTGACTTTTGGTATCCATACAAGAAAGAAATATGGGCTTGGTGTGACAAGACAGAGAGAGACTTCGCAAGAAAGGAGAATAGACACCCACATCTCTCTGACATTCTATGGTTGAATAAGTACCTGTGGAAAGACGTTCACAAAATATTTTGGGCCACTTTTGGAAATGAGCTACACGAGTGGTTGTGAAGGCTCGTAGAACGTAGAAACTGTACCCCATGAGAACTACCGACCGAGTGGACACCGGAGCTTATTGAAAGGCTCAAAGCAGTAGATAGTCCATTCATGAGAGTAGTCGACTTCTGGGTTGATAGTACTCTACAAAGCTTTATGACGAAGTTCGCTGTGGACATGCTAAAGTCCTACAGCGCAGCTGAAAGAGAATTTTTCAAGGGATTCAGAGGTAAGTACCTAAACAACCTCAGTTTATACATTAAAATGCTTTTAGCCGAGAAAGGTGTTTTTAGAATGCAGTAAAATATTTGAATCTTTCATGGTAGATAGCACATATAGTGGTTCTTACGAAGAAACCCATAACCTGAGAAGTGGAAAGAGATACAAGTTCCTCGCTAAGAAAACTACTAGTGGACCTGGACTCCGCGTAGACATTCATTCACAAGCTGACCCTGATAGCCAAACCGCACCTCTATCTTCCACCTGTCAGACTATTACTCCGCAAAATCCACTGGTTGCACATACCGCGCCTCCCCTGTCTCAGAATCCATCAGTTGAGAAACCGTCGGTCGCGAGCACCGCCCAACCCGTACCGCAGAACATCAGTACTAGTAACACAGCATGAGCGGGTGCCCAGGCTATTCCGATTCAGCCTACCCCATCTCAAGTTGCTCCAGTTGAAAATGTCCAACCTCAGATCATTCCTCAAAATATTATCCCTAGCACTACTCAGAGAACTGTACCACCTAGAAGGAGGATGACTGACGATATCAAACTATCGATATTCAAAGGAATGGCTCTAGAAGACCCTGATCATCATTGGTTTCTATGTGAAGCCGTATGCAGTGTAAAGCAAGTACAGGATGACACTGTTAAGCAAGCGCAACTTGTTACCACTTTTAGAGACAGAGCCTTGCATTGGTTCATGAAATATTCACAGGGACACCAAAGAACCTTGGTAGAAATAAAGGTTGTACTCTTAGCAAAATTTAAGAAGCCGAAGTCGGAATCACAGTGTATAATAGAGTTGAAAGAGATCAAACAGAAAGCTAATGAAACAGTCTGGTAGTTTGATAAAAAATTCAAGACACTATTGGACCGAGTAAGTTTTCTTATCCTACCGCAACAGCACAAGGAATGGTTTATAGCCGTGTTGTTGCCCCATATCAGACAACCTTTGATGCAGCAGAAAGTGGCTTCGCATCCAGAAGCTTTGGAGATCGCGATGAAGTTAAAGGATTCACCGATGGGAGAAACTAGCAGTGGGATGTCTCAGATTCATACCCAGTTGGCTACCCTGACACTATAGCTACAGGATATCAAGAAAGGCAAGCAAGAGAGACAGGAAGTCTGGTGTACAGGTTGTAAGGGAGAAGGACACACTAAGGATCATTGTCCTTTATTCCAGTGTTTCCTTAACATGGGAGGACCAAACCCACTAAATCCGAACCCAGGACCATGGTGTGAAATTTGCAGAACCAGAGGACACCGTCCAGAAGACTGCTACATGATTCGGAAATATGTAAGGACACCTAAGAAACTCTATTGCAATTTCTGTAAAGCAGTTGGCCATGATGATTCCAACTACTGCGCATATGACCTCATGCTGGAAAGGAAGAAAGATATTGAGCATATGTATGGAGGAGTATACAGAGTCTAGGAAGAGACTCCGCAGAAATCAGAAAATGCACCGCATGATCAGGGAGCATACAGAGGCCGCGGAGGATACCGCGGGAGAGGAAGGAATAACGGCCCAGTGCAAGGAAGAGGCCGAGGTCAAGTAATCTGTTATAACTGTGGCCAGCCAAGTCATGTATCTAGAGATTGTACCAACCCATGCACTACATGTAGTTATTGTAAATCATTCGACCATGTTATTGAAGATTGCCCAGTGTTAGAGGTAGAAATGCAGAAAATGAAACGGCAAGATGCGTCGAACCCAAACATCTAGTTGATTGCAATAGAGAGGAGACCAGCGGATCCAAGTATCAATGTAGTGACACGAAGTGGCGCTACGACAGGGAGAGATAGAGGAGCAGAAGCAAGTACTTCTGGGGTCTCCAATACTAAACAGACTCCTATTGAAACAATATGGATAAGGAAAGCTACTGGGAAAGCACCTGCTTTCAACTTGGAGAAAAAAGAGAATTTTTTGAAGACGTGTTGATGCCTCAGATATCGTAGCATCAATCAGAAAGGGATTCTCCCCGAGAAATGGTCCCAATTAGACTATCTCCCGTTTGGTGTAGGGAATCCGTCCGGTTAGCGGTTCCGGCAACCGTGGGTTTGGAGTTTAAATCCAATTCTACCGGTTATGGCCCGATCCACCTTTCCTTTTGGATTTTATGTTTTTTAAATCAGATTCAAGTGCCTAGTTAATATTTGATCTAGATGCAACTAAAACAGATCTAAGTCTAGAAAGTGAAGTAAATCTACCTATCCTTGTAGGAACAGTTTTTGGGATGAGCAATGAGCTGTAACAGATAACACAAAGAAAGAACAGATAACTGTCAATTCTTACAGGTAAAGCTACAGTAAGGTAAAAGGATCTTAGAAGATAGCTTCAGTTTAATGTAAAACGCATCTATTGCTCATGAAACAGAGAAAGAAGCGAAAATATCTAATCTAAATAGCAAGAACAAAGAAACAGATCTAAATGTAAACAAACTGAAATTAAATTTAAAGATCCCTGCAAGGAGCAAATTAAAGGCATGAACAATGAGCTATACGAATTATCTTGAAGAAAGAACAGTTAGCCATTTGATCTAAAAGAGAATTCTACAGCAATGGTAGAGATATCAGCAGCTAGCTCCTGATTTAATATGAAACGCATTCATTGTTCACAAAATAGAGAAAATCGTATGCACAGGAAGGAGCAAAAATCATTGATACAAAGAAATAGTTCAAATAGTAAGAATGATCTCACATTACGGTACAGAAGTCATTAGAATAGTCCAACATACATCCGTCCAACATCCCCATGCAAAACGTCCATCTCCCGTGGCTTTTATTAGAAAATTCCATTTTACAAAAACGATACAAGATAGCTCGTAAAGGTTTCAAAATTTCCTTCCCTGCCAAAAGTCCCTCTCTATTCTTCCTAGCTCCTATTTATAATTACAAAATCGCCCTTTGGGCTGCCACCTATCCTCTTCCACCTGTCACTTACAGGAATCTCTTCTATAACAGACCAAAAATGACTACTTCTTTTACAAAATATTTAACAAAAGAGAAAGGACAGCTGTCCCTTAGCTCACGCTGTATACAATTGAGAGTTTAACAAAATACACATAGCAGAAATAAAGTTCTAATATCGTGCTGTCATTCTTGTGCGTGAGCTTCAGCTGGGAGAGGATCGCCCAAGTTAATTGTTGTTGATGCTGCTTGGGAAGAGACACTCGAACCCATGGTTGCCGCTGCTTCTACTTGGGAAGAAGGGATTGTGCTCACTGGAATTTCTGCCACTGCTGGGGAAGAGGGAATCGAGCCCACTGTGGTTGCTGAAGTGGCTGCTGGGAGAGAAGATTTTGGATCTGCTGATGCTCCTGCTACTGCTGCAGTTTTCTTCTCCTCCTCCGCTATGTAGCTATACCACATACCTGTGTCCCTTATGACTATGTTTGTTGCAGCGGGGAATAAGATTTTCTGAGAGGTCACATTCTTCCCGAGCTCTGCTCCAATGCTTTGAACTTCTGCTACTGCAGCTTGATGCACTTCTTTCAGTAGATGGTTGTGGAGTGATGACAATCCAATATACTATTGGAGGTCATCAATAGCCAGGACATCAATCCTCTTCACATACTCCGTTTGAACGCCTAGTTCTTCCTTTAGTTGAGACAAACGTTGCTCCTTTTCCGGAAAGTCCTCCAGGGTCTGAGGGAAGCTCAATTTGCATTTGTCATGCACCCCTTGGAGCCTTTGGTATAGACTGTTAATTTTATCTGTTGTTCTTTGCACACTGGTTATCAGCTTAGTGGCACAGTTCCTGCCAAACTCCAACAAGGCTATGTCTTCATTAAAACCGTCCGCAGATTTAAATGGGAGATGTGTGGGAAAACCCCCTTTTCCTTCTCTCCATGCCATCTGACTTATGATATTTGCCTTAACCCGGGTATTCTTAGCTTTGAGCCTATGGGCCTCCGCATTAATTTCTTTTAACCTGACTACCATGGCCTTGAGCTTGCAAACCTCATTAGTGATTAGCTCCTGAGTGTCATACACTTGCTTCAGGATGTTGCATGACAGCTCATGGAAGGGAGACATGTCCATTGTTCTACCCTCGGCCTGCTCTAACTGCTCAGCTAATGCCCGCTTGTCCGCTTCTAGCTGGGATGCTTTATCTTCCGCTCCATTCTTCTCTGCTTCCACAATCATCATTTGGAGTGTTAGCTGGTCCTTTTCCTCCTCCAGCTGGCTATACTTGCTTGACAGCTCTTTATGCTCGGCGTACAAGCAATTGTACTTGTTTACTACCAGATCCCTTTGGGCCTGCTCATTAGCCATAGTTTGTTGTAGCGAACGAGCTCTCTTCTTTGTCAAAACATTTTCTCTAACTATCACACCCACATTGTCCAGCGATGCTTTTGCTGTTTCTACAACTGCGGATGCCATAGCAAAGGGATCCTGATCTGTATTCTTCATTACAGTGACCTCTCGGTGGGTAACGATGTCTTCATGGAAGGGACTTTTGATCCTCTCTTCTGATTTGAGGACCATTGCTTTCCTTTTCTTGTCATAGACGAACTCATTCCACCTGGACACCGTATGTTTTCTCGATGGCGTGTATGGGACAATTGGTCGGTTTATGATGTCTATGTCTTCTTCAGCAGGTGGGGTCCGGACTTCCTGAGCTGGATCTGCTCCCAAATTTTGGGTACCAGAGCCACCTGCTTGAGATGCGTCTATTTCCATGTCTTGGACACCGAATCCACTTTCTTGGGCATCTTCCCCTGATTTTAGCTCTTCTTCCGCTTTCCATTTTGCCTCGGCTTGTTCAGCTTCAACCTCTTTCTGCTTCTGGGCTTCCTCGGCTTCTTTCCGCAGGCTTTCATTTTTAGCTTCTTGTTGCATTCTTGCCACTTCAGCTTCCTGCTGCATTCTTTCCACTTCAGCTTCCTGCTGCATTGTTGCCACTTCAGCTTCCCATTGCAGTCTGGCTTCCTCAACTTCCCGGAGTAACCTTGCTTCTTCTCTTAATCTGAGCTCTTCCTGAGCTCGGGCATCCTCAGCTTCTTTCTCCTGCTGCTGGCTGGTCTTATGGACCTTGGCTGAGCTAGAGCTTGCTCCAGTGCCTTGGCGACATACCCGTAGCTCAATCATGTTGTTGATGCCTCTGAATGCCTCTTCCTCGGCATCAGGATAGTGAGAGTACTCGAAGTGAGCATAAATCTCCTTACAGTGCTCAGCAACTTTTCCTTTCCTGTCATTCCTGTGGAAGATTACCTCACCGAAGTGGAAGGCTTTCATCTCTTGTACAAATTCATCAGTCGAGGCAACCCCCGAGAACTTGTAAGCACCTATGCAGAAAGGCAGAGGGGGAAAGGAAGCCTTATGCTGTTTGTGGAGCATTGCTCCAATTCCATCCAAGAAGATTTGCCTTATTGCCTCCTTGAGGACCACATAATCTGTGGCATACTGCGGAAAAATGTATGGGGGCTTAGTCCCTCCAAACATTCTGAGGTAGGTGCCTTGCTCCGAAAAGTAAAAATCCCCGTAATTCTCAAGGACCTCCAAAGCATTCTCTGACAGGCAGTTGGGCTCCTCCTTGAATATATTCTCATACAGGGGCATGATGAACCCCTCACAGATGAGTTTGTAACTAGGCTTGTAATTCTGAGCCCACAACATACTAAAAGCGATATAGACCGGGGTAGTGGCCTTATCCCATGTGCAGCCCAATTTGGGGAAGTCCATCTTGGCCAAAATACAATCAATTAGATATGAGGACATGAAAAATTCAGCCTTCTTCAAGGCTAGTCCTTCTCTAGCAGCACCTATCATCGAGGCCAGACTATCTGACAGGATAGTGGCCCAGTCAAACACAGTTCCCTTAAATGCTACGAAGTGGATAATAGGGACCCACTGAATCTTATACACGGTGCCATCGGGCATGCCGAAGATTCTGCACAGCATCAAGGCGATCAATCTGAAAGGAGGTCTTAGATTCTGTACGTCATATTCATCATTTCCTTTCTTTCTCAAATGTTTGCCTGCCATTAGTAGCTTCTTGGCCATCTCGACGTTATTCATCTGGCTCAGCCATTCATCAGTCAGAGATTGTTGGACACGAGGAAATTTGTAGGCTGCTGCAAGGTATGCGGGTTGAAATGAGGCAATGGCCACTTTCCCGCTGTCATTTATCACTCTTCCTTCGGCATCGGCATGTTGGAGTATCCATCCAATCACTTCAGCACAGGGGAACAGCTCAGGGCGGGTAGCGGCTCTAGTTATGCCTGAGGCTCTGATATTGAGATAAATCGGCCCTTCTTCTAGCAACATATCCGGGATCTCTTGGTCCCGGATCATTCTATAGATGTCACCCCATCTGATTTCAGGAGGGACACCGGTGGTGCACCTAGTATCCTGGAGTGAATTTTCAGTTTTAAGTGGCGCAGGCTTCTTTTCTATCATATTAGCCTTCTTCTTACCGGCTTTCGGCATCTTGACTTATCCCTGATAGCACCCATATACAAGTCATCATGAACTTGAGCAACATACTGTGAGATTGTAACAGAGAGCATCATTGTTTTAATATGTGAATGAGATAAAAAGCAATGTGAAGCTATATGTTTAGGAAGCAAAATACACCATTTCAACATGAAATACAAATTAAAACATTTGAATCTTTTAAAGGGATGAATTTGGAATGCTCCTGAGAGGATAGGTATGTCGCGGAACAATCCGCTCTCGGGCTGGCCCTAGGAGAAATGATGATCTTCGCTTCAACAGGAACATAATTATAAATTTTATCCATCCTAATTCTTTAAAGGGGCAGGCTTGGAATGCTCCTGTGAGGATAAGCGTGTTGCGGAAGCAACCTGCTTTCGGTTTAGCTCTGGGGAAGAGGGTAACTTTCGTTATGGTGCTTTTAAAAGGCTAGTGGCGGGGAAGTCTGGGGCGAAATAACCCTGTGACGAAATAGGGAGCCACTTTCATATTTACGACCCGGCGAGGGCTTCGAACGCTATTGTGATTTACGGCACTTGCCGAGGTGCTCTATGGGAGGCTTGAACAGGGGCAGTGGCGCCTGTCCTAGGATTTAAATTGGGTAGAGGCCACGTTGGGACAGAGGTTTACGAAAAGGCCCGGGGGGTCACGTCTTAAGATTTCGGTCGGGGACATGAAAAGTCCATGGGGCTTCGGCAGTTTTTTGAAATAACGAGGCACGCGGCCCGGGGAGGAAAATGGAACAAGTCTAACCGTCCAAACTAACTGTCTCTACCCACAAACGTTTTATCCTGTCTCTGTTTTATATGACGAGAAGAACTTAATTCAAACTGTATTTGACGGGCAAAAATAGCCTATGACGGGCGTTTTGCCCGTCAAAATCCCACCAATGCCCATCATTTTCAAACAAAAGACAATGGAAGCGTAGAAGGGGCAAATTTCAAGGTTAAAATCCTACCTGGCACCGTGAGGATAGTTGAACGAGGTGGCCGCGAACGCGGATGAGCGAGATGAGCTGGAGCGATTTGCACAGCGTTCCACGTCGTTTGCCAATCGAAAATAATGATATGTTGGCTCGTAACCCCCACTGCTTATTTAAATAAGCTGGGCACGTGCGGCATTTAATTTCAGTGGGTGGCGCAATTAACCGCGGTTTTAAATATAGGCACGTCGGCATCAAATCAAGCCATCTCGGTTTGTGTGCAACCGCCTTTTGCGGGAGCTACTCGCGAATCTCATCTGCCGTTGCGGAAGGATATAACGAAAGTTTCCGCCGAACTCTCCGCCGTTTCGGGAGGCATTGACGAACGACTTCCACAAAAAGGACGTGAATGGTTGATTCCTTCGGCGGCACTTTTTGGGGTGATATCGCGAAGGCTTCCGAAATTGCGGAGAGCTTTTGCCAATGGCTTCCTCCGTTTCAGAAGACTTCCGCCAATGCTTCCGCAAAAGGCCATCTCGAAATCGAGAATTTCTCTAAGTTTCGGCCGCTCTCGCTTCTGACGTTGCGGAAAGCTCTCGTGATTTGCTTCCGCCGTTTCGGAAGGAAACATCGAATGGCTTCCGCCGTTTCGGAAGGAAACAGCGAATGGCCCCGCTGTTTCGGAAGACTAAAATGAAGACGTCCGCAACTCAAAAAAAAATTCCAAGGCTCCGCGGGGTTTCGGAAGGGATATCGCCAACGCTTCCGCGAAGGCTCGGGAAGAATACCGCTAACGCTTCCGCAACTTCAAGACTCAAAGATTTTCGAAAAGACTAAGTTACTTGGTGGATTCAGGGAAGGTTGGCGAATTTCATCCGCAAGTTTCGGGCGGCTTCCTTGAATTCTTCCGCCGTTTTGGGAGGAATTGGTCAAACGTTTCCACGACCGTTTCGACAATAATTTCGAAGTCTTTTCGGGAGACTTATGACGAATGCTTCCATAATTTCGGAAGGGTAAAATGAACGGCTCCGCAGTTTCGGGATGGAAAGTCCAACAGTCCCGCAAAAGGAAACTTCTAAGTCTCTTCACATTTTCGGAAGGAATTCGTGAATTCCTCCACGGTTTCGGGAAGCTTACGCGAGTGATCTCCGCAGGTTTTGGGCTGTTCCCTTAAAATCTTCCGCAACCTTTTGGGAAAATGTTTTTAAGTCGTCTTTCGAGAAGATTAGACAAACAGCTCCCGCCGTTTCGGGGGGAAAGCTTGAAAGCTTCCGCGGTTGTGGAAGGTTTGAACGAATCGTTCCGGAAAGGTTTAACCGTTTCAGCATTTGCGGAAAGAGAACTGGAATGGTGCCGCAAAAGTTGAGGGAAGACTTAAGGTTTTTCTTTAAAGGGATTCCTCCGGCATCTTTCGGGAGAGTGAGGCGAATATGTTCGCAGTTTCGGGAGGAAAAGTCCAATGGCTTCCGCGATCGTTCAACGAAAGTTTCTAAGTCCCTTTTCGAGATGCTTACACAAAGGCCTCCGCCACTGCGAGGTTTTGTCAAATCGTTCCGGAATTTCCAGGGAGACTTCATGGCAAGATTTCTTGTTGTAGAACAAAGTTAACAGCTGAGGATGGCTTCTTAAGGCAAACTTTCTACAAAAAAATGAAAGGAGGGGCCCCAATATGTAAAAAAAATTTGGGGGGGGGTTGCCGTAACAACAAGACGCACGAGATATCTTCAAAGAATCACCACCCAGATCGCCAAGAATCCCATTGTGCAGTGAAATACTGCATATAGAAGATATTTCGGCTGCTTATGACAAAACGAGTGCCGCAGCAGAGATAGGCACCTCTGTTGTGCAATTCCTAAGGAGCTGCATGAAGTTGTTGAAGAGCGAAGATGCTATCGCGTAATTGCAAAAACTGATAAATCAATATGAGCCATAGAACGAGACAAAGACTACCGATAGCGCAGTTCACCATATTAAGAAACACAAACGATCCGAACGAGAAATGAGGCTCAGTGCCCAAATAGGAGACTATGAGATGGATGAGATCATCCTCGATTTGGGATCAGAATTAAATGTCTTAACTAAACAGACATGGTAGCAAATGGGGAGACCAAAGCTGTTATGGTCACCTATTCAGTTGAGAATGGCCAACTAGGAGAATGTCATACCATTTGGAAGGTTAGCCAATGTGATTGTTGACATTGATGGATGTAAAGTCACGCAGACTTCGAGGTTATTGAGATTGTGGATGATAGCCAGCCTTATCCTGCGCTGTTGGGGATTGACTGGGATATGGATAACCTCGCTATTATAAACTTGAAAACAAGGAAGATGATCTTCGAAGGAAAGCATCTCAGGGTCATCGCACCACTAGACCCTGCAGACGGAGACAGATACAGTGAGCCGATTCAGGAAGAATCCAGAGCTCAAGATTTGGACCGCCTTTACAATATGACTGCGAACCAGGAAGATTATATTAATCCCACTGCGGATGGTACACTCAGCTGGAGATGCGACAGCTCTTGCATCTCAGACTTTGATGCAGGATTGGAGAATTGGAAAAGTCGTATGCATGAAGTATCAGCAAGGAGGTGCGCATAGGTAACAAAGTCACTACGCTGGAATGGAAAGGAGGTAATCCCAATCCCCACCTACGATGGTTTATCTAATGTTTATTCCTTTATCAAAGACTATACTGTAGCAATTGCAGATGAACACCGCTTACAAGCATTAGACATGGCATTGCACGAGACACCTGCCAGATGGTGGGCTGTGCATAAGTAGACATTGACCACATGGGATCAGTGCAGAATAAAGATGCAGATCAGGTTTGTTGACAAGGTTACACTATCTTTTGGAAAATACAATGGATAGACAAACCCAAGGGATCATATTGAACTCTGTTCACAAGCATGGGAGGAGAGACCACAAACAAAATGGGTGCATCTGTTTGTGCATACGCTAGAGGAAGAAATTCCGAAGAAGTGGTATATGGATATGGAGTTGCGAAGGGAAACTAAAGATTGGCCTACCCTTACTGCGAACTTCGAGAAGAGATTCAATTTTGAATATGAGAGTCCTACCGTAAATGATGCTTTGCAGATTAATAAAGAAAGAATATTCAGACCAGAGTGTCCACATAAAAACATGACATTAGAGGAATTCTTTGGAGCTGATAGCGTACCTGCAAGCCTACAGTCAGAATGGAAGGAACAGGTAGAGCATGCTATGGAATGTTATAACCTAGCTGAGGAGGTTGAAGAAAAAGAAGACAATGATGAGGAGGATCCGCGCAACATAAACATTCCTGAGTCAGAAGGAGCACGCGAGGTTGAGGGACCTCCGCTGGAAATCCCAGACATGAGTGGACCTGTAAAAACGAGGAAAGTGAACATTGGGACCAACGAAGAACCGAAGTTTTCAAGTATTGGAGACTACTGGGATGATCAAACTGTTGCGGAGATCGCAAACCTGTTACATGAGTATCAAGATTTATTCCCGACAAATTTTACAGAAATGAAGAGCATTTTGGGAGATTTAGGGGTTATGAAGATACCTCTTAAGCCAAGTGTGAAGCCTGTTAAGCAGAGGCCCTATAGACTGAATCCGCGATATAAAGAACGAGTCAGGGTAGAACTTGATAAGATGCTCGATGCGGGGATCATCGAGCTGGTTGAAGAGTCTGAGTGGATAAGCCCTATGGTTGTCCAAGACAAGAAGATGAAAGGTGAGATCAGGATCTGCATAGATCTCAACAAATTGAACGATACTTCAATGCATGACCCATTTCCTATTCCCTTTACTGATGAGGTACTTGATAATGTTGGAGGAAATGAGGCATATTCCTTTACTGATGGATTTTCGGGATATCATCAGATAAGAATTGATCCCGCGGATAGACATAATACCACCTTTGCCACTGAATGGGGGTCGTTCTAGTACACGGTGACGCCATTCGGTCTGAAGAATGCGCCTGCCATTTTTTCCAGAGTTGTGATCGCAACATTCAAGGACTTCATGCATAAGTTTTTAGAGGCCTATTTCAATGATTGGACAGTATTCGGGTTGCTGAGGGACCATTGCGCAAACCTCATATTGATGCTGGAAAAATGCAGACAGCATCAAATGTCATTAAACCTGAAGAAATGTATCTTTTGTGTACCTTATGGAATTCTCTTGGGACACATCGTATGCAAGCAGGGCTTGATGGTTGACCCTGCGAAGATCGCAGTCATTGTAAACTTGCCAACACCAAATCCAGTCAAGCAGTTGCGCACTACATTGGGGCATACCGGTTACTACAGGAAATTTATAAAGGGTTATGCGCAGATAACCGCAGCAATGGAGAACTTGTTAAAGAAAGATGTGCCATTCATTTGGAACGCAGAGTGTGAACAAGGCTTTGATACACTAGAAGAGAAAATGGTCACTGCGCCGATCCTAGTTTTTCCAGACTGGGAGAAGCCATTTCATGTCCATGTTGATGCGTCATGTATAGCATTGGGTGTTGTTTTAGCTCAGCCAGGAGAGGGAGGTATTGACCACCCCATTGCATTTTCAAGCAGGAAGCTCTCATCCGCAGAGAAGAATTATACCACCACTGAGAGAGAAGGCCTAGCTATGGTCTATGCACTGCAGAAGTTCAGGCACTACTTTCTTGGTGCGCACTTCTCCATGTTCACCAATCATTCTTCTTTGAAATACCTGGTCAACAAGCTAGTGTTAGGGAGGCAAATTTGCAAATGGTTGTTACTCTTTCAAGATTATGACTTTGAAATAATCGTTAAGCCAGGTAGATTGAATTTCAGACCTGATCATCTATTAAGGATCGAGTCAGGAGAAGAACCTACGAACCTGGAAGACAATCTGCCTGATGCGCAGTTGTCTACTATCCAGATAGCTGTTGAATATTATAAAGACATCATAGATTTTTTTACTACTGGGTTGGCACCCATAGAGTTGACTACGTAGCAGAAGAAATAGCTGGTAGTAAGAGAACCAGACTTCACTTTAATAGCCGGGAAACTGTACAAGTTGGGGCCGGATGAAGTATTGCGTAGATGTGTCTTAGAGCACGAGAATCCATCATATTGGTTGATGCACATTCAAGAGCAGCAGGAGGTCACTACGTAGGAAGAGCCACTGCATAGAAGATATTGCGGGCGGGGCTATGGTGGCCTACCATTCACAAAGACACAAAGGAACATTGCCAAAGCTACGATGTCTGTCAGAGGACAGGAAGGCCGTCACGAAGAGACGAGATGCCATTGAATCCACAGTTGACACTCCAGGCATTCGAGAAATGGGAAATTGATTTTGTGGGACCTATAAACTCACCAGGGAAAATAACTAGTGCGAGGTACATTATTACTGCAACTGACTACCTCACTAGATGGGCAGAAGCAAAGCCAGTGAAGGACTATAGCGCAGGTACCGCCGCAAAGTTCATTTTTGAAGACATCCTTACAAGGTTTGGATGCCCGAATATTTTGATGAGTGACCAGGGAACTCACTTTCTGAACAGGACTATTGAGGCATCGACATAAGAGTTCCACATTCACCATCAGAGAAGTACACCATATTACTCGCAAGCAAATGGAACTGTTGAAGCATTCAATAAAGTACTGGAGCATGCGTTGACTAAGGTATGCAATGTGAATAGGGATGACTGGGACCTGCGCATTCCAACCATTTTATGGGCATACAAGACTACTTGCAAAAAGTTGACGGGCCATACACCTTTTAGGCTGGCCTATGGACAGGAAGCAATAATGGCGATGGAGTACATTGTTCCCAGCTTGAGAATAGCTGCGCTTACAGGCATGGCAGATCGCGATGCGCTAGAAGAAAGACTTCTACACTTGGTTGGTCTGGAGGAGGATCGCTTCATCGTAGGATTTCACCAGCAAGTGCAGAAAGAAAGAGAAAAAGCATGGCATGATCGCCATATAAAAAACAAGACCTTTTAGGTAGGTGATCTAGTCCTCCTGTATGATAGCAAGTTCATGAAGTTTCCTGGAAAGTTTAAGATGCATTGGCTCGGTCCATATACTGTTGTACATGTTACTAATGGTGGCACAATTTAGTTAGCCACATTAGAAAGAGATAACTTACCAGGATTAGTCAATGGAACCAGACTTAAACCCTATCGGGATAGTCCTGCTTCGCAAAACCTTTGATGATCAGAAAGAAGAAAATTTCTAAGTGCCAAGTACAGTTGAAAGCGAGCACTGGAAATGGGAAAGAGTCTATATGCGATGTATGATGAGGAAGTGTATATACCGTGCAACACTGTTAAGATGTGCCGCTGCGCCAAAAAAAAAATATGATGAAAAGAGAAAAAGAAAAAAGAGGAACCGCGCAGTTGCGAAGTCCAAAAGGAAACTGTGAAGATCAAGCTGAATCGGGAAGGAAGCTAAGTTCAGAAGCAAGAAATCAGGCACTGCGAAGTAATTGCACTGAATTTGGAATGGTATGCCGTGCAGTTCGACGCAACATTCAGAAAAATAGCTGTTACAATGTCGATCGCAAATATAGTCGTTATACAATACTTTTTCAGCAACCGCTTGGGAATTTAACGTGGAAATAGCCGTTCTAAATGAGTTAATGAAGGAAAGGACCGAAGAATCCGCTAGATTTGGCCAACGGATACCACATTTAATGCTTACCTATATGTTGAAGGGAGCGGAGGAGGTTAGCTGCACCTATAAATAACACTGTATTCAAACTCGTGGGCGTTATCGAACCCTTAGAATTTTCTTGCGAGCACTACTTTGTGAGTTGTTTTCAGCAAGCTATCCGAAATCCTGTTGAGATTTGTCCAGTGAATGTCTGAGTGGTCTTCCATTGAGTAAGAGTTCACGCTCTAAGAGACTATGAAGGTATTCAAATACAGAGGGATCAAAGGGTTAATGAGAACCCCAGCCAAGAAGGTCGTCATAGAACAATGTCAGGCATCCAGAAGATCACCAAGACACGGTCCAACAATGCAAGATAAAGGCAAAGATCCAGTGGGGCCGAGAACGAAGCAACTAAAGATGAGTTCGACAGTCCTGAAGCTACTGATAGCTGATAAGGAGATACCATTGAGAATGACCCCAGACTATATCTCGCTGCGTGCAATAGACGCACCGGTCCTCAGGCTAACGAAGAATGCAAAATACAACATCCTGCTATCGCCAGTATCAAAGCATGTCGAAGTTGACAAAAAATTGTTGGGTAAGAGTCCAGAGTGAAAGTGGGAAGACTATGATCTGCTTCAGATGCAGAAGGAGCCCAATGAACCTAGGTTCCCACAGTTCCAGCCCGACTAGTACATGTGCTGGAAGAAAGATGTGAAAGGCGACCTCACCCTGGTCGCGGAAAGTTGGTTGTCCGGAGTAGTCCGGTCGGGATTGCTCAATCTATTGAGACTCCCACACTTTGACAAAATGCCAGACCTGAATGTGGTGGTGCAAACTTTGATGGCGCGCATTCACCAGGGATATTTGTGGCTTGACCACAATGTCGACCTGACTATTGACATTATCCACCAGATCAATGGGTTGAGCAAAAGGGGTAAAGATCCGAAGCAGTTTTTCCAAGGGAAAAGCAAAGATAAAGAAGTAGCCGCGAAGATGAAGAAAAAACAAATTGTCATCAAAGGAAAGAGAGGCTTTCAGATGGACGACATAGATGATAAAGCAACGAAGTTCGTCACGCAACTGTTAGCCGACAAGATTCTCAGGAAATGCAGGCCTTTGGAGGTATCTGTGGGCACAGTACTGCTTGGTGCCGCAGTCGCGGAGGGAAAGCAATTCAACTGGTGTCAATACCTATTGAATGAGTTCCTGGAGGAACTAAATGACACACAGATCAATGGCGGAAATTTTCATTTTACATGGTTAATCGTGTTGATCGCCTTTGTAGGGTGGAAGGAGCCGAAGGATTACGTTGGAGTAATAACCGACAGCAATGACTGCAGAGGAGCCCTCTATTCAAACCTTTGGGCAAATTTGAACTCACAACGATAGAATAAGCGACAGCTGAGATCTTCTACACCTATTATGATCAGCTGCGGTGAGCCATCATGCTCACGCCGCGGATAACAAAGCAGGTAACGAGTAAGTATATTCACACTGTTGACTTTTATGCTGACATGCGTTGCATTCACATTCCAGCCAAAGCACGGAAGAAGAACACTGAATTGTTCGCAGGAAAATATCATATGTATGAAGATGATATTGATAATATATTGAGGGAATGGCCTACCGAGTTTTGAGTCGCAATTGTGGATGTCCAAAGCAACTCCAGTGAGGACAACCCCATTCCATGTCCCATTACTAAAGAAAAAGAGACAGGAGAAAGAAAGGAAGCTGGGAGCCTAGCACAACAAAAGGGGGCCCGAAAGAAGCAAAAGGCCAATAAAGGCCAGTCAGACGCAGTACTCCATGATGAGGATTATGAAACGATTGCGGCAAAGGTCACAGAGTAGATGGAAGATCTGATGACTAAAAAGGAGAAAAAGGATAAGGCGATTCAAGAAAGTTTGCAGAAGAATCTGACCACGCTGCAGGGGATTACAGAGAAAATTGAAGAAGTCCACAAAATATTACCCTTTCCGCGGGACTCAGAGTCCGAAGGAAAGTCAGGAGGAACTTCGCAGCAGAAGACGCCATAGCTAGCCATGATCGTGCCTGCGAAGTCCCGCATAATCCATCTGGATCCCTTAGTAATAATGCTGCCACTGCTAGAACAACTAATGTTGGACATGAAGGATGTAGAGCGTGTGGAGCTCGATCTTGCGAAGATACCACTTCCTGGTATACACTATTTGCATCTGTAGGTCGTCGAAGAAATGCATGAGAGAATTACCGATGTGCTGAAAGGACAATCTAAGCCGCAAACAACTAATAAGCAGTTGGAGGAATCTAGCTCGTGGAGAGCTATGGAACTGCAGGATGAACATGATCGGCAAAAAAGACTAGAATCCACGATCACTGTGGTCGCAGATGATATAGAAGAATGTGATGTACAGCTAGACCCCGTGGACACTATTGTTAATATCGGAGAACTGGTTAACAATCTTAAGGTAGAGATGCAAGATATGGAGATCATCCATGAAGCTAAGGTTGCTGCCTTGGAGGCACAGATCAACCCGCAGACTCCACCAGATCAGCAACAGTTAAGAGCAAATGAAGTAAAAGCCGCAGCAGAGAGTATAGCCACCGAGGTGGCTAAATGCCAAAGTCTGTTAGATGAGGCGTCAAAGGCATTCATTGCCCTTGAAGAGGATCTAGGGTTGCTGGAAGTAAAGAACGTTGTGAAAGATAAGCAAACAACACTAGAACAGTTGGATGCAGAAGTTAAAGCCCTGCTACCAAGAGAAAGACTTCAGAGGTACCGGGAAGTCAGCGCACTGAAGAAGGAAGTTCAAGCCTTAAGAGAAAAAGAGGCGAAAATGGGAAATAAATCGCAACCCTTGCTAGAGGCAGCCCACATGATCTCGTTGGAGATCGAGGAGAAGTTACAAGAGTTGCGCGAAGGTCAAGAATAGCTGGAGGCCAAGTTGATGATGAAATAACACTTGAGATGCTGGAAACAGTGAAACAAGTTGAGCAAGACACGAAGGAAGCAGTCAAAAAGCTGATTGTCACATACAACGAGTCCGTCGCGAAGCTTGCTCTACAGGCGGAGGAATAGCTAGGAGAAGTCGAAGTTGAAGGTGGCTCGGGGACAAGCCACATGTAAGTGTTAGGGGCCTATTGCGCCTGGCCCAAGTGGGGAATTTTGAGCAAGAGAGATTTTGGAACTGCGGAGCCGAGCACAGTTCAGTTGAAAGAGTTTTGGTATAAGTTTTTGGTATGCTGCGAAGTTGCGCACAGCGCAGTGTCGGAAGAGCTGCAAGGTTCAGTGCTACGAGGAGACAGCGCTGTGATGTGTCCAGTCTACGGAGATCTGGAAAAGCAGAGTGTTGGATGGAAGACGACACGTATTCCGGTTAGACCATTGGTGGTCTATTTTTGGCAAAGATGCTTCAAGAGTGCCAAGCGACGGGTAGGAGCAATGCGGAAAGAAAGAAACTAGTCGCACATGCGAAAGAACCACTACCTGAACCAGTCACACAAGACCGTTAAAGGAAGAACAGCTCGATGAAAGCGACCTGTTGGCATGTGTGAGACAGGAAGGCCGATAGAGACGTGAAGCATGTGTGGAAGACGACCACGATGGAAGACTCGCTACTAGAAGCCAGCAATCCTGGTTGCCTGAAACCATGACATTTTTGTAAACCTAAGGGTTTTTTCTTGCGGATTGTAAAGACATGACCTACGGGAATGATCTATAAATAAGGCACATTTTGTATGGGAAAGGGTTGTCGGGTTGTTGAATCTCTCATTTTTGTGTTGTTGATTCTCTATTGTTGACTGATATTGAGAAATATTCTGTTAGAGACAATTTTGTAAAGGCTCTACAAGCTGTGTGCGTAGAGACCTATTGAGAGAGAAAAGAGTCTGCAGTTGAGTGCGCAGACAAGAACTGGTGTACCCTTCCCAAAGACTAATACAACAATAGTTCTTGTGGACGTAGCCTCCATCCTGGGGGTGAACCACGTTAAATCCTGTGTAGTGTGGCTGATTATGTGTTTGCATTTGCTTATTTGCTTACAATTTGTGCTTGAATTCTCATTTATCAGATGATATGTTAATGATTTTGTATGTATTTTCCATGGGAATGAGATGGGAATAATATGTTAAGTAGTACATGAATGGATGAATTTTGAATGCACAGTATTTCTGAGTTGATAAACGCATAAGTCATTTGGATAAGCAGTTAAGTTGGAGAGTTCGCGTCATGCGACTCCCTTGAAGCGCAGCACCGGGTGTGCGCAGAGTTGTGTATTTCGTTCCATTGCATAAGTCATAAGATTACCTAAAGTATATGAATGAATAAGTGTTAAGTAAAGTCTTCGTAGTGGTAAAGTCCGCAGAGGAAGCGTATAAGTCAGTTGCGCAGTCCTCTTATTTTTGGCCTCTCCAAACCGCGCAGTCCGTAGATGCACTGGTTGTGCAAGTACCTCAGCTTGTAGAAGTGAGGACCGCGACGCAGTCTATCGTCACGCAGTCTTCAGTCCGCAGTGCGAGTCCCGCAATGCGTTGCGCAGTAGTCTGTTTAACAACTCATCACAGCGCTATGGAAACCTGATTCCGCAACATTCCCATAGCTTCGCCTCGGGTGAGACCTCGGCCTGTTCGCAGGATGTTGTCGAAAGGGCCGGTGAGAAAGGGGTTTTGTTGGTTCCTAGAAACCGCAAAGAATCTGGGTCTACATTGGAAACCTCTAGATCAGTATTTAAGCCAACAAGAAGAAAATTATACAGCTCAACAGCATATTGATAGATTTAATGATTTTAATGATCTTGAAGAAGTAGATTATGATGATGCAAAAATGAGATTGTTAGCTCAGAGTTTGTCTGGAGAAGTTAAAAAATGGTTTAGAACTCTTCCTGCAAGATCTGTCCCTTCTTATGATGAATTTGTAAATCGTTTTCTTGAAAGGTGGGAGGATAAAAAGAACCCTTTGCAAGTTTAGACACAATGTAATAACTTGAAAAAGGGAAATTTTGAATCTTTTCAAGAGTAATCTGGAAGGTTTATGAGGGTTTATAATTCAATTCCTATTGATATTCAACCCCCAGTAGGAGTTTCCAAGTTACATTATGTTGATGCATTTGATGGTGATTTTTCCTTTATGTTAAGAGAAAGAAAGTCAGCTTCTTTACCAGATATGTTGAAAGATGCAGTGGAAGTGGAGGCAAATTTAATGGCATTTGGAAAAATGAAACAAAAAGCAGAAATAGATAGAAGAAAAATAAGAGACGAAAATCAAGCTTCAACTTCTTCTTCCACTAATGCTAAATTTGATATTATCATGAAGACTATGGAAAAAATCATGCACATATTAACTTTAGAAAACAAACCTCAAAACAGGGATCAACAAGAGCCACAAATTAGGAATCCAAATTTCAGGAGACCTATTCTTCCACAGATAAGGCATAGAGATCCAAGAGATCAGAGAAATCAAAGAAACCTAGAAGATCAGCAAGTTAGACCCCCTTTCCCTGAAAATTTTGTTGATGAAGGAGAAGAAATACAGCCTTTAGAAAGTGAGATTCATCATTTTGATGATATTGACTCTGAGGTATATCTAACAAAAGTTGAACCTGACATGTTTTCCCAAGAAGGAGATTGTAATACTTTTGAGTTAGAGACAGAACAATATCAAATTGGGTATCATAGTGCTATGAATGATCTTCAGAGAAAAATCAACCTCAGAAAAAAGATGTAGTTGTGAATAAGGGGAAAAGTTTTGTTGATCAACCTTCAACTAGTCAACAGAAGAAAGTAAAACAAAAAGAAGATATGGTGAAAAAGGTTCCAGAAAATAAAAGAGACTTGATCAAAGAAACTGATAAAACACCCACTTCTTTCAATTTGCAGAATGAAATTTCAAAGATTAAAATTTCTATCCCTTTCAATGAATTATTGAAAAATAATGAATACAAAGAGCAGATCTCAAGAATAGTTAAAAATGAAGAACAAATGGAACCTGCTACACTAGAACTAAATGATGATACTCCAACTATTCTTTTAGGTCCTAAAGCAGAAGATGACAGTACAAAAGATGTTCCACCTTTTTATGTGAGTTTAATGTCCATGATATGATTCTCCATAATGCTATGCTTGATTCATGAGCTTCACATAACTTAATGCCAAAGGTTGTGGTGGATAATCTAGTTATGGAAATCACAAGACCTTATAAAGATTTATTTTCTTTTAATTCTAGAAAGGTCATATTTTTGGGGTTAATCAAAGACTTGGTGGTCACCCTTACTCAAATTCCAACCAAAAATATCATCATGGATGTTGTTGTTGCAGATATTCCTCCAAAATTTGGTATGCTCTTATCTAGGCATTGGGCTTCAAAACTCAAAGGAACTTTACAAATGGATATGTCTTTTGCTACAATTCCACTTTTTGGAGAACATAGAAAGTTATAGAGAGAGAAAAGACTTGCATATGTGGTAAGTAGTCAAGATAAACCAGATAATCATCCCATTTATGCAGTAGACACTGATTTAGGGTCTTCTATTTTTTATAATGATTTCCATTTTGAAGAAGAAACAAACACTAACAAACAAGGAGAGAACAATGACTTGGTTATGGAACAAGAAATCCTTAAGCAAAAACAAAGGACTGAAGGGATATGGACAATGCATTTTGATGGGTTAATAAGTAGAAAAGGTGCTGGTGCAGGTGTATGGATAATATCCCAGATCAATAATTCAGGGTCTATTCCTTTAAGTTGACTTTTGAATGTACAAATAATGTAGCAGAGTGTGAAGCTTTGATTTTGGGACTCAATGTGTTAAAAGACTTGAAAGCAAAAAGAATTGATGTGTTTGGAGACTCTGAATTGGTGATTAATCAGGTAAATGGCAGTTATCAAACAAAACATCCAAGGATGAGAGCATACATAAATGAAGTTTGGGATTTGCTTGGGAACTTTTTTTATGAACACAAGATTGTGGTGATACCCAGGATGAAGAATCAAGTGGCAGATTCTTTGGCTACTACTGCTACTGCAAAAAGTTTGGTATATCTTTAAATCGTAAAAAGTTTAATTTTTCCATGAAAGAAGGTAAATTATTAGGTCATATAATATCAAAGGATGGTATCAAAATTGATCCTAGCAGGGTGACAACTATTCAAAAGATTGGGATACCAATATGTAAGAAAGAAATTTAGTCTTTCATTGGAAGAGTAAATTTTTTTAGAAGGTTTGTTCCAAGCTTTGCAAATTTTTTAAGGAATATTACAAACATGTTAAAGAAAAATAATGACATCAAATGGACTATAGAAGCTAAGAAATCCTTCACAAACATCAAAAAGGCCCTCGCAGAAGCCCCTGTTTTAATCAGTCCAGATTTTTCAAAGGAATTCATTATATTTTCTTTTGCTTCACAACATACTATAGCTGGCATATTATTGCAGAAAAATCAAGAGAATATGGAACAACCTATTGCCTTTTTCAGTAAGATTTTGAGAGATGCAGAATTGAAGTATGATATCATGGAAAAACAAGCATATGCATTAATCAAATCTTTAAAAGATTTAAGATTTAACATATTGCATTCACACATAATTGCTTATGTTCCAACTACTGTTGTAAAAGATATTCTCACTTAACTAGACCCTGAAGGAAAACTAAGTGGATTGTAGTATTATTAGAGTATGATCTAGACATCAAACCTACAAAGTTGATTAAAGGACAAGGTTTGGCAAAGCTAATGACATAAACAAATTATGATTCTTTGGATATAAATTTCATTTATGATTTTTCAATTGAAACAATTCCAGATTTACCAATGTTCAAAGATTTTTCTTTATCTCCTTGGTATAGTGACATTATCTATGTGTTACAAAATCTACAAGCACCTCCCGAGCTGAGAAAAACTAGATCAAGATTTGTAAAATTAAATGCAACAAAATTTTGTATCTTAAATGAATATCTGTATTGGAAAGATCCATGAGGGATTTTATTGAATTGTTTACTGGAGAATGAGGCACAACAGATCATGAAGTAGTTTCATCAAGGAGTACGTGGAGGTCATCATTCATGGAAAGCAACATTCAACAAAATTTTGAGAGCATGTTTTTATTGGCCAACTATTTTTTCTGATGTGTATAAAGAAATTTCAATTTGTCATGAGTGTTAGATTTTTGATGGAAAGAGAATTTTTTTTCCTTTACCATTAAATCCAATTTCAGTAGAAGCACCTTTTCAGTAATGGGGATTGGACTTTATTGGAGAAATTAAGGCCAAGCATTTGTTTTTGGAATGTGTTTACTCTAAGAATGTTTGGGTGGAATCTCTACTTGAATTGGAGACCCCTATCACTCTTCCCTCTCTTTGGAGTGATCTCTTTATTAATTGGACGACTTTTTAGCATGTCTCTCTTCTCCATAAAACCAATATGAGCAGGGTCTAGATGGCCCTTCCTAAGTATCTCTATTGGAAAATATTGATTTCCAAGAACAAGTTAATCTTCAACCCATAAATCATTTTTCCATTAAGGACAACCATATTAAATAATAACACTATGCAAACCATGATATGTTCTCCAAGTCTAAAGATGAATTAATCTTCTTCAAATATCTAACTCAAACATGAGTGCACATGCTACCAAAAATCTCCATAGTGACTTATATAAATCAAGTTATATCTCAAACCACTATCTCTAATACCATGTTGGAAAACAAGGGAATTGCATAAGTGATTAAGTATGAATTCTAGGTGAGAGAGGTGGTGTCTAAAGACACTATTACAAAACTAAAGCACAAATGAGCATAGCTCAACATATGGAATGGGCATATGATGCATGTATACGATATGTGATAGGTCAATGGGATCATCTATATATACCCAAAAGTGTAACTAACTCCTACAAGATGAGGAAGACTTAGTCCACTTTGATCACCTTAGGTGCACTCAACATCTTGGTTTCAATACCTCAAACTTCACACCACTTTACTTAACCAAGATTCCTTTTACTTAATTTGATCGACCATTTGACCACGATTGACCTAGAAGATGACCTTTTATTGTCTCCAGAATAACATCAACTAACTCAAAAACTCCAAAGTTTGGAAGATCTTATTGTTCTAACGATTTTCACATCCTAAGTTTGGACAACTTGAAATATAATTCACAAAATATATGAAAATCCATTACTACAAACAAGCATATGGTATTGAAATAAATGTTTAATAATGCTTTTGATAGGCATTAAAGGTGAAGCCAAACCTAACTAAAGAATAGTGAACAAAACCATCAATAAGCATGGAAGGTCTCACTTGTTTTGCAACAAAGATACATGGCATCATTGCATGCTTAGCAATAAAAGCATGGCAATGATATGCAACAATTTGGCTCAACAACCTCCAATTCATTTTTTTAGAAAACAATGAAAGAAGTGATCGAAGAAGCCAACTTGATATCCTACAAACGGTATTGATGACTAGACAGCCTAGGCTTAAGCATAAAAAGTCAAAGCCCCAAACCATTTGCCACAAGAATAGAAACAAAGATAACCCTGTAACCCAATTTGACACATCAAAGTTCACTACTACAAACCAACAACTAATGGAAACCACAACAACAAAATGCTTTAGAGAACACATCACACCCATTGTAAACGAGCATCAACTATGGCATTTCAAAACCAAATCCACATAGTTTCTCTACATGAAAACGAGGCCAATAGGCAAACTATGTAAGAAGTGTGGCTTGCAATAACCTTGCGAAGGATAGAAAGACCAAACTAGGATAAGTAACCATAAAGGGTTGATCAACCTATAATAACAACATGCAACACCAAAATACCTCATACATGTGCCCTGTAACTACCACTTTATAGGAGGGAAAGAACAAAATGGCATGAGTATCCATAAATGATCAATTAACCTATAATTACAACATCAAGAATCACAACATGTAATGACAAGACTTCCAAATCATGAACCACACAGTTACTGTGAAATTGAGCCAAGATAATGCCAAACATACCTACAAGCACTACATGAGCCAATACATGAAACTTTATATTGTTGGTGAAGAAACGATGGAGGTAACATATGAAACGACAACTGTAAGACACACAAAACAAGAAACATTGCATTCAATGGAGCCTCTTTAACCAACTGGGTGACTAAATGCTTGCAACCACCCTTCTCCATCACTACTCTAGCTCATATAGGTGCCATGCTACAATTCTACATACGATGAAAGGACCAAACCAACACGTGCAACCATAAAGGACGTATGAACCCATAATCACAACATCCAACACCAAGAATTCCAAACCATGAACCACACAATTGGTCTAAAATGGACATTGCAACCACATATTAAGGAGCCCATATAGATTCAAAGATGCATGTCACACCATTGTAGGCACTAAGCACACTGCTATCTCGTTGGAGAAGCAATGCGGTTGCATAGTAGCCTCCTCGTCCCAACAAGGTGCTAACAAATCAAGAAGAGAAAGGTAGGCACAATTCAAACACTTGCTAGCAACCTTCCCCATCACCACTCTTGCTCGTACAAGGTACTATGAATGCATAATCACAACAACCAACACCAATAATTCCAAAACATGAACCACAAAATTGGTCTAAAATGGAAATTACAACCACATACTAAGGAGCCCATATAGAGCCAAAGATACTTGTAACCATTATAGGCACTAGACACGTTCTTATCTCACTGGAGAAGCAAGTTGGCTGCAAAGTAGCCTCCTCCTCCCAACAAGGTGCAAAAGTATCAAGAAGAAGAAGGTAGGCACAATTCAAACAGTTGTTGCCACCCTTCTCCATTATCACCCTGGTTTGTATAAGTTCCTCATAGCAAACCTTATGAATGACAAAAGAACCAAACAAATATAAGCAACCATAAAATAATCGATATAACTATAATTACAATAGGCATAATCACAACATGCACCACCAAGAATTCCAAACCATGAGCCACATAACTAATTTGAAATTCACACCAGAACCGCATATTAAGAAGCCCATACATAGCCAAACATATTGATAGCTACCACATGAGCCAATACTAGAAACCACTATCATATTATAAAAGCAACAATACTCAACTTTGCCCTATATGAACATTGTAAAGTAACAAACCCTCCTCCCAACAACAAGCTACCAAAGGAATTGAGAAAAACGAGGTATGTGTAGTAAACATTGCATTCAATGGAGCCTCCTTGACTAATACAACATTAAATGGTTGATGCCATCCTCCTTCGTTGCAATGCTAAATTGCATCATACAACTTTGGTTTTATTTATTTTTTATTTAATTTTTTTAAACCCTTTAATTAAATGAATTCATTTAACACTTCATCAACAATTTTTTTTCAGGGAAATACAAAGTTAAATGGTTCATGCCATCCGCGATGCTAAATTGCATCATACAACACTTTTTTTAACTCTTTAATTAAACGAATTCATTGAACAACTTCATAAAAATATTTTTTCTTTCAAGGAACGACCTTATGGAAAACCCTCCGAGTACTTCCCCATAATTCATGGATGCGAAACACGGTAAACCATTGACCTTAATTACAAAGCATAACCTCCACGAGATCAAGAAAGTCAAACCCATGGTCTCCCCAACTTTAAAAAAAAAAAAATCATATCTAACTCATAACCACTTGAATTAATCCTTAAAACTTCACAAAATATATATATATATATATATATATATATATATATATATATATATATATTTAGAGTAAATACCCAACTTTCTTTTATATATATATATATATATAATTATTTTAGAGTAAATACCCAACTCTCTCCATGTGATATTTAATCGAGTTACGTGCAAATGAAGAGGAATATATAAAATATATGGTTTTTTAATGTAGCTGATTTCGTTCAATAAATCGGGCGTCTTGAACCTTTTATAATGTCGAATTTATAACCTTCCATTCAATGGCTATTTTTGAATGGTAGTTAAGATGTGCAATGATTTGGTGTCAATGATGTGTATAGAGTATATTTTAATATTTAATTATTTTAAAGATGTTGGGTCCATTGTTTAAAGGCTTTTTCAAACATGTTTCATTTTAATTGAGAATGTTTAAAGGTGTTTTCAAACATGTTTCATTTTAATTGAGAAAAATAATACCTTGTATAAAATTATATGTATTTTTTTTCAAATATATTGTTGATGAGTTTGTGAATGAATTTTAATTTGTTATTTTAAAAATGTTATATTTTATTTGATTAATTGTATTATATATTTTTTAAATTACAAATTAAAATAAATATAATTAAATATAAATTTTAAAGGAACATTTTACAATTTAAGTTTAATAAGCAAACTAATAATAATATAATTTAAGATTAACAAAATCAAAGATTAAATATTAATATATGATCTTAAATATAATATCAAGGATTATTAATTTTACAATTTTTTTTCATTGGAAAAAGATATGAGAATATAGTTTTGCTAGTAAAGAGGAGAATACTTAACCTTCTTGAAATTAAATAAGCTACCTTTACTCACCCTTCTTTCATGATTATTCCTAAGCTTAATTAGAGAATTACATGTATTGACATTCATTTGGAAATTCAAAGAAGCTTCTTTACAAGACACAAACCACCTTTGTTCACCATTCCTTCATGACTCTTTGTGAGGTGAAATAGAGATTGTGTAAACATTGCTTTGGAATCTCATAGAAACTTCTTTTAACCATTATTTCCATTTAATGAACATCGAGCTATAAAGATGACAATAATGGGAACCATGAATTCTCTTCATTGCTGATGCCCATCCACTTATGTGACCATGATGACCTCGTCTTATTCATAAGAGTTAAACATGTCACTTTGCTTTGGGAAAATTGAACTATTATGAGACCACTTTATTAACCGATAAAACCCAAATAATGATAAAGACCACTCATTCTTAAGCATGGCTTACTCTCAAATATAATTAGTAGGAAAAAATAAACCTTAAATTAATTTGAAAAACTAAAATTAAGATATTTCTATAGCAACATACAAGACATTAGGTAAAGAGATATGTCTTCATATTACTTTCTATACATAATCATGTGAGCTAGTTCACCATGCTTTATAAGAAATGTTGAAATTGTGTGTTCATATTACAAGAAACACTGACTTTATTATATATATATATATTTCAGCGGAAAAATCACCTTCTTGTTATTTCGAAGGAATCAAGGAAAGCTAACAATGCACGGGAAATATCAACAAACTTCCTCACATATCGTGGATGGCAGGTTGAGCAAACCGTCAGCCGGTAATCCAAGCCAAAAGATGTCTCAACGGAATTGAACCTGGGTGGATGGAATGGAATCCATCTAACCCCACCAACAGACCACCGTATCCTTAACATAACTCACTACAAGAAGAATTTATTATCTTGTGGTGTTTTGTTTTTAGATTAAGTTAAAAATTCAACAATATTTTTTGGAATTTTGTATACTTACAAACAAAAAATGAGTTTATCCACTTTTTAATTTACCTTTTTTAATTTATAACCATTATGATCTAGTTTTATTTGGTTAAAATAATTTTATTTGGGGCTTTTTGATGGTGCATGTTAAGGTCTCCCATGTTTATGAGGTGTAGGTGCCATTATTTTTCTAAATAATGCACATTATTACTATGAAGCTTGGACTTGGGCTTGGAATCAATAGCATAGTAAAGTTTTATGCTCTTTTGATCTTTGACGAAAGTTGTTGTAGAAAAAGAATGGATTTTGTTTTGGAGATAAAATCCCAATTTGGAGAAGTCACCTTTACACACATTTATAGGGAACATGATATGACCCAAATGGGGCATATATGAGATTAAATGTATATGAATGACCTTATATATGATCATATATGCCCCAATTAGGCCATATCAGAATACACAAAGCACATCACTTTCAAAAGAAGCTCTTACTCTATGGGAAGGTTGCTAATTGAACACGAGTATATGAATAATATCCCTTTGGAAGCAATTCAAAGGTCCATTTATTGATGTTCATTTCTTGGTTTTTAAAAATTATGCATTTTTTTTTAAGTCAATATTTAGGTTATATTTTGATGGAGAAGACTTTCTAAACAAATGAATTGAACCAAAAGACTAAATAAATGTTTATTTTGATTTCTTTTTCAAAATATTAAATAAAATAAAAAACCTTTACTATATAGTTGTAAATTGTTTTGTTTAACCAGACAAACTTTTTTATTTATTTATCGATATATCACTTAGAAGTTATTAAGATATAATTATTACATGATAATATATAAGTGGTCATATTGACATGATATCATGTTCTATATAAGGTTGAACACATATCTCCATGAAAAAGGATTTTTTGATTTATCACTAACCAAATATGCTCCACAAGCACAAGTAAATAGTTGAAATGGCTGAGAATCCACAATGAGAATTATTGCTGGCATCTTGTGGAGAACTTTGAGCAAAAAGCTCTCAACTCAGCTCATCCAAAACCAGAATGGGGGTCCAGGTTTGTAGATGATACATTTCTAATATGGGCCCATGGACAAGAAGAACTAGATAAATTTGTTGAACATCTCAACAAACAATGTGACTCCATCAAATTTACAACTGAGTTGGAAGAGAATAATGCCATTCCCTTTCTTGACACCTTGGTCATCAAAAAGGATGATGGAAGCATAGCCCACAAGGTCTATAGGAAGAAAACCCACACTTAGCAATACCTTCATGCCCTTTCCCACCATCACCCGAGCCAGAAAATGGGGGTTTTAAACACATTGATCACCAGGGCCTTGAGGATTTTTTATAAAGACGACATAGATGCTGAGAAAGAACACTTACGTATTGTCTTCCTAAGTAATGGATATAACCTAGCCCAAATTAACAGAGCCTTTGCTAAAGCTGAAAACCACCGTAATAGACCTAGGGCTTCATCCAAAGAGAATACGGTAGGTGATGACAAGGCATTCCTTCCCTATATACAATAAGTCACTGATAAGATAGCCAAACACCTAAAAAAGAAAAACATTGACTCAATGTTCTCACCCCCTAATAGCATTAAAAAACTTCTGAAGTCAGTTAAAGACCCCATAGACCCACACCTAAAAAAGAGTGTTTACGAGATTCCATGTGATTGTGAGGAATCCTACATTGGTGAAACTGGCAGGTCCTTTCGAACAAGGATTAAAGAACACTGTGTAGATATCCGCCTAGATCGAACCCACAAGTCTGCACTAGCGAAGCACTCCCATGACACAAAGCACCTAATCAGGATGGGAAACATGAAGGTGTTGGCTCAAGTTGATGATTGGTCCAAAAGAAGAATGAGGGAGGCAATTGAGATAGTTAAGAACCCTAAGTGTCTGAACAGGGATGACGGCTTGACCATTAGTAGAACCTGGCTCCCTAACCTCACAAAAT
Source organism: Larix kaempferi (assembly GCA_027924585.1). Classification (NCBI taxonomy): domain Eukaryota; kingdom Viridiplantae; phylum Streptophyta; class Pinopsida; order Pinales; family Pinaceae; genus Larix; species Larix kaempferi. The sequence continues at coordinate 35,424,446 of BSBM01000106.1, forward strand.
AAGCTAAGTTTTTAAAAACTAAATCTAAATAACCTAAAGTATTAAAATAAACAATTTAAAATGAAATAAAATAAACCTTGAATTTAATCCCTAAAAAATTTAAACCCTAAAAACCCTAAAAATTCAAATTTAATTAACCACAAAAACAAAATTAAAAAACAAATCCCTTGGAATTAAATAACTTAATAACAAATTAAAACTAAAACCCCAACCCTAATTAAAATAAGAAATTGCAATTAATTAATTATCAATTAATTGTAATTAATTAATTTATTAATTAAAATTAAATTAAACCCTAAACCTAAAAATTCAAATTTAATTAACCATAAATACAAAATTAAAAAACAAAATCCCTTGGAATTAAACAACTTAATAACAAATTAAAATTAAAACCCTAACCGTAATTAAAATAAGAAATTGTAATTAATTAATTATCCTTTAAATATAATTAATTAATGAATTTATTAATTAAAATTAAATTAAACCCTAACCCTAATTGAAATAAATTTTTTAAAACTAATTAATTAATTAAATTATTCACTATTAAAATTAGTTTGTTAATAATATCAATTAATTAAATTAATTTATTAATAATTTGTCAATTAGTAATTGAATTAATTATAACTAATAATTTTGAAACTTTTAAACTAACAAACATCCAAAACTATTAAATTACTAAGAAGAAACTAAATATAATTTATTGAAAATAAAATTAAAACTTAACTTTAATATAAAATTACATAGAATAAAAATAACAAATATTTAAAACTAAAGAATTTAATTTAACAAACCCTAAAAACATGAGAACTTACCAATAATTAAATATAAACTTAATTGTTCTCCAAACCCTAGAGTCGGCCCCATAAAACATTTTTGACTATTCTATATTTCAAGGAATGATGAGGGAGATAATCAACTAAGCATGGCTTATGACCTGATGATGATCCAATGATGACTCGAAACGTAGACAACATAAATTCACCTACTGCAGACTCTCCAATAGATGCCAGCAACAAGTAAACAGTGTTGAAATTATATTTAAATAGTTGTAATCTTCTTTTCAATTATGGAAAATTTTGGTGCTTTCCTTTCCCTTTCTTATAAGTATGGTATTCAAGGCCATGTCAACAACCAACAATTGATTCATGAAGAGAGCATGCACCTTTATAAAGTGAGATTTGAACTGAGTGGAAAAGGATAATGACTTTCCTCTTAATAAGAAGAGATACACCCAATTGGCTCAAACACCTTCTTAACAACATTCAATTTACAATTTAATAATGGAATTGAAACTATCGAAATGAATCATATTTATTTTTTGAGAAGAGAAGTCATCCATTATAAAAATGTTAAAAAAATGATTTAAATTAATAAAAACCTATTAATTGAAATCGTATTAACATAAAAACTTAATATTCTTCTAAAAAAATAAAAACCAAATATAAATATAAATATGGTTATAAATATAAAAAATATTTTACAATTAAAAAATAATAATAACTATGTTTAATAATTAATATAAATATTAAATATTTCATATAATTAGTCTAAAAAATAATTCATACAAATTTTAAAATTTTTTTCTTTACTTTATAAACATTTACTTTAATTTATATTTGATTAAACTTTAAATTTTAATAATCTAAAAGTTCTATCATTTTAAACTGAAAAATAATCATTAAAACACAATTAAATTTAGATTTTACAAAATAAAATACACTGAATTCATATGAAAAGCCTACATCCGAAGTTAACGACCCCACTTAAATTCAATTCAGTAGGGAAAAAGACACAGCCCACTTAAATTCAATTCAGTCAGGAAAAAGACAAATTTAATAAGGTAGAAGACATGGATTTAAACTGCCATTCAACTTTCCCTACGAAATAAAGAAATAATAATTTTCAGGCGTCCCCATACTTCATTAGGTGCTGATTACTAGTACACAGCATGTGCAGAGGAGGATTGATTGCGGTGTTTTTTAACTGAAGTTTATAACTACTGGGATTCTTTGGATTCGGTAATGGCTTTTCTTCTCTCCATGTATATTGACAATTCGATGTACAGTTATGAATTACCTATGTAGAAAAAAAAAGCTTATGCATTATTGTTAAAATGTTCTGTATGTAACTGGGTTTTGAATGATGTGAAAGCAAATACAATAACAAATGAAGGTATGATAATCTGAACCTACTGGAGAGGCCTGGCAGTTACAGAAACTTTGAAAGAAGGGTATATGTTGTTTTGTTATTCAAGTTAAACGAGAGTATGCAAGAGGAAATGTTACCAAAAATTTATAAATTTCACCTAGAGATCATCATAACAGATCGATTACGGATTTATTTTAACCATTCTGTAGATGGAATGATGTGCTTGATTTAGCCAGTATATGGATGGAATACTGTGCTTGATTCAGTGTAGATTTGGATCAGACATAATATGGCTGAAACCCAACAAAACAGAATCCTAGAATCCGCGGCTTACAGCAATATTCACATCAAGTGCAAGGCAACCAGCAACAACCATAGACTATTTGCAACGGACATTTGTTATTGAATTAGGGAATCTAACAACAGAAGTCCTAGACTGATTTTGTTAAATTCATTGCAATATGGTATTGAATGGGCAAAAAGGAAAGGACATAAATTGGAAAAAAGACTCTTGGAAACAGATCATCCAACGCTCAGTAAATGCATCTGTGAATGGTGGGTCAGTCCAGGGATTAAGGTATATCCAGATTCCAAACGTTAGTTGCAGAAAGTTCGTTGCCAGCATATTGTGTACATCATTGTAAGCCATTCCCTTTTTTTACGCTGGCAAAACTTAGGGCTCACATGTAAATCCATGCTTACCAGACACTAATGTTCTCATAGCGGCTTGGGAGGTCCTCAGTGATCTTCACGACTTTTCCGAGCTGGTTGTATGAGAGAGGTAATTACAGATGCGAACGCTAAGGTAGCCTGTAGCTATATGAATTAGGGCATTAAGCACGGAGTATAGCTCCCATCACATATATTGCTTGAATGAACAACTTTTTGCAAGTCTTTTTTTCATTGTGTCTGCTGTCAACTGCCCTCAAGAATTTAATGCCACAAAGATGCAAGAGACAATGCGATCGATGAATGACTCCTTTCTTTGAATTTTTCGTCCACACTAGACAATGTACACAACCGCACTACATAAGAAGAATGAATTTTTTGATAAATGTGACAGCTATTTTAAACCGAAGTTCTTCTAACTTATGTTTCAGTCTGTTTTAGGCCATCATATCATCATTGCTATAATTAACCATCTTGTGCCAAAACTGTAATTGAACAACGTGGAAAACAGTATGGTATGTATGGGCAGCCCCTGCCACTTCATCCATCCCTCTACATATAACACTCTAAACTTGCTCAAATTTTTGGTCCTTTTGGCAACTCATATAACGATGGTGAAATTGTAGTGTGATTAGTGAAGAATGTGAAACCTAAAAGATGATACAAAATGAGCTTTTTCTTTCTTCCTTACAGAGGAACTAAACACTTTCATGGAAGGAGACACTATGTCAATCTCAGGAATCTGCCTTCACTTTACTTATAGAGAGGTCATCACCTTGTCCAGGATTAAGGTTGATTCAGAATCTCGAGTTACTTGAAGAAACTAATTGATGGGTTTCTTCTGTTAAAATTTTCAGCTCATGATAACAGTTTACTGCACTGATTCTAAAATTCTAACAGCTAGATAACTGTAAACTACTATCCAAAACTTCAATATGATCTATGCTAAAAAACTTAAACACATTATGCTGAAAAAGTACAAACAGAAAAAGTGAAACTGACTGTCAAACCTGCTACTTGTCTCGTTAAATTGGAAAATGAAATCTGCTACAGCCAACTCAGAGAATCGTTATACTACTTGAAGCCCACAAAACTGAATATATAAATCTACTCCCCAGCCTTGCTTTTATAATTGAAGAAGAGGGCAACGAGTTACAATCAAAGTGGACTGAAAAAGTGAAACTGACTGTCAAACCTGCTACTTGTCTCGTTAAATTGGAAAATGAAATCTGCTACAGCCAACTCAGAGAATCGTTATACTACTTGAAGCTCACAAAACTGAATATATAAATCTACTCCCCAGCCTTGCTTTTATAATTGAAGAAGAGGGCAACGAGTTACAATCAAAGTGGACTGAATCAAACAGTAAATGCATAGGAGCATGTGCCCAATTTGCATGAGGAGAAATGCCTAGATTAGAGTGTTCAAGAGCATGCACTACTCTACTTGGAAAATTCACCTAGTTTAATACTAGCAAACCAGCCTTAGATCGTTTAATAGACCTAAGACAGTTTTGTGCTTTAGATCTTAGAGATGGCATCGACCAGCCTTAGGTTCAAGGACAGATTAGATGGTGCTCTGAATTTCCTAGCATGGGAAGTCAGGGTAACTCTTCTATTAGAAGAGAATGATCTCTGGAATATCGTTAAGGATGTGGTAGCTTTGCCTACAGATCCGCAACTTTTGGCAGCTTGCAAGAAGAAAGAAGTGAAATCCAAGCGGATGATCATGGATGTTGTGAAGGATCATCTGATCTCTCATATTTCTGAGAAGAAAAAAACAAAGGAGATGTTCGATGCCCTGGTTAGCCTTTACCGGAGCAAGAACATTAACCGAAAGATGATATTGCACAACAAGCTCAGATCTGTCGAGATGACCAGATCAAACACAATCACCAGTTACTTAATGAAGATCACACATATCTGTGATCAGCTTGCAGCAGTTGGGGAAAAGATTGAGGACAAGGAGTTAGTAAATAGGGCATTGAATGGGTTCCCACCGCAATGGGAAACATTTGTCTAGCGTATTTGTGCTTAGGAGAATCTTCCCAACTAGGAAAGACTATGGGATAACTATATCCAGGAGGAGACTCGGATGGAGTCAAAGGTTAGTAGGTAGGGAGGTGACAGTGACCATGCCCTATTTGGTCAAGTGAAGAAGGGTAGAGGTAAAGGACCCAGCAAGGGTAAGGTGAAGGGTGAGGAGTTGACCTCACAGCCAGGGAAGAAGGGCTTGAGTAAAATCAAGTGCTTATATGTTATAAGGACGACCATTATGCATCACAATGTCCAGAGAAGAAGAAGGGTAAAGAGAAATAGCAACACCAGGTAGCAGCCTCAACTGAAACTTAGATGAACGAGTTTGCTTTCAAGTTTGAGAAGGATTTCTTGATGGTATCTTGCCTCTCTTCCAGCACAGTTCCCAGGAATGCATGGTAAGTGGACAGTGGAGCATTGAGGCATATGACATAACTCAAGAGTTATTTTCGAGTCTAGAAGAGCATGACTTTGGAGTTCAGGTTGAGCTTGGTGATGATGGCAAGTATCCAGTAGCAAAAGTTGGTACCATTCCTTTCCAACTCCAGTCAGGTAACTCTTTAGACATTGATGATGTGGTATTTGTTCTAGGTGTTAGGAAGAATCTTCTTTTAGTTTCAATCATGGAAGATAAGGGCTTTGTAGTAGAGTTCGAAGACAAGCAAGTCCTCATCAGACAAAAGGAGTCTAACCCAGGATCAACTCAGGTGATTGGGGTTAGAGAAGGCAATTTGTACAGGTTGCAGGGAGGACTTGTTCGAGTCCTAGTTCATAGAATAGAGAACTTGTGCGAGTCATGGCATTGGCATAAGAGGATGGGGCACCTACATCACCGGGCGTTACCTATTTTGAGGGAGATTGTCATAGGTCTTTCAGAGTTTAGTATTGAGCAACAGGGTGTCTGTAGAGGGTGCATGCTTGGAAAGCATGCCAAGGCTGCTTTCCCAAGCAGTGAGCACAAATCTAAGGGGATCTTAGATCTAGTGCATTTGGATGTGTGTGGACCGATGTCAGTAGCATCTATCACATGAACCATGTACTATGTTTCCTTCATTGATGATTTCTCTCGCAAAACATGGATTTGCTTCTTGAAGACTAAGGATGAAGTCTTCAACAGGTTTCAAGAGTTCAAGGCTCTTGTGGAGAACCAGAAAGGGAAGAAGATCAATGTTTTGAGATCGGACAATGGGAGTGAGTATACCTCCAATGATTTCGAAGGTTTCTGCAAGGATGTAGGAATCAAGATGGAGTACATTGTTCCTTACAACCCACAGTAGAATGGGGTTGTAGAGCGGAAGAACCGATCCATCATAGGGGTTGCTAAGGCCATGATACATGACCAGGATTTGCCGATGTTTCTATGGGAATTAGCATGCAATGCAACAATATACATCCATAATAGGTTTCCTCACAAGGTTTTGGGGGACAAGTCACTGGAGGAGGCATTCATTGGTGTGAAGCCAGAGGTGAGTCATTTTCGCATCTTTGGCTGTCTAGTTTACATCCATCCATATACCAGTGGAGAAGAGAATCAAGTTGGAGCCTTCTTGTAGGAAGGGTTTATAACTTTATTTGTGGGTTACAGTGAGAATTCAAAGGCTTACAAGATTTATATTCCAGGAGAGATAAGATAAGATAATTATATTAATGTCCAACTAATGACCATAAAGTAGGTCAAAGGGACTGCTGATTACAATGATGTCCGTACAAAGCGGGAGAATCAAACGGTCTCCTATAAAAAGGTACAATGCATGAAGAAAGAGAGAAAAGAGTGAACAAAAGTGAGCATGACTGAAGTAAGAGAGCTTTGATTGCAGACGCGAATCCAGAAAACCCGCAATGGGGCGGAGATTTCCTAGCGAAAAAGATCCAGGAGCGAAAGGGTTTGAGGATCCGATCCATCTCTCCTAACATCTGAGGCTGAAAGAAGAGGACTGAAGAAAATTCAACAAAGTCTGTTGTCCTAATGAAGGGCTAGTAGAGAGTGCGGACTACCCACAAACTTGTTGCCTGGGGGGGTTCGTACGTTTCTGAGGTTGGGAGAATCTAGCCCGTCTCTCAGGACGGAGTCTGCGATGAATCTGCTGCTAAGATCTCGTGGGTCGGGGTGAGGTCCCACGGATCCTCATTGATCTAGAGCCTGGGTATGTACTGATATCGGTCGGTCTCTTGGTGCCCCTGTCTGAGGGTAATACCCTGAAAAATGACGTGATCTTCTGCATGGAGTCCGATCTGATGGGAGGTTGAAGAATATGCGTTCGAAATTTAAGAGCCTCCTGCATGTAGAGAGCCAAACATCTTTGATCGGGGTACCTGAAAAACTCGGCGAGAGTTTGAGAGTCTCTAAACAAACAATAAAACCGTCCTCTAATTTCGTAATAACTGGGGCATCTAAAAATGAAGTGTGCCTCGGTCTCCACTTCCTGTAGGTGACATACTTGATAGATTCTATCTGGTCTATCAATCTGGTGGTCCGTCTCAAATCGAAATCTATGAGAACCGACTCTGAACTGGCCTAGAGGGATGCGAAGAGCATGCATCCAGTGACGAAATGTATACTGGGTCGGACAATGAGCCCGTCTATCAGCTCTAGGAAGTGCTATGCGTAAAAGGCCATCTTTGGGTGTAACCCTCCCGGAGGATTGACCCAGGTGACCTGGACGAATTGCCTGTAGATGTCTTCCCGGATGGTCTTGTTCAATTTCTGTCTAGTGGGTAAAAGGTGTCCAGGAGCATCCAATGAATATCAGAAAGGGGGGAGACGATCCACATGAATACCCACTGCCTCTAGGAGATCTGAAACCCCTGTGAACCAACATCGGGTCCGACCTGAATGGGTAGAATGGGCAATAGCCTCAGAAGAGCAGTATGCAAGGTAAGGGTACCGGTCTCTACCCTCCATTGAGAGGAAGACAATTGTAAGTAGGGATGTAAAATTCGAGGAAGACTTTGCCTCCAGGAAGTCTCATGAGCCATTACCAGTGATAGAGGATGAGGAGCAGGAAGCTCCGAAGGTTGAGCTAGGGTCACTAGCGACTTCCAGTTCAGGGCAGCAATCTTCAGATGCAGAGGAGGGAGCCACTAGCTCCTACTAGTTCTGTCAAGAGACCTTGATGGTTCACTTAGACATTGAGGAATGCTCAGGAGCAAGTTGAGGCTCCTAGGAGCACATTCAAGGAGAGTAGGCCTTTGAAGAAGTTTTCGAACAATATGGCATTGATGAGTAGCATCATAGATTTTGAGCCTTCCAGCTTTCAGGAGGCAACCAACCAACAAGTTTGGAGGGATGCCATGGTGGAGTACACCTCCATCATGAAGAATGATGTTTGGGACATTGTTCCTAGATTGGAGGAGAAGTCATTGGTGACTTCTAGATGCCTGTACAAGATCAAGCATGTGACAGATGGCAAGCATAGAGAAGTACAAGGCAAGGTTCATGATGAGAGGATTCTCCCAGAAAGAGGTAGTAGATTACGAGGAGACATTTGCTCCAGTTGCTAGGTACACTTCCATTAGAGCAGTGATGTCTGTAGTCTCCATCATGGGATGGAGGATACATTGGAAGGATGTGAAGGAAACTTTCCTTAATGGGATAATTAATGAAGAAGTATACATCGAGTAGCTTTAGGGATTTGAGGTCAATGGGAAGGAGTCCCATGTGTGCAAGCTGAAAAAGGCCTTGGATGGACTCAAGCAGGCATCGAGAGCATGGTATTCTAGGACCGATGGATACCTGCATGGGATTCACCAAAAGTGTAGCAGATCCCAACTTATAGTTCGTATTTGTTGAGGCTAATTTGCTCATTTTGGTGCTGTATGTAGATGACCTGTTTCTCATAGGGTGCAAGGCGGATATGGTAGTTGAGTTTAAGATGAAGGACATTCTTGGGGTTGGAGATTTGGCAGAGACCAAGGGAGATTTTCTTTGGGCAAGGTAAGTATGCAATTGAGATCTTGACGAGATTCCAGATGGAGGACTATAGGTCCATGGCCATTCCTATTAACACTAATCTGAAGAAGGTCACTAATTAAGATTTAGATATGGTGGATCCCATGTTGTACAAACAACTGATAGGTTCCTTGATGTCTCTAGTTAACACTAGGCTAGATATTTGTTTTGCAGTGAACACCTTAAGCTAGTTCATGGTGGAGCCGAGGCAGGAGCATTGGGTAGTGGCGAAACATGTGCTCAGATACTTGAGGGGCACGGTGGAGTATGGATTGATATTAGAAATCATAACTCCGAAGGTCTTCCTTGTGAGTTTTTGGGTGTGTTAGTCATGGGGAGGACAAAGTGTAGTCCCTAGTGTTTTATCTATGTATAAAGAGATGTTATGTAAATAAAGTGACTTTATGTTTTAGAAGTGAGTTTGTACTTTATCATTAAAGTGAGATTTAAGTTGTGGGGCCCAAATATTTAATGTGCACTTTATTAATAAAAGTTAGTTTATATTGTGCAATTAATGAGAACCCTAAGATTTAATCAATCTCATCCTTTGATTAGATAGTTATGGTAGTTAGGGTTAGGGTTTCAATAAGATAAAGTATAAAAAGAATGTAAAGGGGACAAAGAGAACACACACCAAGGGATAAAGAGAGAGAGAAATAAGGTTGAAGGAAAAGCAGTTTCCAAGCAAGAAGATGGCACGATTTCCAAGAAGACTGATAATAATAAATGCATATAACCGTACAACATTAATTGCTGGTACAGTGACATGCATTCCAAGGAGGGTCTGACAGTATTGTACCTACACTAAATTCTGGCTTGTGTGGGGTGAAGTTTGAGGCATTATGGGCACAAATTTCAAGGTTTTTTGAGCATTAATTTCAGTCTAAACTGGACTGTACAACAACAGATTTTTGGCACCTGTTGTTATGCAACCAAGTCCCAGATATAGCATAAAAATAAAAAAAATATACCAAAAGAAAGTAATTAACGCCTTAATAATGAAGAACTGAGATGAATAACAATCCTCTTCGAGGGAGGAACCTCCTTACACAATGTACATAAGACAAGACAAGATACAATGATGACTAAAATGAAAAGGTCTCCTTCCTATATATAGGAGACAAAGGGGTACAATAAGAACTAATAGACCCAAGCCGACATCAATAATATGTAATGCACCATAATAAAGGGGGTAATGTGCCACTATAAAGTGGGTAATGTGCCAATATTTAAGGCTTAACATGCCCCTCCCCTTGAGACAAGTGTTGTCCTCAACGCTTGATTAGTTGTGGATGCTTTTGTATGAAGGACTCATCTTCCCATGTCGAATCTTCCACTGACAGGCTCTTCCATTTGATGAGGTATTCCTTAATAGCCCGATTTCGTAGCTGTTTGGTCCTTGTTTTAGTGATTTGTTCAGGTTCCAATATGCCTCTTCCTTCTTCATCAAGCTCAGGCAAGATTGTTTGAATTGGTATCTTGTCTCCTATTACCTTCTTTAAGCAAGAAACATGGAAAACTGGATGCACTCTTGAAGATGAAGGAAGCTCCAATTTGTAAGCCATACTACCAATCTTTTGCAACACCTTATAAGGACCATAATACTTGGATGCTAATTTATTGTCCTTATTTAGTTGCTTGAGGGACATCTGCTTGTAAGGTTGTAACCTTAGAAATACCCGATCCCCTTCTTCGAAACTCCTTTCACTCTGATGTTGATCAACTTGTTGTTTCATCCTGTTTTGTGACATAGCTAGGTTGTCCTTAAGTATCTGGAGAACTTCTTGTTAGTGCTCTATGTGATCTTCCACGGCTTGAACTTTAGATTTTCCCTTTAACGTAGATGTGATAAATGGAGGTTGGTACCCATAAAGTGCCATAAATGGAGACATTTTTGATGATGTATGGAAGGAAGTATTGTACCACCATTTTGCCAAAGATAACTATTTCACCCACTGTGTTTGTTTATCAGATGCAAAGCAACGAAGATAGCCTTCCAAACATTTGTTCACTATATTAGTTTTCCCATCACATTGAGGATGATAAGACGAATTGTGAGCCAATTGGGTACCCAAACAAGAAAATAATTAAGTCCAAAATTTTCTAGTGAAAATTGGATCTCTATCGCTTACAACAATCTTCGGATTTCCATGTAACTTTTGAACTATTTCCAGAAAAGCTGCGGCTACTGTTCTTGCATTAAAAGGGTGAGAGAGTGCACAAAAAGTGCATACTTCGTGAGTCTATCAACAACCACCATAATAACATTCCTTCCTTCTGACTTGGGTAGACCTGTGATAAAATCCATTGAGACTTCTTCCCAACGCTGGCAAGGTATGTCTAATAGTTGTAGAAGTCTTGGGGTTTTAATTGTTTCCACCTTATCCTGTTGGCAAACCAAGCATTCGACCACGAACCTTTGAACATCAGATTTAAGACCTTCCCAAAAAAAATCCTTCTTGACCCTGTGGTAAGTTTTCAGGAATTCGGAGTGCCCACCTATAGGAGACGTGTGTAATTCTGAGAGGACCTTTTGTTTGAGTTGGGAGTCTTTGCATAAATATAAGCGATCCTTATACCACAGTGAATCATTTTTCCACTCAAAAGTATCCGATACACTGGGATCATCCTGTAGCTTTTGATTGAGCGTCCATAGAGATAGGTCATTTTTCCATTCTTCCCTAGCTGCTACTATCCAATTGGGTTGTAGAATGGAAATTGCACAAAGTAATGCCCTGACATATTCATTTTTTCGTGAATGTGCATCTGCCACCACATTATGTTTCCCTTTTCGATAGATGATTTCAAAGTCATATCCCAACATCTTGGTTACCCATTTTTGTTGCTCTTCCGAAGATAATCTCTGTTCCAAGAAGTATTTAAGACTATCATGATCTGTTTTGACCTTGAAGTGTTTACCTATTAGGTAAGGACGCCATTTCTCAAGAGCATGTAGAATTGCCAACATTTCCTTCTCATAAATGGGCTTCTGTAAGTGCTTTCCCTTGATTGGATGACTTGTGAAAGCAAGCGGGTGTCCTTCTTGCATTAGAACAACGCCAATGCCATTTCTTGAAGCATCACATTCCACAATAAATGTTTTTGTGAAGTCTGGTGTGGCCAAAACAGGAGCTTTGCACATAGCCTCCTGAAGTTGTTCAAAAGCTTCAGTTGCCTTTGGAGTCGAAGAAAATGCATCTTTCTTTAGTAATGCTGTTAGAGGTGTTGCTATTCTTCCATAGTTTTGAACAAACTTGCGGTAGTACCCTGTTAGACCTATGAATCCTCGAAGATTCTTGAGGGTTTTGGGAATCAGCCAGTCCATCATGGCTTTAATTTTGTTGGGGTCTACCTGGACACCTTCCTGAGATACAATATGACCCAAATATTCTACCTCCTTTACCCCAAAGAAATATTTGGAAGGTTTTGCATATAGTTGTTGCTCCTTTAGTAGTTGTAGTACCCTGTCAACATGTTGAACATGTTCTTCCCAAGACTTGCTATAGATTAGTATATCATCAAAGAATACTAGCAAAATTATTCTAAGGAAAGGCTTGAAAATGGAATTCATCAAACCTTGAAATGTGGAAGGCGCATTCGTGAGACCAAATGGCATGACCAAAAAATCATAACGACCTTCATGAGTTCTGAATGTTGTTTTTGGAATGTCTTCCTCCTTCATTCTAATCTGATGATATCCGGAACGGAGATCCAACTTTGTGAAGAAAACTGCTCCATGTAATTCATCTAACAATTCATCAATGACAACAATAGGAAATTTATCTTTAATGGTGATCTTGTTGAGGTCTCTATAATCTGGACACATACACCATGATCCATCCGGCTTGTGTACCATTACCACTGGTGCAGAGTAAGAACTTTGGCTAGGCCTAATTATGCCGGCCTCTAACATTTCTTCAACCATACGCTCAATTTCACTCTTCTGTCCATAGGGGTATCTGTAAGGTCTGATGTTAGGACGAACACTTCCTGGAATTAAGTGAATAGCATGATCAAAATCTCGAACAGGTGGAAGACCTTTTGGAATATCTTCAAATACCTTGGAATGGTTATTAATCACCTTCTGGAGATCTGGGGAAATAGGAGACTTAGATGTTTGAACATCTAATGAGCATAATTCTGCAATTACACCTTGATGTCCCTTTTTTATCAATTTTGTCATACTATTAAAGCTTATCACCTTACTTGGTTTCCCTATGATACCATTTAACTCATATTCTTTTCCTTCCCATAAAAATTTCATGAAAAGCTTCTGAAAATTAAAAGTCACTGTTCCCAATGACTGTAACCATTGAACTCCCAAGACAACATCAGCACCCCCCATCGTAATATCAATCATTGGACTATTCAATACATATTCTCCCATAGTGAGATTGATATTATGGCTCTTTCTTGAGCAATTTATAGTTCCTCCATCTACAATCATTACTTGAAACTACGGTGCTGGATATACAAAGCAATTGAGAACCTTGGCCAATTTACAATGAATGAAATTATGAGTACTACCAAAATCAATCAACACTGTTACCTTTTTCTTGTTGATATATCCTTCGATCTTGAGAGTTTCAGGAGTGCTAATTCCAACCAATGCATGACAGGATATGGTGGGAGTAATCTCTTCGGAATTAGTATCCTCTATTTCTTCATCTTGAGACAGTTTCTGTTCTTTTGGTGCTTCTTGTTCATTTTCTTTCTCTGCTTCACAATCTATGTAAAATAGTTTCTTCTCAGTGCACTTGTGTCTTGAAATATTGTAAATTCTAAGAATATTCTATTTGTACTTTATTCAGAGATGTTTCATTCCTCCGTCGGGATGTTGTAACTAGGGTTATTAGACTTCCCTAGTGGGGTCGGCCTTGAGTTAATTGTTTAGGGGTTATTAGACTCTCCTAGGAGAAGTCGGCCCAGTTAGGGTTAAAAGTCAAGTAGGAGTAGAGTATAAATAGAGGAGGTGTGTTCCTCATTTATACTCACTCATTCACTCACTTGTGAATTGCGCATAGGAGAGAGAGAGATCTGCAAAGGAGGAGAAGGAGTTCTTGTTTGGGGATTACATCTTTGTATTTGTTGGTCATCTATATTGAGGAAGCTTTGCTGGGTTTTCTATCCCATGAGGGTTTCTCAGGATAAATTGTGTCTCTTGTGTTTATGTTGTGCTTGTTTTTCTTTCAATGATCCTGTATATGCTATTGTTGTGAAATTGAATGGAATACTGATGTTATCTATCTTAGCATATTGAATTTTAACATGGTATCAGAGCTAACCTGAAGGAAGGCAATGTATGGCACTTACGACACTTGTTTCACTTGCGACAATTTGAAAGTTAGGGTTTTGTATAGCAAAACCTAGTGATCGTGGAACTTTCGCTATAAATCCATTTTGGCGAAGGTTCAGGATCTGAAACTTGGACAGGTCGAAGAAGAAGTTTTCCTGTACCTCGTGTTTGAGTTTCAGCCTTCGATTCGTTGTACTTTGTGAGATATGATCCGTACAAGTTAGGGTTTCTGCCTCTTCCAGAATGTAGTCCTAAACAGGTGACCTAGGGAAAAAGGTCATATTTCAGGATTGGAAGCTCCAAATGGAATTCCGTAAAAAGTGACAGTTAGGGCATAGACTGTAGTTTCACAGGTCCGAGTTTCAGAGGCCGAAGATGAAATAGTGACACGTGACACTTTGTACAAGTTCGCTATGCTGTTTCATCCCTTAAACATGTCATGTTGAGAAACTGAGCATATCTCTCTAATGGAGAATCCAATGAAGCTCAAACCCGTGGGGTTGGAAAGATGACAGGTCTGGCTACCACAGGCCGAAGTTTCAGACCCTGAAGATCCAAATTTCAGAGATACACCAGAAACAATACGACACATTTGAAATGGCTCAACAGAGGAAATCAAGGAAGAGGAGGAAGAAGCTCTCACTTAGGGTTTTCAGTTTTTTAGGTATGTAAGGACCTTGTTATCACACAACTTGTAGTTGCCCCTAGAGGTATCCCATCCGGGACGGTAGAGGAGATAGGCAACTAAAGAGGTGACCCAAGAGATGCCACGGTTCCCAAGGTAAGATGGGAGTCACGTCAACCGAGGCACTCTTCGCTTTAGGTCAAGGTGTAGCAAGACCTAGGGGGAGACCCTATGACCAATCACAGTTGATTGGACCCAAACAAAGGTTTTTAAGGATGAGTAAATGATGAGTTACGGAAACCAATGCAAGGTTAAGTGGACCTAGGAGTTGAGGTATGGTTGAAGGTGGTGTAAGAGATTGTTAGTGTTTCAACCTATGTATGGTTTAGGCCACATGATGGGGTATGATGACTAGGTATAGTACCATGTGTTTACACAAGTGGGTCTTGTTTTCTTGGGAAGTGTGAAATGGTTCTAGGTAGGCCCACAAGGTGAAGTTATGTGTGAAGTTGGTACTATAGGTTGGATAAAGGCTAGATCTATGACTCTAGGTTGATTCTAGGAGTACCCATGTATTAGATCTAGGGTTTGACACAATTCCCAAGGAGTGCGACTTGCTTAGAGAAGGACTAGTGCCTTGTTGGATGGGCTAATGGGGTCAAAAGGTATGTCAAAGTGTAGATCGGGACACCTAGAAGCCAAATCAAGTGGTTAAATGAGATCTAATGGTTGGATCTTAGTAGATCTAGGTTTTTCAAGTAATGACCCTAAGTGGACCACAATCCCTTGAAACAAGGAATGCTACCCCCAAGGCGGATCGTGACAAAAAGACAGTCTAGACCTAGGTTTCAAGGTATGGGCATTTCAAATCCACGAAAATCTCAAACACCCACCTCCTGGAAGTGGACAAACTCACTTTTTCAAGGGAGTGCGATTTGCTCAAGAGGGCTAAAAAGTGGGTTTGGTGGACCAAATCAAGTCCAATGGCCACCAAACTATAGATCCCAGTAGCTAGTACCCCGATCTATGTATGTCCCGAAAATCAAGTCAATCCAAGGGCTAGATCTTAGTAGATCTGAGTTTTGAGGTGCCAAGAAAATCAAAAGGGGGTCTTAACCCCTTCAAACATGGAGAGATGTCCACAAGGTAGATTTCACCAAAGTAAGAATCTGGGGGTAGGTTATCAAGTGTCTAGATTGCAAATCAAGTGGGATCTCACCTACCCATGTGCTAGATCTAACCAAACAAGCCTCTCACTAGGAAGTGCGATTTGGGTCAAGGAGGGCTTTTTGCCTTGAAAAGTGGGTCAATTTTTAGCCAATCACCACCAAACTGTAGATCCAACTAGGGGTGGATGCTATAGAGGTGGGTTTTCAATATCTCTTCAAAAGCAAGGCTAGATCTAAGTAGATCTAATAAAATACCAAAAAAACAAGGGTTTTAATTGATTAGGGTTTTTATGATCTAGAAATCATGGAAGATTCAAGGAAGTAGAAGATCATACCTCTTGGAACATACCTGGATGAAGAGATGAATGCTAGTTGAGACGAGGATTACTTTGCCAAAGATCAAATGGAGAATTGTTGAAGCCCTCTTGCCAAATCGATTTTCCCAAGCCACATGTGATTCCTTCTAACCTGTCAAAACCAAGGAGCAAAGCATCAATTAGTTTAACAAATTGAAGGTAGGTACAAGCAAGAGAGAGAGAGAAACATAGAATAGTTGACACAAAGGCAAAACTACTCCCTGTCAAACCCAAAACGACTTCTTCCAAGCTTGAAGGGAAAGCCTCCCCACCAATTCGCACTTGTCAAAATCGCCCTCTTAACCTGCAAATAAAATATGGCAAATATGCAAGATAGCTACAATAGATCCTCCAGTGCAATGGACAAAAGCATTTACAATCGAAACAACCAACATCCACTCCAATCCAAGCATGTACTCCAAAAGATAGAAATTTTATTCCAAGAGCCAAGAGCCAAAAATCTCTAGATGAATTTTACAATGAGAGGCTCCCTCCTTAAATAGGATGGGGAGAGAGTACAATCCTAACCACTTTTTACATGAGTGGCTAAGATTAAAAGATCTCAAGATCTAATCAATGGCTAACAATAAATCATAACAATACATCACATGGATCACCCAATATAATGATAGCGCCCCCACTAAATGGTACAAAAAAGGGGGGTGACGTCATCCACTAGAGAAGTATAGGTGCCAAAATCCACCTCATGATGACTAGGACATGACAACATAAGCACATGGTGGGGCTAGGAGGCATCAATCCTTACTAGCTCACCCCAAGGCACAATAAAATAATAAAATCATGTCCAAGATAATATAAATGACCAAAACTGTCCTCAGAATCCATGACAGTCAAGCAGTAAATGTCCTCCTGTGATCAATCTAGGCATACCCACATGGTGAAAACTGACTGGAAGGTAGTGATGCCACCCTGGAAGACCTCTGTGAAGACCAAATGCCAAAACCTTGCCTCAATTGCCCAAATCGATTTCCTCAGTGACCACTTTATCCCATTTTTTAACTGCCTCGGGAACTGTGAAAGTGCCAAAACTGCCTCCTGGGGTGCTAGCGCTGTCCATCTGATCCCACCAGGCTCTCCAGAAGGGGGGGTAAATGGTAAAAACAAGTGGCTGGACCACCCCCTCCATCATCAGCGCCCTAGGTGAACTGGCCTCTCGGGGCCCCTGCTGCTCAGGCTGGGAAATCAGCCCCAAATCTGGTCAACAAGTGTAAAACTGCATCAATCACTGTCAGAAGTGCCCGGAACTGAAAGATAAGTGTCTCAATGGATCCAGAAGACCCAAATCCACTAGGAATGTGTACTCATACACCCTGGGTTGCCCTAATGGGCCAGCTGTAGGGTCCACCATATATGGACAATGTATAATCTGCTGATCTGAAGTAGTAATAAACCTGCTGAACTGGATCAAACATCATCTGCATCATATGTCCATCATATGATATCATCATCAAACATGTGGACCCATCAATCATCATCAATAATCATCCATACATGGTCCACATCATCACGGATCCCAAGAATATACAACCAAGGATAAATCACATCAGTAGACTAAGACAATGCTTCTCTAATCATTCTCACAGCCAAGCTCAAAGTATAATATCCATTCAGTGGCATTGATTAAGTTAGCATATTCCGTTGTTATATAAAAATTGCTTGCACAATAGTTCAAATGACAAACTCACCCATTGGACATGGTCAAACTGCTAGTGAAGGATGAAGGCTAGGAGCAAGGTTGGCCCAAGGGGTTGACTTGTCTAACTTAACTCAAAAATACTTTGGACTGGGAGAAAGGGGGAAGCTACAAACTCTGTGCTGGACAAAAGAACACGGGGGATGGCTGTGCCTCACAAATGGATAAGTTGTTTAGAGAGTGCTTATTCAACTTAGGCATCATGTCTACATCAAGTTGATCCAGGTTCATTAGGATCATTCAATTTTATTCCATGGCCTTTTTGGCCTACATAACCCTTCGGATTTCAGATGTGCTGAGAAGCACAACTAGTTGCAGCTTGCATCCAGGGCATGTTTTTCAAATATTTATAAGGTCAGCAATTGTTTAGATATAACTTTTAAGAACCATTGCTTTTTGGACCTTTCTTATACTCTTCAAGGAGTATTTTTTATTAGCTTTTCATCGCTCTTGCCCCCTTTTTTTTGTTTCCATGGGCGAATTTATTAAGTTTCCATAGGTAGAACATGAGCTTTCAGTTTTAGCCAACAACATCTCAAGTGACTAGGGGGAGTTCGAGCCAATGCCAAACATCGGGACAACCGACCAGAATGATTTAGGCCTACAATCCAACTCACCAAAGGCAAGTTTTGTCACCAACTTAGAGCCGAGACACTGAATAAACAGGGATGCGGTCCAAACACAGAGGTAGAAAAATGGGGAAGTCCTCGGTATCAGAAAGTCAAATGAGACAAGTCAGGGTTTAAAGTCAAACAGGAAGGTCATGTATGGATGGAGACAAGTGAATATGGAGCCTACACTAGCAAACAACTGGTGTCGGGAAAGACCATATCTATGTAAGGTGAGAAACCAGTGAGTTTTGTTAAATGACCTAAATGTGCAAGCAACTGTCCATTTTATGATTTACAGTTCATTTTAAAATAGTTTGCCAGATCAGGAATAATATACCAAGCACATGCTATGATCATGACTAAATCAACAAGATAATAATCCACAGTCAGTGAGAACATATCCATAGGTCATACAACATCATCATAATAATAATCATCCAGTATCATCTGAAACACTGCTGTAATACATCTCTAGGCACTGAACTGAAACTGTATGGGATAAGTAGTCACATCAGTCATCAAATCTGAACTCTCAAGGCTCAGCCTTGACACAAGGTCATATACAAATCTGAATAATGTACTGCTCTGATCATGAGTGATCCAAAATATATAGCCATGCTCTGGAATAATGTAAGCTCTGGAATGTGCAGATATCTGCTGTACAAGAATAGTAGCCCTGCTACTGTGGTGTGATAACAGACCTGATACAATGTTGGAGATACTTGATGCAACATTGGAAACTTTGATAATGGATTTGGAATCCCTTCATCATAGATATTGATCCTCCATCAAAATGTTGTGGGAGGAAGGAGATTGAAAATTAGGGTTTCCAAGTAAGAAGAAACCCTAGCAAAGTTGGGAGACTCATAGGGAAGTAATGAAGGTGGTTTAAATGGCACTGATATTTATCATCCTAGCACCATGAACCTATACATGATGTTTACAAGAGATCTACCTTGGATGGTTAGGGTTTTACCCTTATAGAGAAGACTACAAGCAATCTCGACAGGTATGACTTGAGGAGATACAGGTATGTTTTGAAATCTGTTTCATGATTAAGTTCATGATATGTTTGTCTTCATATTATTGAGGTTAGTACAATCATGATTAATTTTAGATTGTCTGATCACCTTAGTAAAAATATGAATGCATGTGAATAATAGAAGACATTCATTGATTAGGGTTATGACACTTATGATTGTACTAATGCACTTGTGGTGTTGTATGAGGATGATGTTGTCTGCTAACATAAAAAGGTACATCAAGAAAGACAAATCCATATGACCATGATGACATGAAGACAAAGACTCATCCATAGTCTTTGATCACATAGAAGCTCTACTTACGAGGTATGTATGATTTGTTTCTACTATGCTTAACTTATGAGATATGCAGGTTACTAGCACAAGGTTTCTAAATCATTGAAGAGAACAAAGAAGATATTGTTTGGGTATGTTAGACATAACTAAGCATGCATACTAATCCGGGTATGTTTTTCCTATATCAAGTTAGAATCCTACTTTGTGTTAGGATCTTAGATAAGTATACCTGTGTATGAAATGATCATGACCATACATGCTTAAGATTATTTAGAATCATAATATTTTAATAATATTGAGATTATACTAATGGATGTATGATTATGTTTGAGATCTTGAGGATGACACAATGATAACACTAGTGCACACTTAAGCATGCATAGTGGTCCAGGATGGATAGAAGTTCAAAGACCTATAATCATGATGCTATCATAAAGGGAAAATTAGAGATCAAGAGGGGGCAACCACACAAACATAAAAGATAAGTATTTGAGTTGTTATTTGAATTACCTCTTGAATCTCTAAATAGTTAATGATATTGCTCGTAATAGTTGTATGCATATTTGTATTCCTAGAATTGGGAAATATATCATGCATAGTGTAAGCATTCATATAACATTGAACAGTATACTACTAATATGCATATGATGGGGTAAGTTGGACAAACATTCCATTGTTGCTTGTCTAGAATGAAACCTCTTTGCTGACATGCTGAGAGCTGTGCACGCTCTTGATAGTATGTTTTGGTAGAGATGGAAGGCATCTAGATAGCCACTGTATGCATACAGGATATGGAAAAGTGTTGTGCCAAAGTATTGGTCAAGATAGTTGCATAACTATGTGAATCATATCAGTATGCATAATAGTTTATTATGTCAACATGATTTGATGATTATGAAGTATTACTAATCATGTAATTAACTTTGATTTGTAGGAAAGATCATGTGCTATGATCTACAAAAGAAGGATGATGAACACGTGTTCCAAAGAACAAGTGATGGATGTTCAACAAAAAGACTTACAAATCAAACGTACTATAGAAGGCTCGTGGCTAGAGGATTCTCTTAGAAAGAGGGAGAGAATCATTACGAGATGTTTGCTCCAAGTGGCTAGACAAGCCCGTTCTCTTAATGGTGTAATTGAAGAAGAAGTGCGAATCGAGCAAACTCCCAGGATTCGATAGAGAATCACACGATTGAAGAAAGCTCTGTATGGGTACCCAGGATCGATAGTCATTTGATGAGCTTAATGATCACCACGGGTGATGCGGATTTCAACCTTTGCTACAAGGTTGAAGATGGTTTCTATATACATATGACATTCTTCTCTTAGATGGATGCAAGAAGGAACTCACCACAGAGTTCAAATGATCTTGAGGCTCATATCAGTAGACCTATATGACGGGAGATGGCACAGATAGATATGCAGAAGATCACTCAATGCAGAGTGTGAATGATGTTCAGTCACAGAGGGAGAATTGATAGCTTCTTGACAAGCTTGGGCTTTACCAAAAGTAAAGCTAATCCTAACCTTTACCTTAAGGTTATGGATGATGAACCTGTCATACTATTACTGTATGTGGATGATCTCTTTCTGACAGGGAATGAGAAACAAATCATGGAAAGCAAGAAGAAGCTAGCTACAGAATTTGAGATGAAAGATCTCGGATTGATGCATTACTTCCTAGGTATGGAAGTATGGCAAGGCCCAGAAGGAATCTTTTCTCATCCAGGGAAAGTATGTTGTGGAAATCTTGAAAAGATTTGATATGTTGGAATGCAAAGCCATGGCCACTCCCATGGATTCCAACTTGAAGCTGTTTGCTGATGACTCATCAGAGTTAGTGGATGTAACTCTGTACAGACAGATTATTGGGTCATTGATGTATCTAACGAATACTGGGCCAGATATATGCTTTGCTGTGAACACCTTGAGTCAGTATCTGGTTAAGCCTAGATGTGTTCACCTGGTAGCTGCAAAGCATGTAATGAGGTACCTAAAGGGTACGATAGACTTTGGTCTATATTATCTTGGAGATCATGATTTCAGATTGTATGGCTACACAGATGCTGATTGGGATGGAAGTGTATCAGACAGGAAGAGCACATCGGGCGGATGTTATTGTCTGGGATCTGCCATGATCTCGTGGTTTAGCAGGAAGCAGTCCAATGTGGCTCTCAGCACGGCTGAAGTGGAATATATAGCAGCTTGCTCTGCTAGTTGTGAAGCCATATGGCTTCGGAAGTTGTTATCATAATTATTTGACTTAGAGATGGACTCCACTGTGGTCTTGTGTAACAACCAGAGTTGTATCAAGATGACAGAGAATCCGGTGTTCCATGATAAGTCAAAGCACATAGAGATCCGATATTTCTATATACAGGATATGGTGCAGAAAGGAGCTATAAAGCTTGAGTATGTGAGCACTGATGAGCAAGTTGCTGATGTATTGACCAAACCTCTGTCTCGAGTAAAGTTTGAGTATTTCCGAGACAAGCTTGGTGTAGTTCAAAAGGACCCTTCTCGAAAGGGGGAGTGATATGGTGGATGATGAGGATGCTTGTATCGATGATGAGGTTGATGATGTGGATACTTGTATCGATGATGTGGATACTTGTATCGATGATGAGGATGCCTGTATCGATGATGAGGTCGATGATGTGGATACTTGTACCGATGATGTGGATACTTGTATCGATGACGAGGATACCTGTCCCGACGATAAGGTCGATGATACCGACGATGAGGTCGATGATACCGACGATGAGGTCGATGAGTGGTCCTTAGACTTGGTCTAAGTTGACGAGTGGATTGTATCATCCCTGGACACATGTCCTAAAGGAATCCATAGACTCTCGTCTCCGAGAAAGATGTTGAGCCTGGAATGATGTAATGTGCGCTCCTGGACTGCTCAGTATAGCAGCAGGTGATCATTCGCAGGTCCTGTAATGATGTAATGTACGCTCCTGGACTGCTCAGTGTAGCAGCAGGTGATCATTCACAGGTTGTAAATCCTAGACTTGATCTAGGTCACACCCTAGTTGAAAAAGTACTGGCTCTGTGGTTGTAAATCCTAGATTTGATCTAGGTCACACCCCAATTGAAAAAGTACTGGTTCTGTGGTTGTAAATCCTAGATTTGATCTAGGTCACACTTCAGTTGAAAAAGTACTGGCTCTGTGGTTGTAAATCCTAGATTTGATCTAGGTCACATCTAGTATGAAAAAGGACTGGCACTATGGTTGGGATTGCATCGTCCCTAGACATGATATGGTGTCTTAAAGTGACAGGGATTGATCATCCCGTAAGTGGATCAGGATTTTATCATCCTTGGACTCACGTCTTAAAGTGAGAGGGATCGATCATCCCGTAATTGGATCATGTGTGTTGCAGATTATGATGTTGTTGATTGAGAGATCCAGATGATGCTGTTGATCGGAAGATCCAGATGATCATGCTATTGATCGAGAGATCCAGATGATGCTGTTGATCGGAAGATCCAGATGATGATGCTGTTGATCGAGAGATCCAGATGATGTTGTTGATCGAAAGATCCAGATGATGATGCTGTTGATCGAGAGATACAGATGATGCTGTTGATCGGGAGATCCAGATGATGATGTTGCTGTAGCTGATCAAGTGCTGCAGAAGATGAAGACTCAGTACTGAAGATGTTGATGTTCCAGTATTGAAGATCTTGAAGATGTTCCAGTAGCTGTTTGATTTACTGATGATGATTGAAGAAAGCTTCCAATGATTTATAGATGTATCATGTATCATGTTGTTGATGACTCCTTGATCTTGCAGATGTTGTTATAATATCCTTCTCGTTAAGGGGGAGTGTTGAAATATTGTAACTTCTAAGAATATTCTATTTGTACTTTATCCGGAGATGTTTCATTCCTCCGTCGGGATGTTGTAACTAGGGTTATTAGACTTCCCTAGTGGGGTCGGCCCTGAGTTAATTGTTTAGGGGTTATTAGACTCTCCTAGGAAAAGTTGGCCCAGTTAGGGTTAGAAGTCAAGTATGAGTAGAGTATAAATAGAGGAGGTGTGTTCCTCATTTATACTCACTCATTCACTCACTTGTGAATTGCACATAGGAGAGAGAGAGAGATCTGCAAAGGAGGAGAAGGAGCTCTTGTTTGGGGATTACATCTTTGTATTTGTTGGTCATCTATATTGAGGAAGCTTTGCTGGGTTTTCTACCCCATGAGGGTTTCCCAGGATAAATTGTGTCTCTTGTGTTTATGTTGTGCTTGTTGTTCTTTCAGTGATCCTGTATATGCTATTGTTGTGAAATTGAATGGAATACTGATGTTATCTATCTTAGCATATTGAATTTTAACATTGTGGCCCTTACTGTATTTGCTATCACAACTGTAACAAAGCCCTTTTGCTCTTTTTTCCTCTAGTTGTTGTGGTGTCAATCTTGTAGGTTGTGGATGACTCGAGACCACACTTCCTTCTTTATAGTTGTATGTGGTAGACTTCCTTGTTGCCATAATTTTGTTTTCAACTTTTCTTGCCACCCTGAATGCATGCTCCAAGGATTTAGGTTCCCATAGGCGAACCTCATGTTGGATGTTATCTCTTAAAGTTCCTATGAAGACGTCAGTTAGATGCTCTTCTAGAATCTCTGTGACCTTGATATTCAATCTTTGGAAGTTCTCAATGTGCTCCCCAATTGAACCCTTTTGTTTGAGATTTATCAGTTGGCTAAAGAAGGTATTGCTCTTGGTGTCCTCATAATGTGCTATCAATTCCTCCATAAAAATTGTCCAAGTGACAAGTGGTTTACGAGAGCAAAGCCATCTATACCACACAAACTGATTAGGTTCTAAATACAAAGATGCAATGCGTACCTTTTGTGTGGATTGCACCTCGTGTAGCTCAAAGAACTGCTCCATCTGTAGTATCCATGTGACTGGATCCGTGCCATCAAACTTCCTCATATCGGTCTTTGGGATGTAGTTGGTTTTTGACCCCATGTTGGAGTCCCTAAAGTCATGATGTATGTTCCTTTTGTTTTCATCATGAATTTCATGGGAGGTCTTCTCACTTCTAGGAAGCCCTTCTTGCAACAACTTTGACAAACCTTCTTTCAAAACTTCCATATCCCCCTTCAAACCCTTCAAATCATCTATGTCCTTTTTCAAATCATGCATTCTTCACTTCCATTTCATTCTTGGTTTGACCTAGGATTGATATTAGTGTATCTTTTGTCACTATTTTCTCTATGGTTTGATGCATGGAACCATCTAATGGGCACCATAGGACCACAAATAATCGATCTCGAACGTCATTGGTCCAACTCATCCCGGATCCTGTGGTTGACTTGGTCAAACTGGGTTGACTAGGTCAAAACTTATCAAAATAATGACCTAGGCTAGAACTGACTGATGCTGCAAGTGTAAATGAATGAGATATTCTCCTTTAAATATTTCAATAGCAAAACTAAAGTACAAAGTGGCATTCTACTGGCGATTAAATAATAAACCATCAAATATAAGTCTAGATTAAAGCAACCGGTTACTCAAAAGAAGCACCTCAAGTGTATATGTTATCACATTTTATGTCGGCAGTAGCTTCCATACTGCAGACTGTGCGGCCGAGGACTGCACAATACTTTTTTTCCAGATCAACGATCAGTTGCCTTCAGATGAGGCATTTTTGTTCAGATTGCCCCTAGCAGACATATCAGAGGGGACAGACAGTTGGACTTGCCATCTACCACAGGGTTATCTTTCCTTGCCAGGCTTTGACACAAGCCCATTTGAGACAGTTGCCTAGTCTTGTTCTGATCGAGATTATCACAGTACAGTGCTGGTTTATTATGTGCCCGGATTCAACAGAGATCCAGCTCAGATACAGGTTCAGTAGCAGCAGGTATTGCATATTATTGATTATTGCTCATGCTGTAGATTAGACTCATTTATACTTGTTAGTACACTAACTTTGCATGAGATGATATATTTGGTGATCTAGCTATGATATGATGTGATTGGGCCCTTGGTGATGTCAGTCCACCCCTCCGGTTAGACTCATGTATATGCACGCTGAGTCATGTCCTCCATACTTGGCATAGACTTGATCACTTAGCCCCCTCGGTAGCGGACTTTAGCACCATTATCACTTTCTCCACCCATCTGACTCATTCATGACACTTCTTTCCCGACTTGGATTCTGATTTGTGATCCCGAGGACCCCTTTCCCCACTAATCTTTGAGTTTGCCATGACTCCCTGTTTATTGTGCCTCGGCTCTTTAGTGTGTGAGATACATGGTTAGACCTGGGATTTGCTCCTGTCGGTTGCTCCCGATGTTGCAATGCAGTTAGGATTGTGTAGCCTCACCGGGTGCTCCCCATTGGTCATCGAAGCTTGTATTACTCACCCCCATTACCTTTGCAGTATGAGCACCATGTTTATATCTTTTGAGATATGTATGTAGCCCAAGAGGGCCATGAAGAAATAAAGAAATGAAGAAATGAAATGTAAATCAGGCTAAAAAAGCCATTGTATTGTGAATTGTAAAATCTAGCCAAAAAAGGGCTAAGTATGAAACTCATTGTAAAATCCATGCAATGTGTTTGTGAACACACATGGATTCTGGTCAGCTATACATGTCAGCATTTGTAGTGGTTATTCCTCACTTAGTCCTGCGGGACAAGGAGGTGAGAATGAGCAAGGGACAAGCTCAAGATTGCCCCCTAGAGTCTCAAGTTACGGTTTGCCGGACACCCAGTTTGGCGGCTCTAGAAAAGAACCTCACGGAGTCTTCAGATACGGATGTGAGTTGTGAGATACTTGTTAGATGATTAGTGGTGGTTTCCTTGCACTATACCCATTTGTGAGGCACCGCCCTTCCCCATGTTCTGTCATGGCATACTTACCTCAGTGGACCCCGCTTTCCCGAGTTGTTTAAAGGGTCACATGATATTTATCCTTGTCTTCCCCATGTCCTTTACCTTGTTGTCCACATCACCTAGAGTCAGCAAAGTGGTCAAATCTATAGAGGTGTATAGCATCTTAGTCTTTTGGAGGTGGTGGGCCCACTTCACCAGGGCCTTGTACTATTTCGAGATCTAATGAATTTTTGATCACCATGTTATCATTTATTGATTAGTAATGTACTAACTTGTTTAATTGAGCCTTATCACTTCATGCTTGCATACAGGTTTCAGTTAGCACTATAGTTGACCAGATTTGACTTGGTCAAACTAGGTTGACTAGGCCAAAAATGGGCCCAAAAAAATTTTGCAATCGGAATTTCGATTTCGATCATTTATTATCTACAGGGGTTCCATATGAGCATGCAACTGACGGAATTACAAAATATTGAACCATTTGAGAGATTTTTAATTATTATTGGTCAACTTTGACCCGTTTTAATTAAAAATTATGGATTTGGGGCAAATAATGCCAAAGTGATGGATCGAGGTCGTTCAAGTGGTCATCCCTACTACTTTTGGGGTCCACGATCGCATTGCAGCAGACGGTTCGGCAATCCGAGCAATAAAAGTGGGTCAAAAGCCCAATTTTCATCTTCAGCCATATAAACCAGCAGAAAATATATGGAAATCAGAGTTTGACTAAGGCAACTATAGGTAAATGGGAAAATTAAAGGTTGGCAATGGTAAAGGTTATTGCTAAGGTATTTTTGGTAATGTTTGATGTGTATTTACATGTTGTGGGGCCCTCCATTTGGCAGCTCACCAGGGAAGTCGAATTTGGCCCATGGGGACATTTTTTCTCCACCTTGGGGATTCGATTTTGTTGTATGCTTGGGTGTGGGCCCTTGATTGTATTAGTTGGGGGGATAAAACCCCATATAGACACCCCCCAACTCATTGTTATATTGTATGGACCCCACATGGTCCCTCTCCCATCCACTAGTGCGCTCTCCTTGGGGCAATTCGCACCCCCCTCTAGGGAGCAATCTCCACCATTCGATTTTGATGGTTGGGGATTGATCTCCACCCTCCGTTTTGGGGGGAAACCTATCTTGAGAGTGAGCCATCTCTATAAGGGAATGGAGTCACCTCCATTGTACTTCTTGACATTTTTGAGATTTGCTATTGAGCTCTAGAGAGACATTTCTCCATCTTCTTGTGCATAGTGATTGAGTGTTTGATGTTGACTATGAGCATATTGCTGGTGTATTGTTGAGTATTTACGCGGTGTCTCTATCTATTCTTGGCCAAAACTAATCTGCAGGTGGAATGACCATCAGAGGAGGGGTGCATTGCTTGAGCTAGCAGCTCCGTCTTGGGCCCTCCCTCTGTGTTTCAGCAAAGGGAAGTGAATTTATACTTGTTATCTTGCTTTTCTTCATCATTTGTCGTTTATTTGCTAGTATTTCCTTGTCATTTGCCATAGTTTCTGATTTACTTCTCTCTCTGGCAGGTACAAGGGCGCACTTGGTCATCTGGCTGCTCCAAACGCTAGGGGAAATCGCTTGGCTGCTCAACACTTGGACTTCAGCAGTTGTTTTCAGCATCAAACTCTTCTTCCCTATTGCTGTAGGTAGGCGATCACTGCTGCTCTCTCTTTTTCTCATCTTCTTGTGAATGTTAAGTTGCAAAAACACATTAGAACCCTTAAAAATTAAAATCTACAAATTTAACCGTAGGAATTCCATTTTCTTTCCAAACCCGCTTATTATTTGCCCTTAAAAGATTACATCTCAAGTTTGGTTAGATTTCGACTCCATTTACCCCTATTTTAGGCACTGGTCACTTAGCCAAAAACGCCCCTCCTGTTGGGTGTGTTTTGGGGTTATGGGTACTCTTTAATCTGCTCCGTAACGTCTTTTTACAGTACAATACCAAGTATCAGCAGCTGGAAATGCTTATAAACGTCTTTTTTTGACTGCCCTAGGTCCATTTTTCCACCGTTTAACCCATTCCCCTAGGGCTGTTAATTTCACTGCTTGCTGGTCTGTTTTTTGTGTCTTAAATCAGCCATTTAATCAAGTTATAATTGCTGGAATATGTGTTTAAACTGCTTATCCATCTCTGCCCTGTATTGATAAATCATCACGAGCCTCATTCCCCCATAGGCAGGGTCCCTAACCACTCTTCCAGTAATTTTCTGTTTGCTGATTTAATTTCCAGCCTTCTAATTCTTCAATTTGTCCATCATTTACATGTGTAATCAGATCTGAATTTTTATCACTTAGTATACCTTATCATCCAGAATCTTGATTCCACTAAGGCTGGAAGAAATCTCACCTTCAGTCATCCATTTTGATTCCGACTTTGATCATCTTTTTGGGTTTAGGGTGTCTGATTGTTGAGTCTCGATCTTCATTGGTTGAGTGGGTCTCCCCCTTGACTTGGCCAAGTGCCTTGTCTAAAGTGACTGCAGCCTTGTCCGGTGTGACTTCTGTCCCCTTGGATAGAGGACTTGGCTGTTGTTGGTTACACCGGCCTAGCTGTTCTCCTCTACCGTCCCTATTGGGATACTTACCACAAGCAGCTAGAGTTTGTGTGATAACAGTATACTTATTTATGGATGTGGCCATTTTGCTAGAAATGGGAGAGGGTGAAAGAAACAAGGCTAGGATAAGGGAATGACTTTACAACCTCAACACTGTGACATCTCAGATGAAGGAGAAGGGAAGACCACCTAAACATATGTTGGACAGAAAACACACAGGGAATGGCGGTGTCTCACAAATGGACTGAGTTGATTTGAGGAGTGCCCATTCAACTTTAACAAATGTCTACAACTCACATCCAAGCTAAAATCAAGCTCCGTGAGGATCTTTTCTAGAACCACCGTGACTAGGTGCATAGTTAACCGTAACTAGGTGCACAATTAACCATAACTTGAGGTTTTAGGGGACACTTGGAACTAGCTGTCCCTTACTCCATCTCACATCCCAACCCGTAGGTTCCGTGAGGAATTAATCATTACATTTCAAATAGCATGGCCAACAGTCTTTAGATTTAGCATTTGTTTAACCACTACTTTTATTTTGGCCTATGACCCTTCGGATTTTGCATGTGCTTAGAACCACAACTAGTTGCAGCTTTTATCCAGGGTGTTTTACATTTAATTTCATACCCCTCTTTGTTGTGCTTATAAGCACAGTTTACTTTCAATTTTACCATGGGTTTGCATTTTAGAAGATATAACAACGAATCATATAAATGCATGTAATGTTGGTAGTACAGTTTGCTTCAAGTTTTAGCTGACACAACTCAGGCAACTAGAGGGGATCATTTACAATCAGGACCAAACATCGAGGGCAACTGACCAAGGAGGTCAAGGCTTCAGAATCCCAACTCACCTAAGCTCAGGAACCAACACAAGCAGGTTCTCCCAGCCTAGAAGGATCAAGGCTTCGACAAGTTCTGTTGCACAACTTAGAGCCAAGACACATAATAACAAGGAATCTATCCAACACAGAGGCATAGGTGGGGAAGTCCTCAATATCACAGGCTAAAGTGCAAGTCGGGATACAACCAAATACAGATGACAATGGATGGATGGGGAAAGTGATAGGTGATGCCATGACTAGCAAGCCATAATGGGGGAATGACCAAGTCCATTCTACTAAGAGGGTATGACCAATGAGTATGCACAAGAATTTCCAATTCTGAGTAATTGAATCACCTCTACTCTAAACAATAAATCAATAACCACATAAATATATCGCCAGATCATGACCACTAAATACCCAGTCAAGCTACCAAGATAAGTAAAACAACACAATATAAGTATCCAATGCACAACCATATACCTGCTGGGTCGTATACCTGTATCCATCATCTGGACCACCAACAATAACCATTGAAACACTGCTGCTGTATAAACCATGGGCATTGTCATCATGTCTGCTCTGTATGGAAGAAAATGGCTACCTCAGTCATTAAATCTGGGGTCATGAGTGTTAGTTTTTCATCATTTAATTCAATATGATCTAGGATCTTAACTGAGAGAATAACATGCACAACAAATCAAACACAAGAGACAAGAGACACAAAGCATTTCACCGGGGAAACCATAAAGGAGAAAACCCTGCAACTTCCTCAGAGATAGAATGAGCAATAATACAAAACCCCAAAACAAAGAGATGGTCTCCAGCAACTTCCTCCTACTCTACTTGTGCGAACTCCTCCTCTCTCTCACTAATGCGAAGTGAGTGAGTGTGTGAAAGATCAAATAGAGAGGAGCACCCTCTTTATTTATACTTTACCTTCCACTTAGCCTTAACCCCAAACAGGTCGGCCCTTAAGTGTAACTGACTGGGCCGACTTCTCTAGGAGAGTCTAATAACCCATGAAAGACTCAACTCCAGGGTCAATGCCCCGTCATACAATGGAGGGTTAACCTCATTGACTTTACATGACCCAAATGCAATAATGACTTCTCCAACCGAAGGAATAAACATCTCCGTCGAAGGTACAATAATAAAATACAAATACAATATAAAATATACAAGTGAATATATTCCGAAGTTACAAATACATCAACACTCCCTCTTAACTAGGAAGGTATTCTCTTGACATAGTTCATCAGCACAAGTCTTTGTCACTGGATCATCATCAAAGCTGGATCATCATCGTCACTGCTGCTGCTATCTCGACCATCATTCTTCAATCTACTCGTCATAGGAAGTTCTACAGAGCCAACCCTTTTTCATGCTGGATGTAGGCCTAGCCTCCATGTAGGTCTTCATCATCTCTGCAAGCAAGCCATCAAGTAGGTACATCTCAGGACTTATTATATGCCTTTGCAAAACCTGCAAGATCTCCCAGGACTGATTATATGCCACTGCAAAACCTGAAGGAGCATCCCAGGACTGATTATATGCCACTTGCAAAACCTGCAAGATCTCCTAGGACTGACTATATGCCACTGCAAAACCTGAAGGAGCATCCCAAGACTGATTATATGCCTCTGCAAAACCTGTGTAACACACTGTCACCTCATCATCTTCAGATCATCTCATCGTCAACGGAGCACAGCCTAGATGCACACAACAAAGCACTTACACTCACCGGCATGGGAGGACTAACCTACCACCATCCGTGAAAGGCTCAACACTTACATCTACGCCATGGGAAGACACACCTCAACCATGTGAGAATGGCACTGCCCTTACATCTACGCCATGGGAAGACACACCTCAACCATGCGAGAATGGCACAACACTTACATCAACAGCCATGGGAAGACACACCTCAACCATGCTGGAATGGCTTGGCACCTATATCAACGACCATGGGAAGACACACCTCAACCATGTCGGAATGGCCCCAGCCCTTACATCTGCACCATGGGAGGACACACCTACCACCATGTGAGAATGGCTCATGTGCATCTGCGTCTTCCTGACTCATCACTTCCCCTTGGAAGGAACCTCGATTTGGAGTACACCAAGCTTCTCTCTGAAGTACTCAAACTTCACTCTGTCCAGCGGCTTGGTCAATACATCGGCTATCTGCTCGTCCGTCGCAACATACTAGAGCTTCACTGCTCCTCTCTGCACCATATCCCCGATATAGTGATACTTGATCTCAATGTGCTTCGACTTGTCATGGAACACTGGGTTCTCAGACAACTTCACACAACTCTGGTTGTCGCAATATACACAAGTCGAGTCCAACCAGAGATCAAACAAATCAGATAGTAGCTTCCTCGACCATACTACCTCACAACTAGCCGAACAAGCTGCGACATACTTTGCTTCGGCTAAACTCAGTGCCACGCAGGATTGCTTCCTGCTAAACCAAGAGATCACACCTGATCCCATACTGAAGCAGCACCCCGAAGTGCTCTTCCTATCAATGGCACTGCCTGCCCAATCCGAACACGCAGGATTGCTTCCTGCTAAACCAAGAGATCACACCTGATCCCATGCTGAAGCAGCACCCTGAAGTGCTCTTCCTATCAATGGCACTGCCTGCCCAATCCGAATCAACATAACCCTCTAGGTTAATCTTCTGATTCGCATCATACTTGAGCCCATAATCAATCGTACCCTTTAGGTACGTCAGAATATGCTTTGCAGCAATCAAGTGAACATGTCTCGGATCTGTCAGGAACTGGCTCAATGTGTTCACAGCAAAGCAAAATATCTGGTCTCATATTTGTCAGGTACATCAAAGCCCCAATCATCTGATGATACATCGTGGCATAAATCGACTTTGCTGAAGCATCACTCAATAGCTTCAGGTTCGATGCCATAGGTGTGGCCATGGCCTTGCAGTCCATCATCCCAAACCTCTTCAGGATCTCTACTGCATACTTCCCTTGTCCAAGGAAGATTCCATCCGCACTCTGCCACACCTCCATGCCTAGAAAATAGTGCATCATACCCAAGTCCTTCATCTCGAACTCGGCAGCAAGCTTCCTCTTCATGTCAACAATTAACCCATCCTCACCTGTCACAAACAGGTCATCTACATACAGTAGGAGTATCACTGGGTTCCCTTCCTCAACCTTGTAGTAAAGGTTGGAATCCGTTTTACTCTTGGTAAAGCCTAAACTAGTTAGGAAGCTGTCTATCATGCCGTACCACGTCCTGGGTGCTTGTTTCAACCTGTACAAGGCTTTCTTCAGTTTGCACACATGAGTCTCCCTGTCATGTGTCTCAAACCCGAGTGGCTGCTCCACATATACTTCCTCTTCCACTACACCATTCAAGAATGTTGTCTTGACATCCATCTGGTGTATCTTCCATTTCATTACTGCAGCCAAAGCAAGAACTGTTCTAATGGAAGTGTATCTTGCTATAGGTGCAAATGTCTCCTCATAGTCTATCCCTTCTTTCTGGGAGAAGCCACGTGCCACAAATCTTGCCTTGTATTTCTCTATTGTACCATCTGCAGCATGCTTGATCTTGTAGATTCACTTGGAAGCCACCATAGACTTCCCTTCTGGTCTTGGGACCACATCCCAGACATCATTCTTCATGATTGACTGGTACTCCTCGATCATGGCATCCTTCCATTCCTTTCTTTCTGCCGCTTCTTCATAGTTGGCAGGTTCCTTGTCAATGATGTCACATAGCAGGGCTACATAACTGATGTATGGCCTCAGTCTCTTGCTTTCTCTGTGCATTCCTTCTGAAGCACCATACCTTTCTGCATCTTGAATTACCTCTCGTAGCCATGTTGGTTTTCTCTTGTGAGAATTCTTCTCACGGGGTGGATCTACAGGTTCCTGTGGGTCTTCCATCTTGTGTTCTTTATATTCTTCTGGAATCGCTTCTTCCATTTTCTGTTTTTTTGATCCTGGGAACTTTAGGTTCTTTAATATCTTCAATAGGTAGCTTTCTGGATTTGTTGTATGTTGAGTCTTCGTCGCTTGTTCTTCGAAACACGTCTCTCTTGTAGGTGATGGTATGCGATCTTTCCTACAAGTCAAGTTCAATTGCATGATTAGAAACATCTCATAGTTTTCAGAACAAATTCTTACGCATAAAGACATAGGTCATACAGTCATGCAATTATCTTAGCCAATGATTTAATACAACATTTATCCATATCCCGTAACTTTCTAGATGCCTTCCATCTCTACCAGAACATTGTTAAGAGTGTGCACTACTCCCAACATGTCAGCAAAAAGGTTTCATTCTAGATAAGTAGCAATGGAATGTTGTATAGTACCATAGGCCACTTACCCATTACTTGCATATTAGTAGTATCTTGTTCATTAATGCAACTTTTCTAATATGCATAATATACATCCTAAATCTAGGAACATAAGTATGTACATGACTGAACAACATCATTTAAGCAATCATATACACAATAAATGACAATTCAAATACTTATCTTTGTTTGGTTGTTGGGTGGACTCCCTCTCAATCTTTGCTTCCTTGCAGGAACTACTGGAGTGTGCTCCCTCTTGATCTTTGCTTCCCTTTGTGATAGCATCATGATTATATGTCTTTGAACTTCTATCCATCCTGGACCACTATGCATGCTTAAGTGTGCACTAGTGTCATCATTGTGTCTTCCTCAAGATCTCATACATAATCATACATTCATTAGTATAATCTCAATACTATCAAAACATTATGATTCTAAATAATCTTAAACATGTATGGTCATGATCATTTCATACACAGGTAATTTATCACAAGCGTTGGTATTCAAGGTTTCAAGGAGTACTTCTTTTACTCATGCATATTCTTATTTGACCATAGGACTCTTCATATCATTAATCAAACTAAGAAACATAATATGCATAAACCCTTGATTACTTAAACTTCTAACTTCATGAATAATCATTATCAATCATACAAAAGTATACTTATATAAGATCCTAACACAAGGTAGGATTCTAACTCGATATAGGAAAACATACTTGGATTATCATGTTTGCTAGTTATGTCTAACATACCCAAACAATGTCTTCTTTGTTCTCTTCAATGATTTAGAAACCTTGTCCTAGTAACCTGCATATCTCATAAGTTAAGCATTGTAGAACCAAATTATACATACCTCGTAAGTAGAGCTTCTATGTGATCAATGACTATGGATGAGTCTTTGTCTTCATGTCACCATGGTCATATATTCTTGATCTAGAACTTGATTTGTCTTTCTTGATGTACCTTTCATGTTAGCGGACAACATCATCCTCATACAACACCATAGTGCATTAGTACAATCATAAGTGTCCTAACCCTAATCAACGAATGTCTTCTATCATTGACATGCATTCATACTTTTACTAAGGTGATCAGACAAGTCTAAAATTAATCATGATTGTACTAACCTTAATAATATGAAGACAAACATATCATGAACTTAATCATTAGATAAATGAAACAAATTTCAAAACATACCTGCATCTCCTCAAGTCATACCTGTTGAGATTGCTTGTAGTCTTCTCTATAAGGGTAAAACCCTAACCATCCAAGGTAGATCACTTGTAAACATATTATATAGGTTCATGGTGCTAGGATGATAGACTACCAGTTCCATTTAAACCTCCTTCATTGCTGCCCTATGAGTCTCCAAACCTTGCTAGGGTTTCTTCTTACTTGGAAACCCTAATTTTCAATCTCCTTCCTCCCACAACATTTTGACGGAGGATTCATATCTATGATGAATGGATTCCAAATCCATTTTCAAATTTTGCAATGTTGCATCAGGTGTCTTCAACATTGTATCAGGTCATGCCATACCTAAAAACTGAAAACCCTAAGTGAGAGCTTCTTCCCCCTCTTCTTTGATTTCCTCCGTTGAGCCATTTCATATGTGCCGTATTGTTTCTGGTGTATCTCTAAAATTTCGTATCTGCAGGGTCTGAAACTTCGGCTTGTGGTAGCATGACCTGTCATCTTTCCAACCCCACAGGTTTGAGCTTCATTGGATTTTCCATCAGAGAGATATGCTCAGTTTCCCAACATGACCTTTTTAAGGGATGAAACAACATAGCAAACTTGTACGGAGTGCCACGTGTCATTGTTTCATATTCGGCCTCTAAAACTCGGACCTGTGAAACTACAGTTGGTGCGCTACCTGTCACTTTTTACAGAATTCCATTTGGAGCTTCCTATCTCGATATATGACCATTTTACCTAGGTCACCTGTTTAGGGCTTCATTCTGGAAGAGGCAGAAACCCTAACTTGTACGGATCATATCTCAGAAAGTACAATGAATCCGAGGCTGAAACTAGGACGCAAGGTACATGAAAATTTCATCTTCGTCCTGTCCAAGTTTCAAATCCTGAACCTTCTCCAAAATTGATTTATAGCGAAAGTTCCACGATGACTAGGTTTTGCTATACAAAGCCCTAGCTTTCAACTTGTCGCAAGTGAAACAAGTGTCGTAAATGCCATACATGCCTTCCTTCAGGCTAGCTCTGATACCATGTTAGTTTTTCATCATTTAATTCAATATGATCTAGGATCTTAACTGAGAGAATAACATGCACAACAAATCAAACACAAGAGACAAGAGAAACATGGCATTTCACCGGGGAAACCATAAAGGAGAAAACCCCGCAACTTCCTCAAAGATAGAATGAGCAATAATACAAAACCCCAAAACAAAGAGATGGAGTCCAGTAGCTTCCTCCTTCTCCACTTGTGTGAACTCCTCTTGTCTCTCACTAATGCGAAGTGAGTGAGTGTGTGAATGATTAAATAGAGAGGAGCACCCTCTCTATTTATACTTTACCTTCAACTTAGCCTTAACCCCAAACAGGTCGGCCCCTAAGTGTAACTGACTGGGCCGACTTCTCTAGGAGAGTCTAATAACCCATGAAAGATTCAATTCTGGGGTCAATGCCCCGTCATACAATGGAGGGTTAAACTCATTGACTTTATATGACCCAAATACAATAATGACTTCTCCGATCGGAGGAATAAACATCTTCGTCGGAGGTACAATAATAAAATACAAATACAATATAAAATATACAAGTGAATACATTCCGAAGTTACAAATACATCAACAATGAGGCTCAGTCTTGGCATAAGGTTGAAAATGGATGCTCTGGGTCCGCAGAAAATATGAGTGATCTTAGAAAAGCTGCTCATCGACTGCTGATCTCATGCATCTCATAGCAAAAAGACTAGCTCATAAAAGTACTAGAAACTGGTCTGAAGACATGGTAGCCTCGACTACTATGAATGTGATAACAGTTCCCTTGGTGCGCTCTATCTCGCTAGTTGGAATCTTTGGCACGTGAAGTTTTGCCCCAAAACTCGGGTGCCAACAAGCCCCTAACACTATGTTTGGCTCACCCTTGGGCAAATCTTCAGTCTTTGGATACAACTTGCTAAATTGAAGGCAAGGCTTGCGTGATCTGCTTTATGAATTCACCCAACTGTGTATGCAACTGCTCTATGGACTGTAACAATACATCAAAGTCATTCTAAAATTTGGCAATCTGTTCCGAAGTAGCAGGCTGCGGCTGTGGGCACACAGTTTCTCTCAATTCAATAGCTTTCTTTGATTTGTCATGAATCTCAGTTATCTTCAAATATTGTTTCTCAGCTTGCTCTTGGAACTTCATCACTTGACTGGTCACTTGCTGTTGCTTCGCGTGAGTTGAAACTATCTTCTTTGTCAAGGTTGAAATCTCAGTCATGGCTTCCATCCGTGCAGACATTGGCAACTTTGTTAATGATTGCTTTTTATTCTTCACTTGTTCTTCCTGTCTTTATTTGATGCTCTTTCTCAACAACCTCAGGTGCTTCTTGCAAATGACTCCACAATCTGAAAACTGGTATCTACTAATTGTGAAAGACCTTGTACCTGAGTTTTGGCTTTCTCAAATGTCTCGTATGCTTGCACTATCTGCTTGTTTAATATGCGATCTGTCCTTTCCCTCTAGCAATCATTACCCGAATTGACTGCATCCTAATCTTCTATGATGATTACAATTGCTTCCATAAATGCGGCCACCCATTGCAAAGTGTACTTTCTTTATTCAAATTTCAAGTCTAACTACCTCCATTTACTTTCTAACTAATCAACACTTTCAGCCATAAATAGAAATAACCTGTACTTTCCACTACCTATCTAATCAGCCTAGTTGTCACTCTTTCGACTCTTGTAGGTCATAGCATGCTTTATGTTTGCTGTGATTTACCACGCCCTTTAACAGATCTCCCCATGACGTCTACCACTTGTACTATTATTGAAAGCAAAAAAATTACCTACAATTCTGTTCCAAATCTACTTGGACAAATTTATTCCGTACTAGCTCCTACTTCTCTCCTACCCTATTGCTTTTATGAATTGAAATGACTTACAAATGGTTGTACAAATCAACTACCTGGGTGACTGTTTCTTGGTCCCAGTTGTCACCTATAATGGCCATTTTGGGCTGGTCCTTCGTCCCTATGTTGTATTTTTTCATCTTTAATGGATCCAAAAACTCCGACGTAGTATTTGTGGATGGATCGTCTTGTATCGCGCATTCTCTTGTGGTTTCCTTGATCTATATCTTGTGCAGCTCTTCATCTTCATCCACTTCTGTGTTGTCCACCTTCTAGCAGTAGATAGACTGATTTAACTGTGCCATGTTTTTGTGATATGCGCACACTGGTCTTTGCGCAGGATTCTTTGGCTTCTGTGCAAAGATGAAGTGCTTCATCCAATGTAGAAGTCTATCCAAGTCAAGCTCTGCTGCACTAAATTTGAACATGGTGGTGAACTGCATGCTTATCATTTCCTAGGTCCTTGTATGCCTTCTTCACTCTTGTTGCACATATCAATTGCGTGGTATGACATCCAGG
Organism: Larix kaempferi; assembly: GCA_027924585.1. Classification (NCBI taxonomy): domain Eukaryota; kingdom Viridiplantae; phylum Streptophyta; class Pinopsida; order Pinales; family Pinaceae; genus Larix; species Larix kaempferi. The sequence continues at coordinate 35,463,555 of BSBM01000106.1, forward strand.
GTGTATATGAACCTGTGAACCCATTGGCTGTGCATGACGCTTTTCATTCTCCACCTTTTTTCGCAAAACACCAAATGCTCTTGTGGGTTTTCAATACCTTTAAACTTGTTCATCAGTTCTAGGTCCATGGCAGGATGGAATCTCACCTTGATGCATTCCTCAACCTATTCCCATCTATGCAGGTCCTCCTTATAGGTTGCCCACCAACGCGCAGGCGCCCCCCGGACTACTGCATCCATAGCATGGACTCTTTGAACCTCTAGTACTCGTTCTTGCATCTATTCTATAAAGGTATCTTCCCTCTCCGTTCCATCAAACTTTGGTGGATCGCGCAACTCCAATCCAATCCAACGCACTGACTTGGTGACCGTTATCACACAACTTGTAGTTGTCCCTAAAGGTATCCCATCCGGGATGGTAGAGGAGATGGACAACTAAAGAGGTGACCCAAGAGATGCCACGGTTTCCAATGCAAGCTGGGAGTCATGTCAACCGAGGCACTCTTTGCTTTAGATCAAGATGAATCAAGACCAAGGGGGAGACCCTATAGCCAATCAAATGAGATTGGACCCAAACAATGGTTTCTAGGGAAGTGTGAAAGATGAGTTACGGAAACTAATGCAAGGTTAGGTGGACCTAGGAGTTTAAGTATGGTTGAAAGAGGCTTTAAGGGATGACTTATGTTTCAACCATTAAATAATTTAGGCCACCAGATGAGATCAAATAACAAGATTTAGTACCATGAAATACACAAGTGGGACCCACTGCCTTGGGATATGGAGATGGTTCAAATGGGGCCCACAAAGTGAAGTTAAGGATGTAAATGGTACCAAGGGGTATGCAAGAGGTAGATCTATGGATCTAAGTTGAAATTAGAGATACCCACATATGGGATCTAGCACTTGACACTACTCCCAAGGAGTACGAATTGCCTTAGGTGGACTAGTGCCTTGAACTGGATGGGCAAATGGAGTCAAAAGGATGTGAAAGTGTAGATCGGGACACCTAAGATCCAAATCAAGGGTATTTTTCAAGATCAAGTAGATTGGATGGTTAGATCTTACTAGATCTAATGTTTCACTAGGTGACCCAAGTGGACAACAATCCCCAAAACAAGGAATGCTACCCCCAAGGCAGAATTTCACAAAGTGAACACTAGATATAGGTTTCAAGGTATGCTTGTTCCAAATCCAATGGGATCTCAACCACCCATGTCCTACAAGTGGGACAACTCAATCACCCAAGAAATGCTACTTTGCCCAAGGAGGGCTAAAAGCATGGAAAAGTGTGATAAATCAAGTCCAAAAGCCACCAAAGTTTAGATCTGGGTAGTTTAAGCAATTGTTAATGTGGATCTAGAAAATCAAAGTGATCCAATGGCTAGATCTCCATAGATCAGAGATTGAAAGTGCATCACCAAATTGACCCAAGTGGGGCACAACCCTCAAAATGAGGAATGGGGCCCACAAGGTGAAAATCAATGAAGTGAGACACTAGGGGTAGGTTATCAAGTGAGGAGAGTATGAATCAAGTGGGATCTCACGTACCCATGTGTTGGATCTAAACCAATTAGCTTCTCCCAAGGGGTGCGATTTGACTCAAGAGGGCTATTTTGCCTTGGAAAGTGTATCAAATGGAACGCAATCACCACCAAACTATAGATCCGAATTGCCGTGGATACTATAGAGGTGGGTTTTCAATATCTTCCCAAAAGCTAGGCTAGATCCAAGTAGATCTAAGAAAAACAAAAAATGAGGGTTTTAATCAATTAGGGTTTTTATGATCTAGAAGTTATGGATAAGCCAAGGAAGAAAACCATACCTTTGGAGCATACCTGGATGAAGAGATGAATGCTAGTTGAGATGAGGATTACTTTTGCCAAAGATCAAATGAAGAATTTTTGAAGCCCTCTTGCCAAATCGATTTTCTCCAAGCCACACGTGTCCCTCTAACCTGTCAAAACCAAGGAGCAAAGCATCAATCAGTTTAACATGTTGAAGGTAGATATAAGCAAGAAAGAGATAAACAAAGAATAGTTGATACAAAGACAAAACCACTCCTTGTTTAACCAAAACGTCCTCCTCCAAGCTTGAAGGGTAGGCCTCCCCACCAATTCGCACTTGTTCAAAAACGCCTCCTCAACCTGTAAAAAAAGTATGGCAAAATATGCAAGATAGCTACAAGAGATCCTCCAGTGCAATGGACAAAAGCATTTACAATCAAAGCAACCAACATCCACTCCAAGATCCAAGCATGTACTCCAAAAGATAGAAATTTTATTCCAAGAGCCAAGAGCCAAAATCTCTAGATGATTTTACAATGAGGGGGTCTCCTCCTTATATAGGATAATAAAGACCAAAACCCTAGATCTCAAAACCACTTTTTGAAATGTGTGTTTGAGATTAAAAGATCTCAATACATGATCAATGGCTAAGATGAAATATAACAATATAACACATGGATCACTCAAATAATGATGACATCATAGCTAAGTGGAGGGTGACGTCATCCACTAGAGGGAGAAAAAGTACATGGGCCCACCTCATATAACAAGGACATGACATATGGAGCACATGGTGGGGCTAGGAGGCATCAATCCTTGCTGGCTCTTCCCCATGGCACAATAAAATAATAAAATATGTCCAAAATAAATACAAATGATCAAATCTGTCCTCAAAATCTGTGAGAGACATGCAGTAAATGGCCTCCTGTGGCCTCTGTGGACCCCCCTGACTGATGAAAACTGGCTGGAAGATAGGGGGTTCAACCTGGAAGACCTTTGTGAAAACCAAGTGCCAAAACCTTGCCTCAATTGCCCAAATCAAATTCCTCAGTGACCCTTTTATCCCATTTCTGGACTGCCTCGATCACTGTGAAAGTGCTGAAACTGCCACCTAGGGCACCTGCGCTGTCAAACTGAGCCCACCAGGCTCTCCAGAAGGGGGGGTAAATGGTAATATCAAGTGGTTGGACCACCCCCTCCTCATACAACGCCCTAGGTGAACTGGCCTCTCATGGCCCCTGCTGCTCAGGCTGGGAAATCAGCCCCAAAACTGGTCAACAAGTGTAAAACTGCATCTATCACTGTAAGAAGTGCCCGGAACTGAAAGATAAGTGTCTCATTGGATCTAGAAGACCCAAATCTACTAATAATGTGTACTCATACACCATGGGTTTCCCTGATGGGCTAGCTGTAGGGTCCACCATACATGGATAGTGCATAATCTGATGATCTGAGGTAATAATAAAACCTGCTGAACTGCATCAATCATCACCTGAATCATATGTCCATCATATAGTATCATCTTCAAGAGTATGTGAGACCATCAATCGTTATCCATAAGCATACATGGCCCACATCATCACGGATCCCAATAAATGACCATAGTCAAACTGGGTTTGACTAGGTCATCATACAAGCAAGGATAAATCATATCAGTAGACTAAGACATGTTCCTCCAATCATACTCACAGCTTAACTTAAAGTATAACATCATTCAGTGGCATTAATCATGTCCGCATATTTCGTTGTTATTTATAATTACTTGCATAATAGCTTAAATGACAAACTCACCCATTGGACATGGTCTAACTGCTAGCTAAGGATGAAGGCTAGGAACAAGGTTGGGTAATGGGGGTGACTTGTCTAAACTCAACTAAAAGACACCTCAGACTGGGAGAAAGGGGGAGCTACAAGCTCTGTGCTGGACAAAATAAACACGGGGAATGGCTGTGCCTCACAAATGGGTAAGTTGTTTAGGGATCGTGTTGTACACGCAACGACCATGTGAAGAGATATAACATACCCAACAGTTAGGTGGAGCTAGGAGTTTAAGTATGGTTGAAAGAGGCTTTAAGGGATGACTTATGTTTCAACCATTAAATATTACCATATGAGATCAAATAACAAGATTTGGTACCATGAAATACACAAGTGGGACCCATTGCCTTGGGATATGGGGATGGTTCAAATGGGGCCCACAAAGTGAAGTTAAGGATGTAAATGTTACCAAGGGGTATGCAAGAGGTAGATCTATGGATCTAAGTTGAAATAAGAGATACCCACATATGGGATCTAGCACTTGACACTACTCCCAAGGAGTGCTAATTGCCTTAGGTGGACTAGTGCCTTGAAATGGATGGGCAAATGGAGTCAAAAGGATGTGAAAATGTAGATCGGGACACCTAAGATCCAAATCAAGGGTATTGTTTAAGATCAAGTAGATTGGATGGTTAGATCTTACTAGATCTAATGTTTCACTAGGTGACCCAAGTGGACAACAATCCCCAAAACAAGGAATGCTACCCCCAAGGCAGAACTTCACAAAGTGAGACACTAGATATAGGTTTCAAGGTATGCTCGTTCCAAATCCAATGGGATCTCAACCACCCATGTCCTAGAATTGGGACAACTCAATCACCCAAGAAGTGCGACTTTGCCCAAGGAGGGCTAAAAGCATGGAAAAGTGTGTCAAATCAAGTCCAAAAGCCACCAAAGTTTAGATCCAGGTAGTTTAAGCAATTGTTAATGTGGATCTAGAAAATCAAAGTGATCCAATTGTTAGATCTCCATAGATCTGAGATTGAAACTGCATCACCAAATTGACCCAAGTGGGGCACAACCCTCAAAATGAGGAATGGGGCCCACAAGGTGAAAATCAATGAAGTGAGACACTAGGGGTAGGTTATCAAGTGAGGAGAGTATGAATCAAGTGGGATCTCACCTACCCATGTGTTGGATCTAACCCAATTAGCTTCTCCCAAGGGGTGCGATTTGTCTCAAGAGGGCTATGTTGCCTTGGAAAGTGTGTCAAATGGAACCCAATCACCACCAAACTATAGATCTGAATTGCCGTGGATACTATAGAGGTGGGTTTTCAATATCTTCCCAAAAGCTAGGCTAGATCCAAGTAGATCAAAGAAAAACAAAAAATGATGGTTTTAATCAATTAGGGTTTTTATGATCTAGAAGTTATGGATAATCCAAGGAAGAAAACCATACCTTTGAAGCATACCTGGATGAAGAGATGAATGCTAGTTGAGATGAGGATTACTTTTGCAAAAGATCAAATGAAGAATTTTTGAAGCCCTCTTGCCAAATCGATTTTCTCCAAGCTACACATGTGTCCCTCTAACCTGTCAAAACCAAGGAGCAAAGCATCAATCAGTTTAACATGTCGAAGGTAGATACAAGCAAGAAAGAGATAAGCAAAGAATAGTTGGTACAAAGACAAAACCACTCCTTGTTTAACCAAAACGTCCTCCTCCAAGCTTGAAGGGTAGGCCTCCCACAAATTCGTACTTGTCCAAAAACGCCTCCTCAACCTGTAAAAAAAGTATGGCAAAGTATGGCAAAATATGCAAGATAGCTATAAGAGATCCTCCAATGCAATGGACAAAAGCATTTACAATAAAAAAAACCAACATCCACTCCAAGATCCAAGCATGTACTCCAAAAGATAGAAATTTTTTTCCAAGAGCCAAGAGCCAAAATCTCTAGATGATTTTACAATGAGGGGGTCTCCTCCTTATATAGGATAATAAAGACCAAAACCCTAGATCTCAAAACCACTTTATGAAATGAGTGGTTGAGATTAAAAGATCTCAATACATGATCAATGGCTAAGATGAAATATAACAATATAACACATGGATCACTCAAATAATGATGACGTCATAGCTAAGAGATACTCATGGAGGGTGACGTCATCCACTAGAGGGGGGAAAAAGTACATGGGCCCACCTCATATAACAAGGACATGACATATGGAGCACATGGTGGGGCTAGGAGGCATCAATCCTTGCTAGCTCATCCCCATGGCACAATAAAATAATAAAATATGTCCAAAATAAATACAAATGATCAAATTTGTCCTCAAAATCTGTGAGAGACATGCAGTAGATTGCCTCCTGTGGCTCTATGGACCCCCCTGACTGATGAAAACTGGCTGGAAGATAGGGGGTTCACCCTGGAAGACCTTTGTGAAAACCAAGTGCCAAAACCTTGCCTCAATTGCCCAAATCGAATTCCTCAGTGACCCTTTTATCCCATTTCTGGACTGCCTCGGTAACTTTGAAAGTGCTGAAACTGCCACCTAGGGCACCTGCGCTGTCAAACCGAGCCCACCAGGCTCTCCAGAAGGGGGGGTAAATGGTAATATCAAGTGGTTGGACTACCCCCTCCTCATACAGCGCCCAGGTGAACTGGCCTCTCATGGCCCCTGCTGCTCAAGCTGGGAAATCAGCCCCAAAACTGGTCAACAAGTGTAAAAATGCATCTGTCACTGTAAGAAGTGCCCGGAACTGAAAGATAAGTGTCTCATTGGATCTAGAAGACCCAAATCTACTAATAATGTGTACTCATACACCATGGGTTTCCCTGATGGGCTAGCTGTAGGGTCCACCATACATGGACAATGCATAATTTGATGATCTGAGGTAATAATAAAACCCACTGAACTGCATCAATCATCACCTGAATCATATGTCCATCATATAGTATCATCATCTAGAGTATGTGGGACCATCAATCATCATCCATAAGCATACATGGCCCACATCATCATGGATCCCAATAAATGACCATAGTCAAAATGGGTTTGACTAGGTCATCATACAACCAAGGATAAATCATATCAGTAGACTAAGACATGTTCCTCCAATCATACTCACAGCTTAACTTAAAGTATAACATCATTCAGTGGCATTAATCATGTCTGCATATTTCGTTGTTATTTATAATTACTTGCATAATAGCTTAAATGACAAACTCACCCATTGGACATGGTCTAACTGCTAGCTAAGGATGAAGGCTAGGAACAAAGTTGGGCAAAGGGGGTGACTTGTCTAAACTCAACTAAAAGACACCTCGGACTGGGAGAAAGGGGGAGCTACAAGCTCTGTGCTGGACAAAATAAACACGGGGAATGGCTGTGCCTCACAAATGGGTAAGTTGTTTAGAGAGTGCTTATTCAACTTAGGTATCATGTCTACATCAAGCTGATCCAAGTTCATTAGGATCATTCAATTTCATTTCATGGCCTTTTTGGCCTACATAACCCTTCGGATCTCAGGTGTGCTGATAAGCACAACTAATTGCAGCTTGCATCCAGGGCATGTTTGTATACATATATAAGGTCAGCAATTGTTTAGATATAGAATTTAAGTACCATTGCTTTTTGGACCTTTCTTATACTCTTCGAGGAGTATTTTTAGCAGTTCATCGCTGTTGCCCTTTTTAGTTTCCATGGGTGAATTTATATAAGTTTCCATAAGTAGTACATGAGCTTTCAGTTTTAACCAACAACATCTCAAGTGACTAGGGGGAATTCGAGCCAGTGCCAAACATCGGGACAACCGACCATAATGATTTAGGCCTACAATCCAACTTACCAAAGGCAAGTTTTGTCACCAACTCAGAGCCGAGACACTAAACATACAGGGATGCAGTCCAAACACAGAGGTAGTAAAAAGGGAAGTCCTCAATATCAGAAAGCCAAGTAAGACAAGTCAAGGGTTAAGGCCAAATAAGGAAAGTCATGGATGGATGGAGTCAAGTGATGGTGGAGCCTAAGCTAACAGACAAATGGTGTCAAGGAAGACCATATCTATGCAAGGTAGTGAACCAGTGAGTTTTGTCAAACAACCTAAATGTGCAAGTAAAATGTTCATTTTATAATTTATCATTAAGATAGTTCATTTCAAGTTTTACAACATTTGCCACATCATGAATGATATACCAAGCTGAAGCTATGAACATGACTAAAACAACAAGATAATAATCCACTGTCAATGATCAAACATCCATAGGTCATATAACATCATCATAAGAATAATCATCATAAACCATCTGAAACACTGCTGCAATACATCTCTGGGCACTAAACTGAAACTGTATGGAATAAAGGGTCACATTGGTCATCAAATCTGAACTCTCAAGGCTCAACCTTGACACAAGGTCTAACATAAGTCTGAATATTATACTGCTCTGATCATGAGTGATCTCAGAATAATAAACTCATCATAGCCAAGCTCTGAATAATCGAAGCTCTGGAATGTGCAGATATCTACTAAGCAAGAATAGTAGCCCTGCTACTATGGTGTGATAACAGTGACCATAGCGCATCTTTGAGAGGATACTTCATACAACCGATTCTGCCATCTGTCTAGTGTGTCCTGGGAATTTGTGTTGAAGGAACAAACACTGCGCCAACTCAATTCTCCATCTGCAGTTGGATTTATATAGTCTTCCCTTCATCCGATCACATTGTATATATATTCTCAATTTTGATACTACTAGTATCATCCTTTACAGGCTCCATGTAGCGCACTCCTTCTGTGGTATCAAGCGGTGCCACCATGTGCAGCTCCTCTGTTTCGAATGACATACGCCACTGCTTCAAATTCGGGATGGCATTGTTGTCAAACGTCTAGTCTATCCCCATTAGAGTTGGATAGGGGTCCATGCCTTTGAGTATCTCTATTACTTCAAAGTCTGCCATTGTTTTTACCTCGTTAATGCCCACCTCAACATTCTTTAGCCTGTGGATGGGATAGATTCTATATTGGTTTGCCAACCTGAGTTGAAGAGGGGACCATACTATCTTGGGTTTTCCCATCAGTTCCCAAGACTTCTTGGGCAAGATGTTGACGTTTGACCCCAGGTTGAGCATAACGTCTTTCATTTCGTACCCTCCTAACTCAAGTGTTAGCTTGAATTCTTTTTTGGTGCGTCTTTTCTTACTCACCCATTTCACATTCTGCTTGGGTAGCGGCGCCGAAATGGGCTCCTCCATCTTGCTCATTACCATCATCTTCATGAGTAGGCTCGTCAGTTTGTTTGCCATCTGTGGATCACTCAACACTTTCAGACAACATTGTAGAAAATTACTTACTTGGTCCTTAGGTTAATTATTCTTCGGTTGTCTGTGCCTTTCTTCTTCCTACCGCGCAATCCGCTATTGCTCTTCATTGCGTAGGCTATGCAGCAAGTCCTCCTCGCACAATCTCTTTTGGAGATCCTCCTCTTCGCGCAACTTGCGTAGCTGGTCCTCTTCATGCAATCGCTCCTAGTGCAACTCTTCTTCCTATAGGGCTGCTTCCTCAACCGCTTTTTATGCATCGCATAGGAATTGCCTTTTGTGTGCAACATAAAACTTCGATAGAGCTTTCACAACTTTCTTTATCTTAAATTTGATCGATTGATCCATGTGGGGTACTCCAATTATATCTTCCCCTGTCTTGGCACCCCCCTGAGTTACTATGTTAACATAGGCAGGGTCCCTTCGGCCAGGATCTTCTCGCGGTTCCGTCGTCACCATACTGCAATGACCCTTCTTCTCTTCCCACTTTGCCACCAGATCTGAGTTATCTTCCTTCATGTGTTCGGTGTTGTGGTAGTACTTGTAGATGGCACGGGGTTTGGTACAAAATCACAGCAGATGGCTTGGATCGCCACAATTGAAGTAGATGGCTTTCTTGCCTCCACCTCCATATCCTCTACCTCGGCCTCGATATCCCCTGTGCGTAGCTCCTTGATTCCCTCCTTGGTCAACTCCTTTGTTCTCCTCCACCCTTTGGACATGAAACACATTTGTAGTATGGTCCTTCATGAGTTGAATTGCATAGCAGTTGTTGATATCATGCCCCATTGACTTGCAAAACTCGTAGAATAAAAAATCTCCTCGCTAGACATATCATAGATGGGATTCTCAAAAAGATTTTCAGAAGTCTCATATATTGGATTTTTCAGGAAAGTCCAATAGTCATCATTCCCATCATCATCAAATACGAGAGAGTCTTCATCGCTGGTATCATATCCCTGGCTACAACTGTCCTCCTCGTGCTCACTATCATCTTCTTTAGAAAAAAGGTCACAAGGCAGAAAACCTTCCAAACTATCATCATTACATGGAGAACAGGCAGGAGTGCCATCATGCACATTACAGATTTCATTATAAGCTTCTGTAATGGTTTCTTCTTGAGGTAGATTTGGGGTACAAATGTGATCATCATCACTGAAATAATTATGAAAGCATCCCCAATCTTCGATATTCTTTGCTGATGTGATATGGGGAGGATCTTCAACAATGTCTCCACTTCGATAAACTTCTTCAGTGGGATCATCATGGAGGTGTTGTTCAATAGTGGGAATTATGGGTTCCCTCAACTTTTTCAGTTGGTCGAACCCCCTTTCTATAGCAGTTACCATATCTTCTTCACCATCATGCCACCTCTCAAAAAATATAGCAAAGAATTTTTCAAGGGATGTGATGCATTTATTAGGAAGACCACAATACCATATCCAAGCATCCCTCTTGAGAGTATTGAGAAACACCTGCATCATATTATCTTGATGAAGCATGTTGAGATCATTTCCCACCAATGAAAGAAAGATATGATGTGCCAAATAGCTGAATCACCATTTCCAAAAAAGATTGGAAGTTGAACATTTCCCTTATTTGAGAGACATGGCTCATGGTTGAGAAAGCCCGGGATGCCTGAGAAGTCAATGGGAGGATATGCACTGGAAATTTGATCTCCGGACTCTTCATCATCCATAATAGCTATTAGTAGCATATATCTGAATCAATCATGCATTTCGTATTGAACTGGAGCTATCAAACAATGAGCTTTAAAGACTTTACTATGTTGCATGAGCTCATCTACACATAATCAGTCTCGGCAATTTTAAGAGAAATAGGGTTTTATCCCTTCAATGGAGTCGCCGTGTGAGAAGAAAAAATTGCATTATAAATCTCTCACAATTTTTTTTGTTTGCTTTTCTTTGTAATTTACAAAAATAAAAAAGGTTATTGGAGTCGCCAGATGAAAAATAAAGATCTACTCTAAACATTCATCAAACAAAGAAAAAACAAAGAAGTGAAAACAAAATTCATACTCCGGGAATAAAAGACTTCCCCCTGACAACAACGCCAAAAATGTTGCCGCTTAAAACACACTTGATTGTAGAAAAGTCTCCAATCCACTTGGTGTGTTCTTAAGGGGAAACTATGAGTTCAAAACCCACTGTCACCTCTATTCTTAACTCCTCCATTTAGACCCAACTCCCAAAGGCCAAGGGGGGTGGTCCCTATTTGCTAAGTTTTCAAAGGTTTCGTTTGAGAGTTAAAATTAAATTGAACTTAACTAAGATTAAATGACAAGCAATCATGCAATGTGCAACAAATGTTTAATGACAACCAAACCTTACTAAAAGTAAACAAACCAAAGAATGAAAGAACTAGTTACTTACAATTCCAGTGCCTTATCTATTGGACTAGTGAGTCACAACAAATGAAAATAAATTACACAAGGCACACAAAAGAATTGAAAGAATTTACTTCCACACTTTAAAACATTCAAGAGCTTATTGTTGAATAAATAAATAAATGAAATAAGTTAATAACTCACTTGAAGAAAATTAACTTGCTTGGAAATGTAAAGATAAGAAAGAGATAAGTGAATGAAATGTTTTGCAAGTGGTTCTATAAATTTTAATTTATTTTAAGTCTCACTTTGGCTTACGGAGTTAATGTTTGATACAAGAAAAACAAATCTAACTAATGTGACTACCTCTAACACTTATCCTTTATTTGAGAGAAACTGTTGGGTGCTCAATAAGAGAACACAAAGTTCCCTTCCAGCTCCACAAATTAGTTCCAAAAATTGCTGGGTGCTCAACAGGAGGACACAAAGTGCCACGAGGTTCTCCATAGCCTCTACCCCTCTAGCTCCACGGGTCAACCTTTATTTTCTCAATTTCAAAAGATGAAGATGTTGAGTGCCTATTATTGTAGCCAACACAAACCTTTGCCCTTTCTTGTCACCCAAGATCGGATGAACCGACAAGGGGAGTGAATACGGGGCAAAGTTTATTAATCTCGAAAGAAAGAATTAACAATGAAATTTAAATAAAATCTAGCTTGCACGATATTGCAAGGATGGGCAAAGCCACTTCTCTTGCAAGGTGTGGGCACAATAAGAAATTAAACCAAGAAACAAACTAATTCTAGCCACTCAATCTTCTTCCGAATGGATGAGGTGGGGCAAAAAGGAAAAGAACTTGTGAGAAGTAAAATGCAAATTTAAATCCTAGCCTTCTTCTTTTTCTATGCAAGGTGCTATGAATATTTAATTAAAATTATTAATTATAAATTAATAGTTTATTAGGTTACTAGTGAAAAGGCGTAACCCTTCACTATGCTTCCTCAAGCCTTATAAAGGCCATCTTATTGTAATCTTTTATCCTATCATCAAATATATTATTCTTATCTATTATTCAATATGAGAGTCGGATTCGACTATTAATTTAGTGAACGGATACGTTCATTGCATTTGGTATCAGAGCCTGGTTTCGGCTCCTCCTACTATCGAGCTCGGTTTCGGCTCACATCTCCTGCACTCTGAGCTCGGACTTGGCTCATCAACTCCTAGGGTGAACTCGGATTCGGATTCGGCTACGTCCCCCCCTCGCGCCTCTGCTCCCTGCGTCCTCTTTGCCACTCCCGCGCCCCTCCCACTCTCCACTCCCTCCTGCTACTTGCTTCCCGTCTCCTCCAATCGCCATCCGCTCTGGGCCACCACTTCACACCTTTGTCGCAATCCCCACACTCCCATCCACTCCACGTCGCGCCCTTATCTCCTTCCCGCTTGCTACGTGCCCCCCTTCCTAGCCACGCCTCCTCTCCTTTCACTCCTCGCCTCCATTCTCCCAGCACTTCATTCACACCCCCCGACCTCTGCTCTCGGCTTGCACCCTCCACCACTCTACCTTATTCCATCTCTGCGCATTCAACCTTCGACTCTTCCCCGCACACCACTGCTCCTCACTATCCATCTGCCTGCCTGCAATCGCCTTCCCACATCCTTGCGTTCTCTCCACCTGCGTGACCTCCCTCACACGCCGCTTTCACCTGCTCACACCCCACTCCACGCGGCCTTCCCACAATCCGCTTCCCCATCTCCCATCTTCCATCCTCTTCTGCACTCACGCCCCTCTCTCTCCAGCACGCCGCCCCCACTTCCACGCTTCCTTCTTCGTGCCTGCACATGCCACCACCATCGCCCTCCATCTCTGACCTGCTCGCCTCCCCCGCAGCTTCCATTCAGCGCTTGCTCACCCCACCAGTTGGCCCTCCTGCCTTCTCTCTTCCACCTGCTCACCCTGCCAGCCACGCTCCTTCCCAAGACCTTCCACACAAACCCTAAATTTCATAAAAAAATAAATATTATATAATTATCATTTTTATATCAATATTTGTTTATTGAAATTTTAAAATTAAAAATAAAATATTTAAATATAGTTATTATTATATTTATTATTTTATTTAATCATATTCAATAATTATGATAATTATTATTAATTAAATCAAGTTTACTAAGAAGCATGACGATGGAGTTAAAAGTTCAAACTGCGAAAATAGAGAAGGATTTCCAAACTTTCAAGGAAATGACCACCAAGAGCCAAGAAGCACTTAAGAAAGAAATTAAAGAGGAAGTCATTCAAGTAATGGAGTAGAAAATGGACGACAAGTTCGACATTATGAGTAAGGAACAAAAAATGTTAGACCAAAAAATGACGCAGAACCATAATACATTAATGGAGGTGTTACAAAGACTAATGCAAAAAAAGGACCAAGTTGGCAGTCCAGATGTGCTAGATGCCTCATCTCATATTTTCACACAGGAAGCACTTGCCAAGAATCAAGAAGAATTGCAAAAAGAAATAAAGATTAACAATGCGACGCTTAAGCAAGAGATAGAAACAAAAGTACTGCCAGAGATGGAGGCACGATTAAACAGCCAAATAGAAGCTATCAGTAAGATAGTAGAGAATAAAAAAGATAAAAATCACCGCCAACAACGAAGCAGTTCAAATATGTCTCTTACGTCATCCAGTAGTTCCGATCCACCATCAAACCATAAAGCAAAAAGGAATCAATATCACCCTTACATAGTGTACCCACCTAAGGCAAAAATAGAGTTGTCGAAATACAATGGAAGTGAAGACCAATGCGTTGCTTGGCTAAACAAAGCAGAAGAATACTTCGTACAATATTCAATCTGATGAGGAGAAGGTGAAATATGCGTCAATGCATATGGAAGGGTACGCCTATAATTGGTACTTATGGTGGAAGAGAGACAATTTTGCCTACACCTGGAACTTGTTCAAAAATGATTTTTTTAATAGGTTTCAAGGTATCAAAGAAGATGAATTTTTCAGTACACTTACCAGATTACAACAGGTTGGAAGCGTTGAGGAATTCACACATCAGTGGGAATCCTTATCGACACGAGTATTTGGGTTGTCCGACAAACAAAGACTGGAAATCTATTTAGGAGGTCTAAAACCATACCTCCAAAAAGAGTTAAAGTTACATGACATACCTAACGTAGAGATAGCAAGACATAAAGCAAAAGCCGCAGAACGCAAATTGGAAGGAATAAAAACAAGAGGTGATAACCATTATCGACAAGAAAAAGAGACACAATGTAGGTACTGTGCAGATACTTGGTCACCCGGCCATCAATGCCACAAACCTCAATCATATGCTTATGAAATAGAAAATAGATCAAAGTCATCTAACAGTTTCTCTGATAATAGAAAAAAGAAGAAAAACATATGTCGTCGATGCGGTGATGATTGGATCCCAGGCCACAAATGTAGGAACAATCAGACAATACAGTGCAAAATCATCAATGGAAAGGAAGTGCAAGTCTCTACACAAGAAATCACGTCCGATTCTAATATCGACACTGAATCTGAATGACGAACGACATTAGGAAAATACTCAAGCTTTGAGGACAAAGCTTTCCAAAAGGGAAAGGCAATGCTATGAATATTTAATTAATATTATTAATTATAAATTAATAGTTTATTAGGTTACTAGTGAAAAGGCGTAACCCTTCACTATGCTTCCTCAAGCCTTATAAAGACCATCTTATTGTAATCTTTTATCCTATCATCAAATATATTATTCTTATCTATTATTCAATATGAGAGTCGGATTTGACTATTAAATTAGTGAACGGATACGTTCACTGCACAAGGGTGGGAAAAGCCCAACTTTCTTTGCAAGCAATGAGTGGCAAAAATATAATTTTAAGACAAAAATGAAACTTGAAGAAATGGAAGATGGGCTCAAGACACTCTCTTGGCCCTTACAATAAGAAATAAAATTCTGCTGTAGATTTTAGTGAGAAAGAAAGAGCGACGAAGAGATTTTGATCACTTTAGGCAATTGAATTTGAAGTGGTGACCTTTGGGAGTCCTTTGCACTATTTTCTATCCAAATTTTGACAGAGTTTCCCCTTGTGCTGCTAAAAACCTGCACAAAACAACAAGCAAATAAATAGTAAAAAGTGCCCAAAATCACTCTAGGACACTATGAATGTTAGCATAAAAATTATGTATAGAATTTCTGAAAATTTAATGGAGTAACTAGCTTCTAATAACTTATGAAAATGAAGATTTAAACTAGATTCAAAGGTGCTAACAAAGATATATATTATG
Source organism: Larix kaempferi (assembly GCA_027924585.1). Classification (NCBI taxonomy): domain Eukaryota; kingdom Viridiplantae; phylum Streptophyta; class Pinopsida; order Pinales; family Pinaceae; genus Larix; species Larix kaempferi. The sequence continues at coordinate 35,479,069 of BSBM01000106.1, forward strand.
CAGAAATTTTTTAGAGTAAATAAGAGATGAAAGAGTGCTCTTAGTTCTTCAACACTTGAAGAAGTGGGGCATCTGACCAAAGAATCCCACTCTCCAATCTTAGCAACCTGCAACTTGGAAGATTTTTGCTACACAAACTAGAAAGATGTGAGTTCCAAAAGTTGAACTAAGAAATCATAATATTCGAACAAGAAATGTATGAACTTCTTAATTACAAATCTGAAAATTCATGAAATCTAACAGAAATGAGTAGATCTCACCAAGGCAAAGAAATTTGTCTCTTTGGACTCCAACCATTTGAGCAACTATGGAGCACAGGAGCAAACCACCATGAACACCAAGACACACCAGCTTTCCTCCAAAGATTTTTATTAGGATGCCCAAATGGCTGAAATTTACAATGGCTCACAAAAATGAGAGTAAAATGGGAGCAAGAGAGTGAAAGAGCATGAGAGCATGAGAGAGTGAAGAGATTGTAACCAAAATGAGGAGGAGAGGCCTCCTTTCAAAGGAAAAGAGGGAGGAGAGAGCCCCTTTGCATGAGAGACACTTGTCACTCGGAGAGAAGGGGGGGCCCAAGAAGGGGGTGCACTTCCTTGGGTTAAAAATAACAAACAATGGAGGGGAAAAAACCCCCCACCCATGCTTTATATTTCATTCCTAGGCCAAGGGGAGGGAATCATGAAGGTGGGACCCCCCCTTTTGGCTTATTTCAATTTTTCTCATTTCCCATGGTGAGAGAGAGTTTCCCCCTTAGGAAGACAACTTCAAACTCTTGAAACTTTACATGGGGGGCCCCATTTTTGCCTTAGATTTCCCTCTTGGTATATAATATGACTTTAAGAAACTTAATTCCCCCCTTCTACCTTCCAAGTGACTTTAGGCACATTACCAAAATTTGCCATTCTAATTAATGGCTATTTTTCTTGATTTTTTAGACTGACTTAGGAAAATATGTCCAAAACCTTATCAAAACTTAATGGCTTGACTCAAAACTTGGTCCAAGAGTGTAGGGGGTCTCATGCCATTGATTTTGAGTACTCATACCCATATTTATGGGCATTAGGTGCCACTTATCCCTCTTTTACAATACAACAATTTATGTCGAGGGACAATTACAAATAATTAAAAAAACTATGCAAAGCTTAACGAAATTCCACAAGACTCTGGATAATGTCTAGCATGGTAATATACAACACTCTTAAACCTTAATCACCCCATGGGTTCGATCATTAGAACACCTTTCACCACTTTGGAGATATTTTTGAGTGAAAAACTCAGATAATTAAAATCACTAAAAAGTAAATTTAATTATCCAAGGGAAAAAACACTCGATGAAAGGACTTCCCTAATGATAAAGTCCTAGGCAACTAAGTTTTGCAAAAAATTGACCCTCATGCTGACATATCATTACAAAATCCCCCGTAGGTGTGCATAAATTTCATGAAGAAGAAGAAGAGAAGAAAGAGACAATATTGCCCTGCTAAGTCTTCTGGACCTTGAAATTTTTTACAGGTACACTTCATTTATCTTCATGGTACATGGTTGCCCACCTTGCTGGCTTGGTGGTCAACATTCCATCTATCGATCTCTGTTTGCAACGAGGCCCAGGGGGCTTGCTTCTTGTTCTAGAGTCTAGGGGGTGCAATTCTTTAAGTTTACTGATAGGGGACAATATTCTATTCTACTGAGGACTTTGGCACCTAATGCAAGTGTTGGGGAGATCAATGTATCACATTGGTTGTTGGATGACTCCAAAACCCCAAAATGCAAACAATTTCTTTCAAATCTTTTGAAATATTGACCCTAAGACAAACCCTTTTCTTAGGGCATGGAATAATGAATCGAGTCGGCTCATGGCATATGAAATTGCCAATTGGGGCAGAGATTTGTTCCAGAAAATCCCATAATTGTAGAGCGAGCCCTGGGAACTCCACTTAGACCAAACAATACAACTTCGAGGCTTCTTCAGTGGAAAATTCTTCATGCTATTCAACAAAAACATACAAGGTGTTTCGACACATCCAAGGGCCATGAGATATCACTTCATGACAATGCTTTTCTTATTCAAATAAATACTGAAAAAAGCCCTTCATTAAGCTATAGATTTCCATTCAAATGCATCCATTATGTCCCGACTCCCTAGGCCTCCTTGGCCTTGGCTTTAGTCACAACCTTTGGTGGGATACGACCGACAAAATTCCCCTGTGGTTTGTGATTTTCAAATTATCACTAACCAAATACTACTCAAAATATTGATTATCAACATGGCGTTTGTTGCCGCCTAATACACACCTGGAGGGGACGCGGCAGGAAACCTTCAAGCCGCTCGGTGTGTCCTTGGGGGCAAGTGAGAGTCAAGTGCTGTCACCTGATTACTCGACTCCTCCGTCTAGGCTTACTCCTAGCGAAGCCAAGGGGGGTGGTCCCTATGAAAAATAATCTAAGGCTTTTAATCTACAACAAAAGATAAAAGTCTATTCTAGGAGTTAAAGATGACGAGATGACAAAATATAACAGCAAAGCACTGCTTGTGAATTAAATCAAATAGCTAACCCAACATAAGATAAATAAGCATTCACGACATTTATGATTGACTTAAACACAGAAAATTAAAGACCAGTGCCGAGAATGTAAAAATGCTTGTAAATACTGTTGTGTGGGGTTGCTTGTGTAGTCTCAGTGAAAGTATTGCAGTGGCTCGGTTGGTAAATTTTATAGTTATTAAATGAGTAGTTAAGGAGTGGGTTGATTCTTGGTTTGGCCCAAAAGAAAACCTAAACTTCGAACTGAGTGCTCTAGCAACCTTACCAAGTGTCCAACCAGGTGAGGATGAACCCGCTTAAGAACCTGCTGACTCTGTGGATTCAGTCCATGCAACCTCCCGAGTTCTTAGAATTGGATTTTAATGGATTGTCCTATTAACACTAAATACCTTACACCCGTTTCTGATTGAGCCAACTGTTCCGACTAAGCTGCAGTGGTCAAGAGCATACTCCGAGTTTGGGGCGTTGTTCGTTTTATTAAATAGGTATGAGTGGATGATTAATCTACACTAAACCCCAAGCATAAAGCAAGGGGGGTTAATTTTTAGGATTGAATTTTAAACACAGAATAATAATTTGAAATAAACACAAAAGCATATAAAATGATAAACGGGTCCTTGGAGGACGTTGTGTGCTCGAGTGTGTTATTTAATTACTACTGCGTGAATGAAAACTAGTCTAAAACGAAAAAAATAAAAAAAGGGTGCGAGTCCCCCCTGGGGGGATTGGGTTCAGGCGCTGGAATTGCCTGCTGTGCTCTTTTTATTTTTTGATTACAACTTTGAAACTTAAGAGAAATACTGCTTGCCCTTTATCATTAGGGAACAAGTCAGTTTACAATGTTAGAATGATGTAAGGGAGGTAAAACTAGCTCCCCGGATGGTTACGGACACCTCCGAATCTCAGACTTTGAGCTTTAAAAGCTCGGACCTGCTAAAAGACAAAAAAAACCAGCGAACTGAATTAGTCTTAAAAATGCCAAGAAACACTTAAAAAGTGTCTTTGACGTTGCTACAAAAAATTGCAAAAATTTCTAACTTAGCTAGCAACCTGGAACTAAATAAAAATGAAGCTATTAGACTCTTTAGATTGCTACTTGCTTAGATCTATTAATCAAATGAACTTTGAAGCAAGATTTAGATTTAAATAGGACAGTAACCGAGATAGAATAAAAAAATGGATCTAGAAAAGTGAACCCATGGGGGTTGAGCATTTTGAAGAAAGGACAATGGAGTCAAGCTCCCAGATGCACTGATAGGATCGAAACTTGGTTTGTATTTACTGAATGAAGGCACGATCTAACATGTTCGTGGACTTCTCCAGCTTAGGCTACCTGTAAACAGCTGCAAACAACTAGCAAGGGGATAAAAGCATATGTGTAGATAATTAAAAGAAAGCAGCGATGCAATGAATTCAAACAAGAAATTACATTACTCTTAGCCTCCTAATATTATCAACATGAATAAGCAAACTATACAGTATTACTTAAAAATCTTATAGAAGATAGCTTCCCTTTAAAGACATATAATCCCAACAATACTAGCTATGAAACATAATACAGTATACCTCAGATGTACAAGCATGAAGATCCAACCAAAGACAATCACCAGACTAGCCTCCAAAGCCTTCTTTATTAAACTCAAAAAAATATTACAATACAAATATCAGCAGAGGTTCCACACTTTCCGATCCTTACAATGGAGCGAAGCTCTCCAATATATAGCACACCTACACAAACTAGGGCGCAAAACCCTAAGGAGCTAGATTGTAGAGCAAGGAAAGCTCTCATCCAATGGTGTTGTGCCTCATCATCAAAGAAAAACAACCAAAAATGGAAACTGCCCTGTTGAAGCAGCTCGCACGTGAGAGGATGAGAGCGAGCGGCAAGTGATGATGTTTCCACGATTATGCTTTTGAGTGATGGCTGCAATTGGTTAATTAAATTAGAAACCTATCCAAGCTTTGTGCCACCTCATAACAGGTAAGCCGCCCACCAATTTGCATATATCCACAACCAAAATTGAACACGGCAGTTAGGAAATGGCCCCCCGTGAAGAGAGATGGCGAATCACATGATGTTTCCCTGCTGCGTTGGAAGGTGGGCTCAATTGGAGATTAGCTAGAAACTTATCCAAAATCTAGGATGCAGCCGTGGAGAGAGCTGGCCCACACGAATGTAGAAGGTAGACTCAAGAGATGGCTCATGCTTACGTTGGACAATCGTTGGTGGTTTAATTAGAAACTCATTACTTGTGTTATGCCACCTTAGTGGAAGTAGGAGCCCACCACATAGTTGACTTCTACTTCAACAGAAACGCTCACGGCCAAGTGGATGAAGATGGCCCCACGTGAAGATGATTCTACGTAGCTTGAGATATGAGATACTCGCCCACACTTCAAATTTGATTTTTAAAATATGGCTTTGACCTTTCCATAAAGCTGCCCACCTCGAATTATAATATAAGGTTTAAGATCAATCGCCCACCATATAAATAATACCAAGTCACTTGATGCCCATGTGAGGAAATCCGTACGGTTGGGTATTTGAATGCTTCAAACTTTAATTTTGACCAAAAATTAAATGTTTATCACTTTGACATATTCTCCTTTCCTTAAGTGATGTCATGCCATGTCATTTTGGCATGTGACCAATTCAATTTTTTTAATATTTTAATCTTTGGCCAAAGTGCATTTTGTTGCATTTCTGGCATTAAAGTGCCACTTTGTAGCTCTGATAGGCAAAACTGCTCAACGGGGGTTCTCGGTCACCCGAAACATAGGAAAACTGGGTACCAGGGTAAAGAGGATGCTCTGAGCTTGAAAACGAGCATCCCTGCGCCAAATTCCGACTCCGGATACCACTTTTATCACTTTTTGAAATTTTTTAATTAAACCATTAAAAAATGGCTTAAAAAATGCGAAAAATATTTTTTCTCGGAATCGACTGAAACTTCAGGGGAACCTAGTACATGACAAAACGATAAAATTCTAGCGCCTAGCATGTTTATAAACATTATGAAATGGGCTCTAATAATCCCCTAAGGCCTAACCCCCACTTTGGGCATTCCAGCTTTGGAGGAGCGGGAGAAAACCTCATCGATTATACTCGGCTAAAGGCAAAGCATAATTGACAAGGGAAAAAAATCCTTGGAATACCTTCTTTGATTGTTAAGTCCTAGGGAACCGAGTCACTCAAAAACCACCATGCTAGTACGCTTATTACAAACCCCGTGGGGCACGGTCGTGTACTACAAAACATTAAAAAAAAGGGGCCTTGAACAGGCCAAACTTGGAACTTCTGAACACTGAAAAGCACAAGTGATTGTGCAACACTGGCGGCTCACTGAAGTCCAACTAAAGTGCAACTTTAGGTGGTAACATCTGGCTCCAACTGCGGGACGTGTGCTTGATCTAGTCTTGAGGCAAGGAGAGCATACGAGAACACCAGAATCTCCGGTTTCTATGACCTGTAAAAACATCTCAACTTGACAAGAAAACATTTCAGTAGCACAAGTGTTTGCAAGAAACCAATGAACCATAAGTTACTTTATTCAAAAGGAAAAAACTAACTAATAAAAAGGAAATGCAGAAAGTAAATGCTCACCTTGAGGAGCTTATTTCCTACTCTAAACATAACATGATAAAAATGCTAAGTAAAATGATAAATCCAATGCAACCACCTTAACATTTCATCAAAAAAGAAATTTACCTCGTGTTTGGTTACCAGCCAAAACAAGGATACCTTATTCACAAGATGCAAACCTACGAAAATGTTGAGGATGGGGGGGCTGGATGGGAGATCATGACCATGCAGAATATCATCAAATTGCTTCCTCAACTGGCAGGTCCTCTCGCAGGCTGCTTCTATCCAAGATTGGATAGGACTAATGTATAAATCTGTAGGATGAAGTAGATTAACCACACCACCATACTGCCTTAGAGGGCTTATAGGATGAAAAACTTTTGTAGTGACATAAGCCCCAAGATGCTCCAAATCATAAGAGAATTCTGAATTTGAAGTTGAAGGTCGTGACTGACGTTCAATTGACTGAGTCCCATCTGAATCTTCAATGCATAGCACCTCCGGGTCTTCATTACTAGTACTCATGTTTGGTTCTGACTGATCACATGAAGCACATGCATGCTCCTCTTTTATATCAAGATCTCCCAGGATTTCCAAATGCACACTCCCTTCTCTAGATACATCAAAAATGGGTTTTTCAATGCATGTCCAATAATCATCATATGTATCTTTGGCAAAGATGTATGATGTTTCACTAGTTGTATCATGTCCCTGGCTATATCTGTCTTCCTCATGGTCATCATATATTTCTTTACAAGGCTCGTCTTCAAAATGTTTACAAAAGAACAAGCTTTCCCTAACTTCATTACCATGTGGAGAGTTAAGAGGAGTATTATCATACACAATACGGTCTTCATCATAAATTTCTCTATAAGCCTCTGTAGTGGTTTCTTCTGAAGGCAGATGCGAAGTACAAGTGTCATCATCCTTTCCGAAATGATCTTGAGATAGCTCCAAATCTTTAATGATTTTTACCATGGCAATATGAATAGGTTCCTCAATAATATCTTCCATCAATGGTTGCTTAAGAGTTTCTTCATTAACTTCTATAATGGCGTCTTTTGGTGGCAATTCTGGAATACCCATGTGATCATCACCAGTGGAATAAACTTGAGAACAACCCGAGTTCTCAATGTCCTTTCTCATATCCATTTGAGGATGGTCTTTGCTAATATCTTCAATTAAGGGATCCTCATGTACTCCTTTTGTTGAAAACATGGTCATAATCTTTTCTATATCATTGTCATCATCATGCCACCGCTTAAGAAAAATATCAAAGAAATTTGCAAGGGAGGTAATGCATTTATTAGGAAGCTTCTCAAAGAACCAATCATAAGCATCATCATACAAAGTACAAGCAAATATTTCCATCCTACGATCATCATGAAGGATGTTGGCCTTAACCATAACATTGAGGACAGATGTGATGTGCAAAACAGCCGAATCACCATTTCCATAAAAGTTTGGGGTATATTCAAACACCTCACTCGGGTCAAAATATTCATTTGGAAAACCCGGAATAACTGAAAAATCAATGGGATGAAACGTAGTGGCGATCTTGGCACCATACTCTCTTCTTTCATCATCCATATTAGGAACTAAGCAATGTCATTCTGAAGTGATCATGGAGAACATCTGGTACTGAATCAGAGGAGTTGTCAGAATGATGAGCTTTTAAGTTTATTGTGTCGCATGGGCTCATCTACACACAATCAGTCTCAATAAATCTATGAGATACAAGGGTTTTATCCCTTCAATGGAGTCGCCATGTGAGAAAAATAATATGCATCAAAAACTCTCACAAAAATATTTTTTGTTTTACTTTGAAATTTTATAAAGAGAAAAAGGTTAGTGGAGTCGCCAGATGAAAGAATAAAGGTCTACTCTAAACAATCATCAAACAAAGCAGAAACAAAAAAAAGAGAAAACAAAAAGTCGTGACCCGGGAATAGAAAGGTTTATCCCCGGCAACGGCGCCAAAATGTTGCCGCCTAATACACACCTGGAGGGGACGCGGCAGGAAACCTTCAAGCCGCTCGGTGTGTCCTTGGGGGCAAGTGAGAGTCAAGTGCTGTCACCTGATTACTCGACTCCTCCGTCTAGGCTTACTCCTAGCGAAGCCAAGGGGGGTGGTCCCTATGAAAAATAATCTAAGGCTTTTAATCTACAACAAAAGATAAAAGTCTATTCTAGGAGTTAAAGATGACGAGATGATAAAATATAACAGCAAAGCACTGCTTGTGAATTAAATCAAATAGCTAACCCAACATAAGATAAATAAGCATTCACGACATTTATGATTGACTTAAACACAGAAAATTAAAGACCAGTGCCGAGAATGTAAAAATGCTTGTAAATACTGTTGTGTGGGGTTGCTTGTGTAGTCTCAGTGAAAGTATTGCAGTGGCTCGGTTGGTAAATTTTATAGTTATTAAATGAGTAGTTAAGGAGTGGGTTGATTCTTGGTTTGGCCCAAAAGAAAACCTAAACTTCGAACTGAGTGCTCTAGCAACCTTACCAAGTGTCCAACCAGGTGAGGATGAACCCGCTTAAGAACCTGCTGACTCTGTGGATTCAGTCCATGCAACCTCCCGAGTTCTTAGAATTGGATTTTAATGGATTGTCCTATTAACACTAAATACCTTACACCCGTTTCTGATTGAGCCAACTGTTCCGACTAAGCTGCAGTGGTCAAGAGCATACTCCGAGTTTGGGGCGTTGTTCGTTTTATTAAATAGGTATGAGTGGATGATTAATCTACACTAAACCCCAAGCATAAAGCAAGGGGGGTTAATTTTTAGGATTGAATTTTAAACACAGAATAATAATTTGAAATAAACACAAAAGCATATAAAATGATAAACGGGTCCTTGGAGGACGTTGTGTGCTCGAGTGTGTTATTTAATTACTACTGCGTGAATGAAAACTAGTCTAAAACGAAAAAAATAAAAAAAGGGTGCGAGTCCCCCCTGGGGGGATTGGGTTCAGGCGCTGGAATTGCCTGCTGTGCTCTTTTTATTTTTTGATTACAACTTTGAAACTTAAGAGAAATACTGCTTGCCCTTTATCATTAGGGAACAAGTCAGTTTACAATGTTAGAATGATGTAAGGGAGGTAAAACTAGCTCCCCGGATGGTTACGGACACCTCCGAATCTCAGACTTTGAGCTTTAAAAGCTCGGACCTGCTAAAAGACAAAAAAAACCAGCGAACTGAATTAGTCTTAAAAATGCCAAGAAACACTTAAAAAGTGTCTTTGACGTTGCTACAAAAAATTGCAAAAATTTCTAACTTAGCTAGCAACCTGGAACTAAATAAAAATGAAGCTATTAGACTCTTTAGATTGCTACTTGCTTAGATCTATTAATCAAATGAACTTTGAAGCAAGATTTAGATTTAAATAGGACAGTAACCGAGATAGAATAAAAAAATGGATCCAGAAAAGTGAACCCATGGGGGTTGAGCGTTTTGAAGAAAGGACAATGGAGTCAAGCTCCCAGATGCACTGATAGGATCGAAACTTGGTTTGTATTTACTGAATGAAGGCACGATCTAACATGTTCGTGGACTTCTCCAGCTTAGGCTACCTGTAAACAGCTGCAAACAACTAGCAAGGGGATAAAAGCATATGTGTAGATAATTAAAAGAAAGTAGCGATGCAATGAATTCAAACAAGAAATTACATTACTCTTAGCCTCCTAATATTATCAACATGAATAAGCAAACTATACAGTATTACTTAAAAATCTTATAGAAGATAGCTTCCCTTTAAAGACATATAATCCCAACAATACTAGCTATGAAACATAATACAGTATACCTCAGATGTACAAGCATGAAGATCCAACCAAAGACAATCACCAGACTAGCCTCCAAAGCCTTCTTTATTAAACTCAAAAAAATATTACAATACAAATATCAGCAGAGGTTCCACACTTTCCGATCCTTACAATGGAGCGAAGCTCTTCAATATATAGCACACCATGCACAAACTAGGGCGCAAAACCCTAAGGAGCTAGATTGTAGAGCAAGGAAAGCTCTCATCCAATGGTGTTGTGCCTCATCATCAAAGAAAAACAACCAAAAATGGAAACTGCCCTGTTGAAGCAGCTCGCACGTGAGAGGATGAGAGCGAGCGGCAAGTGATGATGTTTCCACGATTATGCTTTTGAGTGATGGCTGCAATTGGTTAATTAAATTAGAAACCTATCCAAGCTTTGTGCCACCTCATAACAGGTAAGCCGCCCACCAATTTGCATATATCCACAACCAAAATTGAACACGGCAGTTAGGAAATGGCCCCCCGTGAAGAGAGATGGCGAATCACATGATGTTTCCCTGCTGCGTTGGAAGGTGGGCTCAATTGGAGATTAGCTAGAAACTTATCCAAAATCTAGGATGCAGCCGTGGAGAGAGCTGGCCCACACGAATGTAGAAGGTAGACTCAAGAGATGGCTCATGCTTACGTTGGACAATCGTTGGTGGTTTAATTAGAAACTCATTACTTGTGTTATGCCACCTTAGTGGAAGTAGGAGCCCACCACATAGTTGACTTCTACTTCAACAGAAACGCTCACGGCCAAGTGGATGAAGATGGCCCCACGTGAAGATGATTCTACGTAGCTTGAGATATGAGATACTCGCCCACACTTCAAATTTGATTTTTAAAATATGGCTTTGACCTTTCCATAAAGCTGCCCACCTCGAATTATAATATAAGGTTTAAGATCAATCGCCCACCATATAAATAATACCAAGTCACTTGATGCCCATGTGAGGAAATCCGTACGGTTGGGTATTTGAATGCTTCAAACTTTAATTTTGACCAAAAATTAAATGTTTATCACTTTGACATATTCTCCTTTCCTTAAGTGATGTCATGCCATGTCATTTTGGCATGTGACCAATTCAATTTTTTTAATATTTTAATCTTTGGCCAAAGTGCATTTTGTTGCATTTCTGGCATTAAAGTGCCACTTTGTAGCTCTGATAGGCAAAACTGCTCAACGGGGGTTCTCGGTCACCCGAAACATAGGAAAACTGGGTACCAGGGTAAAGAGGATGCTCTGAGCTTGAAAACGAGCATCCCTGCGCCAAATTCCGACTCCGGATACCACTTTTATCACTTTTTGAAATTTTTTAATTAAACCATTAAAAAATGGCTTAAAAAATGCGAAAAATATTTTTTCTCGGAATCGACTGAAACTTCAGGGGAACCTAGTACATGACAAAACGATAAAATTCTAGCGCCTAGCATGTTTATAAACATTATGAAATGGGCTCTAATAATCCCCTAAGGCCTAACCCCCACTTTGGGCATTCCAGCTTTGGAGGAGCGGGAGAAAACCTCATCGATTATACTCGGCTAAAGGCAAAGCATAATTGACAAGGGAAAAAACTCCTTGGAATACCTTCTTTGATTGTTAAGTCCTAGGGAACCGAGTCACTCAAAAACCACCATGCTAGTACGCTTATTACAAACCCCGTGGGGCACGGTCGTGTACTACAAAACATTAAAAAAAAGGGGCCTTGAACAGGCCAAACTTGGAACTTCTGAACACTGAAAAGCACAAGTGATTGTGCAACACTGGCGGCTCACTGAAGTCCAACTAAAGTGCAACTTTAGGTGGTTCATTGGATTTCATTATCTTGTGTATTGCCTTTGGGATGAGCTTCAGTGGTGCCTTTGAAGGAACATGATGGCCAGCTCTTGGATCAATCTCTCCTTGTGTAATTGCCAAAATAGTAGGTTCAGGCAGTTGGTTGTCCATTTAAACACCCCCCCTGTGATCTTATGACAGGCACCCAAGGCCACATCCTCAGGTTTGTGCCAACTTTACTAAACCCCAAAAAAGTAAATGCTGCAATGAGGACAATAATTTCAGACCTAACCCTAGATCTCTTCACAATCTAAAATGCCCCATAAATTCATTCTTTATATCACCAGATTCACCATAAATCTTATGATATGCAAGAGCAGGCAAATGGGGTCCTTTTTCTGTCATACAAAGAAATGTTCAAGCCCAAAAAATCTGTATAGAAAAGCTTCAGGTTTCACCAAGATTCAATCCTTAGGGTGGAATTGAACCCCTGTGAATGTTACAATTATCTATGCGATTCTTTAGAATCGCTTGACTACTAATGAGAAGAACTCCATTCGGAAATGTCAAGTGTCACCCCCCTTTTAATTTCTATTAAATATGATATTATTATGATGAATTTTCTCTCTTCCATTTCTGATATGCTACCAATGTTTGCAATATGTTTTAGCGACCTAGAGGTAACTTGGTGTCATCAGATGCCTTCGTTAATGTTCCATTTGCCACCCTATTTTACTTCAATTCTCTCTTATCTTTTTATCAAAACAGTTTTGTCTAGATTGCTGTGAATATTTATCATCAGTTAGACTGGGCATTTGTGAGTCACATTATAGTTCTGTGTCTGAGTTTTTTGATAGTTCCAATTACTTGAATAATCTTTTTTTTTTCATTATTTGAATGGGCCTATGTAATTCAGTGTTAGGGGAAAATAAAGGGATGCTATTCCTTTATATTTTTCAATGATATTCCTTTATATATATCTGTGTATAACCAAAATTGCTTTTTCTTGTTGATTATGTCAGATGGGGTCTCTAAATAAAACCATAAATGGTGATCAGTTGGAAGTGAAGTTGTTAACTGATGCTCTATCATTTCAAGAAGATGATGAAGGTGGTGATGGTGGACATATATTATACAGAGCATCCTTTGATGAGTTTGAAGAAAGTTATGTAAATTATCAAACTACAAAATGGCTTTTATATTCGTTGCTTCTTATTTTGGCGTGGGGAGTTGGTTTTATCATGTTACTTTATTTACCACTGAGACGATACATTGTCCGACAAGAATTTCGATCACGTGAGTTGTATGTCACATCTCGTGCTATAGTCTATAAGGTTTGTTAATACTATCTCGTGCTTCTATATTGATGCTGGATTGCTTTATTATTAAGCTTATTTCTTTAATGCATTTGGAAATGTACTATCAATTCAAGTTATGTTGTCTTGTCTTGAAATAATGGTAATTGTAAGACCCCAATTTTTGGCATATGTACGTATGTTGAGGAGCATAAATAAAACTTGAAGATATTATGTACATATGTGGTGACATCTTGATTTTTCAACATGGAAGCTTATGTGCAAATATCCCATCAGGCAACACTAAATGCTAGTTTGCTTTTGATGTTGACAAGGGGTTTTAAAATTTGTGTCTTGATGCCTGTGGGGTTTTGGATATGGCCTTAGGTAAACCAAAAGTTGGTGTGAGGAAAGCGTAGTGGGTTTCCTTGTCAAGCCACATTAATTGGAAAGGGCTTATTATGATTTCATCCAAATTTGAGAGGGCTTATTACTTTTTTTTCAGTTTTAGCTTGTTTTAACTTTAATGTATGTTTTATGGTTCTACCATGCCCTTTTGATATGAATTAGGTTGTCTATTATGCTGGAATACTTCTCTCCCAAGAAACTGTGTGATTTTGGGCTTGGTAAAAGAACCCACTATTTCTTTGTTTGCATTCTTTCTATTCACTAAACTTTTATTTGTTTGAAAAGGTAAATGCTTTTTTTGATTTGTGGGGAGCTACAAACCCCAACTCGACATTGTCGTGTTAAAGTCCCCTTTAACACAGGGAATGTCAAACTCTGCTTTAACACAGGGAATATCAAACTCTGCTAGCTCATACACATGAATAAGGCTCTATACACACTGGGGTTTGAACCTAGGTCATTATTGTGGCAATTCCCTTTCCCAACCATTAGACCACAGCCCGGTGGACAAATTCACCCATTTTATTGAAGCCTCGATTTAGTTTGGCTCATGGTGTTTTTTACTTTTCCTTTGGTATTATCATTATGTAATTGAATCTAATCGGAATTCTGATATTTAAGGATTAGTACAGTTTCTTCCTCATTAATATTTTGTGAACTAACCTATCCAGGTATCTGATATATAGCCTTCTTGAATCAATACAACTGCTTTCTCACTATGCCAACAATGATTTGTTCTTATGTGCTTCATTTAAGAGTGTAACTTATTTTGTGTGGTTTCTTGCAAAAGTTGTTGTGATGGGAAGCTTTGATTCTTCTTGTTTCTTTGTAGCTATAATATCCTATTTAAGAAAAGAAAGTTGCATGATTAAGCCTGTTCATAGGGACTTTTGGAGCTATTTTCTTTGTTTGCTTGTCAGGAAATAAGTAACCTAGTAATAATATTTTTCCAATATGCAAGAGCATTGGTGTTGAACCCATATTGATAAGTGTATTAGATTTTTAACTTGTTTTATATCTATGTAGCAATTGGAGAGAAAAGTCTAAACCTTTGATACTTGTGTGTTTGCGTGGTTATTTGTTTGGGACACGATCTTTGCATATCACAGCTTTTGTGCTCTTTGATCACTTGGTGTATGATTGGCTCCATGTACAATTTCTCTTGTTCCCTGATTGCATTTTGTTAACCAAGTCTGCCCATGTTTTAATCTTCATCTAGAATGCGTTTTTGGCATAACTGAACCTGTAAATGTTGTTAATATTGCTTTGCCTTGAATATCGTATATTTCCTTCCATTTCCTATTGCTTCGAAGAATGTTACGTAGGATTCAGTTATAGCTATGCACAAGGAAACTGGAAGCCATCATCAATCTTGATGTATGGCTGTCAGAAATTTTAAGAATTTATTGTAGGTTTCGATAGTCTGGTGCTGGGCACATTTTTCTGCAAATGTAATTTTAAGAGCCAAAGAAGATTGTTTAGTGCCCATGGTGTGTCCCTGTATGCAAAATGACACACTAGTACTACAGAATCAGATGCAATAGAAATAAGCTGGATGCAAATCGAAAATTGACAGAAGTAAGATCTCTCTAGACAAACTTTGTTCAATTTATAACTGAATTGAAAAATATTACAAAATAGAGGGGGAAACCCCTATTTATACAAAAGAGAGAGTAACCCTAACTTGATGCCCAAGTTACCCTTAAAGGGTACTTAGGCCCTTATTATATTGAAATGCAATACCACAAAGACATAGCACTAAAACATTCTTTTTTATGTGGTTGCGTGAGCCAAGAGAAAACATAGAAACAAAGAGAAACAGAGAAACTAGAGAAAATCAATTTTCAGAAAATAAGTTTTGGCAAACGTACAACATGAGTCCTTCGTTATTTATAGATTAAAGATTAACTATTTGGCCATTAGTCCAAATTGACTGAATCAAACATACATTATGGAATTTATTTATTGCCAGGCACTCAACTACTTGCCGACGGGCATGGCTAACTACTCTAGCTAATATATGCAAAACAGTTCAATAAAGACCAATGTGGCTCCACTAAGTCCAAGGAACACATCAATGCCCCTTGGGCTGAGCTGAAAGCATCCATGTTTTATCACACAAATGAGGGAACTTGGCATGAAAATCTTTTGTAGTGAACCACTTGGCTTGAGTTGGAAGGGGGTCACACGGTCCCACCCAATAAGAGAGCTTGGTGCCTTGATGTATCAAATGTGTTCACATGTCCAACAGCGTATGTTTAGATAATGGAGACTGGAAAGCTAGAATGTTGTGTGTGAGATGAGATAAGGGAACTTCCTCTTCCAGCTGGGGTGGTTCAAGCATCTTCAAGTTGTTCACATTAATGATTGATGGATGCCTAATTGGTCTGGAAGGTCCAATTTGAATGCATTCTAGCCTACCTGCTAAAGAATTGTATAGGGGCCATATTGGAGAGGCTGGAACCTATGATGTCGCTATCCCTTAAAACACTGCCTGGGAAAATAAAGCCATACTTTGCCCCCAGCCATGATCTGTGCTGGAACTTGGTGTCTATCCTGCTAGGCTTTATACTTGGCCTGCGCATATTCAAGAGTATGTTGGACCTGGTTATGTATTTGGGCCAAGGTGTTTTGAAATGAAGAAGCATGTTGTTGTTTCTCTGCTGGTGAGGGGAAAGAACAGAGGGGAACATGATCAATATCTCCTGCAATAGGCTGAAAACCATAGCACACTTTAAAGGAGAATGGCCCATAGAGACGTGAACCGCTTGGTTATAGCTGTGCTATACAATGTGCAAATAATTATCGCATTGTTTATGCTTATGGTAGAACATGTACAGGGCATGAATGAGGGTGCAGTTGACCAGCTCTGTTTGGCCATCCATCTGGGGAAGAAAGGCGATGGAAAATTGTAGTTTACAACCCAACAAATGCCAAAGAGTTTCCAAAAATAAATAAGGAACTGGGAGTCTCTATCTAAGATGATGACGATGGGGAGGCCAAAATGTGCTTACACATAAGTGAAAAACAGATCTGCAGACTTATGAACAGTGAGTTCTTTGGTGCAGGGAATAAACTATAAAGATTGTCCTCTTGGAAAAGTGGCATACATTGACAAAGATGGCATTATGTGGGCAGTTTGTCATAGGAGTGTTACAGCCCAGATCGTCCGCAGTGTTACCGCTCAAACTAGCACCTCTTGGCAAATCAAGGCTATGTAGGCCTAGTGCTATAACAGTAAGCTTGAGAGAGAGTTAGACCCAATGTCACCACAGTCTAACCTCTCAACACTTCGGGTAACTCCAAAACCCAGGGGGAGACCCTAATCAATGAATGATACCTGCAACCACCACCAAACCACAAATACCTTCCACGAAACCTTAATAGCTATGATCAGTGCCTAATTGGAGTCAGACAATATCAAATCAAGACACAAGAATCATATGTAAATGGAGTTATTCATCTTATCACAGATTCCAAATAATTCATGCCTTTCAAGGCAATTTCACATCTTCCAAGGCAATGTCACACATCCCAAGGCACTGACTCCAAAAAGTGCACCCTCAAGGAAAAGAGGACAATTGAACTATGGCAAAGTTGTAGGACAAGCCAGAAATACCACACACCCTCTAATTCACCAATTACAAGGGTTTCACATATCCCAATGCACTTCCCCATAAGAGGATGCCCTCTAGGGTTTGTGGATAAAACCCTAGGGAATTTTTTTAGGGTGGACTAGAAATACCAAATCATGGCTATTTTTGGATTTTCGAATGTATTTTGATTTTTAGGGTTTTTTCCGGTAGTAAAATATGTTTGTATATTTTTTGCATAAAATAAAACATGTAAAAATTGATAAAAAAGAGGATTGATAGATAGGGTATTAGATTCTTGTCTCAAACCCTAGGGATATGAGAGATCAAGGCTAATGTCCCTCCCCTTGAGATGGTATTCAATTCTTGCAACTAGGGCTAAGCTAGAAACCTCAAGGGTTAGGTAGCGAAACCCTAATTAGGGAAAATAGAGAAGTCCAAGGCCCAACAAAACAATGGAGAGCTCCTTTGTAGGAAGGTCTCCTCAAGCAAGTTGATAAAACATTAGCAAACCAACCCTAACTCAGTCCAAAGCAATTCAAGAGAAACGTTAAACTAGGGTTAGGACATAAACTTACCAACATTAACCAAGAATGAGCAAGATAGTGTGTCTTAGGTCACTCTTGAGCATGACTTATTACTAGTCTAGTATAAACTTAGCATGTGCAAGATCAAACCCTGGAACATCATCAATTCATCCTTCAAGCAAAAAAGCCATCCAAGAGAGAGGTGCGCATAGCTTCAAGTGCTCTAATATACCAAGAGAAAAAGAAAAGAATTCATAATTTGAACCCTTGTCCATGATTTACAAATGAGGTAAGGGGTTGTCTTATTTATATGAAACAAACCTCATCCTTTTACAAATTTGAGCCTACAAAGTTAATGACAAATTATAAAATTTAAGGTTAGTGCACCTACAAACTGGGGACTAAGCCATACAATGACATAAAATAAGAATAAAAATGTGAAATTAGTCTCCTCCAAGTGCAAGATGAGCCAAAAGGAGGGAGTCATGCCTTGACTAACCCCAATAGGTGCTTGTCTCTCATTGCCCTCCTTTTTAGCAATGTAGGATTCTTCTTTAAGGATTGACATCATGTGTATGGAGACCAGGAGGAGGGGTTTTGCATCAAAACAATAGGTCCAAGTGGGCATAATGAGATGTGCTAAACCGGGTATGACAGCCCTTACATGTGTAATCACCTCTACAAAGCAAAACATAGTGTGGCCACGAGTCCCAATGAAAGAGCACCGAATACCCACCCAAAGGGTAGTCAGCAGAGCCACAAGGTCAACACCTCCTTGAGGTGACCAAGGGGACCAACCATAACCTAATCAGGGGTCTTTAGCCCCAAAATCAACACTCTACATAATATAGCCCCCAAAACTTGGCCCTTACAAAAGAAAAAGAAACCCCTCACTCTAGTACATCTGGAAAGAACACTTCAGACACTTTGAGGCATAACAACTGGCTCCAACTGCAGGACATGCGCTCTGTTGCCGCCTAATACACACCTGGGGGGGACGCGGCAGGAAACCTTCAAGCCGCTTGGTGTGTCCTTGGGGGCAAGTGAGAGTCAAGTGCTGTCACCTGATTACTCGACTCCTCCGTCTAGGCTTACTCCTAGCGAAGCCAAGGGGGGTGGTCCCTATGAAAAATAAACTAAGGCTTTTAATCTACAACAAAAGATAAAAGTCTAATCTAGGAGTTATGAGATGATGAGATGAAAAATTAACAACTAAGCACTGCTTGCAAATTAAATCAATTGATTAACCCAACACAAGATAGATAAGCATTCACGACATGTATGATTGAAACCTAAAACATGGAAAATAAATGACCAATGCCGAGAATGTGAAATGCATGCGATTGCTGCTGTGTAGGGTTGCTTGTGTAGTCTCAGTGAAAGTATTGTAGTGTCTCAGTTGGTAAATTTTATGATTATTAAATGAGTGGATTAAGGAGTGGGTTAATTCTTGGTTTGGCCCAAAAGAAATCTAACCTTCGAACTGAGTGCTCTAGCAACCTTACCAAGTGTCCAACCAAGAGCGGATGAACCGGCTTAAGAACTTGCCAACTCTGTGGATTTAGTCCATGCAACCTCCCGAGTTCTTAGGATTCGATTCTAATGGATTGTCCTGTTAAAACTAAGTACCTTGCACCCGTTTCTGATTGAGCCAACTGTTCTGACTAAGTTGTAGTAGTCAAGAGCATAATTCGAGTTTGGGGCGTTGTTCTTTTTATTAAAATGTGTGAGTGGATGATTAATCTACACTAAACCCCAAGAATAAAGCAAAGGGGGGTTAATTTTAGGATTAAATTTTAAGAACAGAATAATAATTGAATAAAACACAAAAGCATATGACAAAATGATAAACGGGTCCTCGGAGGACGTTGTGTGCTTGAGTGAGTTGTTTAATTACTATTGCTCAAATGAAACTAATCTAAAACGAAAAATTAGAAAAAGTTCCGAAAAAATTAAAAAAAAATGAAAAAATGTGCGAATCCCCCCTAGGGGGATTGGGGTCAGGCGCTGGAAATTGCCTGCTATGCTCTTTTTATTTTTTTGTGTTACAATATGAAGCTTGAAATAGAATACTGCTTGCCCTTTATGCTTAGGGAACAAGTCAGTTTAAAATATATTGCGAAAGTAAAACAGTGCTTGAGCAGCTGCTTCACAGGGTGGTTCTGGGAGCTTCAGGATGACTTTTCTGTGAGTTTTATAACTCCAACTTGCTAAGAACATAAAACAGACCAGCGAGCTAAAGTTGGTTAGAAATTATGATCAGAACACTTTAAGGGTGTTCTGATAATGCTACAAACTGTCAAAATCACAACTAATGCAACTAGTACGTAAAGAAAATGTTTTTTGTGAAATTTTTGGATCTTAGACTAACTTTTAAAATGAAATTAAACTCTAGGACTGATATGAAAAAAAACAGACCAGCAAGCTAATAAGAAAGTAAAATGCCTAAAAAAACAACTTAAAACTAAAACTACTTCTTGATGCAAACTAAGCCTAAAAACTAGATCTAAATGATGCAATAAAATGAGACAGGAAAGTAACTAGTAAGACAAGCTAGGGAGCTTGCCTTGCTAGGATCTTTGGCTGCCCTCTTTCAAGTTGCAAGCCAAATTAAAAGCCTAACAATGCTAGATATTTCTTTTATAAGCACTTTTCCTTAGCAAAACTTAGATTTTTTTGAATTAGGTGCAAGCTTAAGGAAACTAGATCTACTTCTTATGATATTAAAACTTGAGATCTAGAATAAAATAGAACCGTAACCAATTTAGATTAAAAAGATGGATCTTGAAGATGAACCCTTGGGGGTTTGAGCATTAATTTTGGGCAATGGAGATGTTCCCTTGAAGGACCGGAGAGATGGAGCTTTGTTCGAAGATTCTGGAAGATGAGCAAGCTAACATGTTTGGTACTTCCTCCAGCGTAGGTTACCTGCAAAAAGATCTCACAACACTTGCACAAGGAGATTAAAAATACCTATGTCTACAAATAAAAAGAATAATCGAAGATGTAAGTTCAAACAAGAATCTATATACCTTTGTTAGTCTTTCTACCATTCAACAACAACAAATAATCTATAAAACATTACCTGATGTTCTTACTGAAATTAATTTCCTTCCAAAGACAGATCTATCTCAACAATATATAAGACATATGAAATCAATACAGATTACCTCATAAGCAAAGCTTAACACATCATGCCTCCACAGAACACTTCAGGACTAGCCTCCAAAGCCTTATTTTATTACTCAGATATTCGGAAAATGATACAACAATACCAGAGCAGAGGTTCCACCTTTAGATCCATAATAATGGACCTCAGCTCCTCAATTTATAGCAAATGGCAAGCCATGGGGTGCCAAAACCCTAAGGACCTTGATTGTAGAGCAAGGCAAGCTCTCAGCCAATAGGATGCATCACCTTACTTAGAAGAAAACCACTTAGAATGGAAGGGGCCACATTGAAACAACTCACAAGTGAAGAGAAAAAACGAGCATGTGATGTTGCCATATTCGCTGGAGCTTTTCGTTGGATGCTGCGATTGGTTGTTGTGAAATAGAAATTACACCAAATCATTTTTGGTGTGCCACCTCAATATGCCCCACTTGGATTCATCCAATAATAAAAAAAAAACAAAAGGCTGTCGAATAGAGATGAAGCCCACGTGAAGGAAATGGCGAATGGCATGATGTTTCCTTGCTGCGTTGGAAGGTGAGCTCAATTGGAGATTAGCTGGAAACTTATCCAAAATATAGGATGCAGTCGTGGAGGTAGCTGGCCCACACGAATGTAGAAGGCGGACTCAAGAGATGGCTCATGCTTACGTTGGACAATTGTTGGTGGGGTGGTTTAATTAGAAACTTATTACTTGTGTTATGCCACCTTATTGGAAGTAGGGGCCCACCACATACTTGACTTCTCCTTCAACAAAAACGCTCACGGCCAAGTGGAGGAGGTTGGCCCCACGTGAAAATGGTTCTACGTAGCTTGAGATATGAGGTATTCGCTCACCTTTCAATTTTGATTTTTAATATATGCTTTGACCTTTCCACATAATCGCCCACCTTAGTTGACCCTATGCCATGTCATTTGGCATGAGACAAATGCCAAATTTTTAATATTTTAAATTTTTGCTATGGTGCATTTTGATGCATTTTTGGCATTAAAGTGTCAATCTATAGCTCTAATAGGCAAAACTGCTCCACGGGATGCCTTGGTTGCCCGAAACATAGGAAAACTGGGTACCAAGGTAAAGAGGATGCTTTGAGCTTGAAAACGAGCATCCTTGCGTCAAAATCCGACTCCGGATCACACTTTTATCACCTTTTGAAATTTTTTAATTAAACCATTAAAAAATGGCTTAAAAATGCGAAAAAAATATTTTGCTCGGAATTGACTGAAACTTCAGGGGGACCTAGTACATGACCAAACGATAAAATTCTAGTGTCTAGCATGTTTATAAACATTACAAAATGGGCTCTAATAACCCCCTAAGGCCTAACCCCCACTTTGGGCATTCTAGCTTTGGAGGTGTAGGAGAAAACCTCACCGATTATACTCGGCTAAAGGCAAAGCATAATCGACAAGGGAAAAAAATCCTTGGAATACCTTCTTTGGTTGTCAAGTCCTAGGGAACCGAGTCACTCAAAGACCACCATGCTAGCATGCTTATTACAAACCTCGTGGGGCACGGTCATGTGCTACAAAATAATTAAAAAGGGGCCCTGAACAGGCCAAACCTGGAACTTCTGAACTTTGATAAGCACAAGTGACTTGTGCAATACTGGCGGCTCACTGAAGTCCAACTAAAATGCAACTTTAGGTGGTAACACGCTCTTCATGAGAGTGTATGAGAACCCCCGAGAATCTCTTGGGTGAACCCCCTAGAATCTCTTGGGTGAACCCCCTAGAATCTCTTGGGTACTTGTAGACCTTCACACACATCTAACAACTAAAGACATTAAATGCATCAGAGTCAGACACTTCCGTTCTACCTTGTTCAAAATGAAATGTAATGAAAATCGGATGACACAACAAATGCAATGCAGGGGCCAAAGTAAACGAGGAAATCAAATGAAACTATACCTACCTACCCTAATTATGATAATAAAGATGGGTCATGTGAAATCATACTGGCAATGTAGCCACCTGAGCATATTATTCATGCCAAGGTTTCTTCCTTTGTCTTTGGCAACAGTCCAAGACAAGACCACATCATTGACGAGCTGAATAGATGGTACTACCTCCGTCGGAATGGGGCTGGCATGATGGACAATATCGGGAACTTGGAAGCCTTCAAGCTCTTGCCACGGAGAAGGATCACCTTCACAAGCTTTTTCCATCCATGCTTTAATTGGGCTCAAGTAAAAAATGCCTCGATCATATACCTGTTTTCTACAATCTGTTTACCCCAAACGACCCTCAAAACTATCAAGGAACCCTGTATGATGAAGTTGAAACAATTTTTCCATGTTGTTCATAAACCCAAGCATCTGCTCGTCGTCATCGAAAATCTATCGATCCTTAAGGTTACTAGGAGCTAAAGGTATGAAAACTACTTGCATTATTCTTGATTCTAGAATGGCCTTGCAAGGGTGAAGAACAAAAGTAGATGTTGATAGGGAATTAGCCCACCGACTCTAAGCTCCGGGAATCACTTGTAAAGATAAGGCATTGAAATTCTTTGTGGCCAATTGCATTGCGTCCCTATACCTTTTCAACTTTTGATTTCACATGCAAACTTTCCTTTGACTTACATCACAATTAGGTTAAAATTGCCAACAATATCTAAAAACTCAATCCCATAATCTTTAGCTAACTCAAGGCCATACAGGAGAGATTCATATTCAGCCACATTGTTAGTACCTTTAAGTTCTAGGTGGAAAGAAAAACAATGACTATCAGCACAAGGATAAGTTAATACAATACCTGCACCGATACCTAACTGAGACTTGGCGCCATTGAAGTTCATCCCCAAAATTGATCAACAACACCGGTGGTGAAGGTTGTATATGATCCAATATCGCTTCGAGAGCAAACAATTTCATTCCCTAGATCTTCGGGCTATCCAAAACCTGCGTCAGTTTCTTAGAAGCATATTTAAGAGTGTTGGTTGAGATCTACCCTAGGAGAGGGTAAACTTGGTTGATCAAGATGTACAGTAGAATTCTCCATATGCAACCTTATATCATCCTCAATGGTGATTGAGTGTGGCCGAACCGAATCATGAAGGATCTCAAAGGTAGGTCTCTCGATGTCTTCAAAATTTATACTTCCCTTATTGGAGGAATCATGTATGGGTTCTGTTATCACACAACTTGTAGTTGCCCCTAGTGGTATCCCATCCGGGACGGTAGAGGAGATGGGCAACTAAAGAGGTGACCCAAGAGATGCCACGGTTCCCAATGCAAGGTGGGAGTCACGTCAACCGAGGCACTCTTCGCTTTAGATCTAGATAAATCAAGACCTAGGGGGAGACCCTATAACCAATCAAAGATGATTGGACCCAAACAAAGGTTCCTAGGGATAAGTAAATGATGAGTTACGGAAACCAATGCAAGGTTAAGTGGACCTAGAAATTAAAGTATGGTTGATGATGGTTTGAGAGATGATTAGTGTTTCAACCAATGTATGATTAAGGCCAGATGATTAGTTATAATGACAAGATATAGTACCATGTGTTACACAAGTGGGTCCTACTTTCTTGGGATATGTGAAATGGCCTAAAATGGACCCACAAGGTGAAATTAAGGGATGCAATTGGCACTAGAGGATATATAATGGGTAGATCTATGGATCTAAGTTGAAATTAGGAGTACCCATGTACCGGATCTAAGCTTTGACACAATTCCCAAGGAGTGCGACTTGCTTGAGGAGGACTAGTGCCTTGTTGGATGGGTTAATGGAGTCAAAAGGTATGTCAAAGTGTAGATCGGGACACCTAGAGGTCAAGACAAGTGGGCTAATTGAGATAGTGTGGTTGGATCTTGCTAGATCTAGGTTTTCATGAAATGACCCAAGTGGACCACAATCCCTTAAAACAAGGAATGCTACCCCCAAGGCAGATCATCACAAAATGATACTCTAGACCTAGGTTTCAAGGTATGCCCGTTCCAAATCCGCAAAAATCTCAACCACCCACGTCCTCAAAGTGGGCAAACTCACTCACCCAAGGAAGTGCGACCTTGCTCAAGGAGGGCTAAAAGGTGGATAAGGTGTGTCAAATCAAGTCCAATGGCCACCAAATTGTAGATCCAAGTAGCTTAGGCACCGATCTATGTGGATCTAGAAAATCAAGTCAATCCAAGGGTTAGATCTTACTAGATCTGAGTTTTAAGGTGCCAAGTAGTTCAAAAGGGGGTTTTAATCCCTTAAAATGTGGAATGATGCCCACAAGGTAGAAATCACCCAAGTAAAAGTCTAGGGGTAGGTTATCAAGTGTGTAGATTGCAAATCAAGCGGGATCTCACCTACCCATATGCTAGATCAAACCCAACAAGCCTCTCCAAGGAAGTGCGATTTGGTTCAAGAGGGCTATATTGCCTTGAAAAGTGTGTCAATTTTAACCCAATCACCACCAAACTATAGATCCAACTAGGGGTGGATGCTATAGAGGTGGGTTCTTAAGATCTTTTCAAAAGCAAGGCTAGATCTAAGTAGATCTAAGAAAAACCAAAATTGGGGTTTTAATTAATTAGGGTTTGTGACCAATGAAGATAGAATGGATGGAAAGAGGCACATACCTTGTAGATCTTACCTCAATTGCTTATGGCCATCTTGCAAATTGATAGCATTCTCCTATGTGTATATTCAAGAGTGAGATCCAAGAGCTCCAACCAAAACGTCCTCCTCCAAGATAGCCAAATCGTCCTCCTCCTACAAGACAAGATCAAAGAAACAAGTCAAGTAAGATGATTATGAAAATGATAGAAAGAAAGATGTAATAGAAAGCATCAACTATGTCACAAAGATACAATAATGACTCCCTGTCACAAGATCAACCCAAGAGAGAATATGTGGATCCCTCCAACAATAACCCTCAAGAAATCGCCCTCCTCTCCATCAATTCGACTTTCCTGCAAGAAAACTAATAGAAGCACCAAAATCCACAATGATACATAGAAGAGATACTGTATACTCAATATGCAAGAGAATCCACAAGACAAGCGAGATATGCTCCACAAAGAAGTGTTCTATTCCAATATTCCATAGCTCCAAAGGTGAGCTATACAATAGGGGGTCTCCTCCTTATATAGGATAATAAAGACCAAAACCCTATACCACTCTACAATACTACATCAAATGAGTGGTTGAGATTAAAAGATCTCATTACATGATCAATGGCTAATAATGAATTATAACAATATATCACAGTGGATCATCCAATATAATGATGACGTCCTAACTAAATGGCACAAAGTGAGGATGACGTCATCCACTAGAGGGGTAAAAGTACAAAAATCCACCTCATATTGACTAGGACATAACATAAGAAGCACATGGTGGGGCTAGGAGGCATCAATCCTTACTAGTTCATCCCCAAGGCACAATAAAATATGTCCAAGATAATATAAATTATCAAATCTGTCCTCAAAATCTGTGACAGACAAGCAGTAAAAGACCTCCTGTGATCGCTGTGGGCCTACCCACATGGTGAAAACTGGCTGGAAGATAGTGGGATCACCCTGGAAGACCTCTGTGAAAACCAAATGCCAAAACCTTGCCTCAATTGCCCAAATCGAATTCCTCAGCGACCACTTTATCCCATTTTTTAACTGCCTCGGTAACTGTGAAAGTGCCAAAACTGCCTCCTAGGGCATCTGCACTGTCCAACTAAGCCCACCAGGCTCTCCAGAAGGGGGGGTAAATGATAAAAACAAGTGGTTGGACTACCCCCTCCTCATACAACGCCCTAGGTGAACTGGCCTCTCATGGCCCCTGCTGCTCAGGCTGGGAAATCAGCCCCAAATCTGGTCAACAGGTGTAAAACTGCATCAATCACTGTCAGAAGTGCCCGGAACTGAAAGATAAGTGTCTCATTGGATCCAGAAGACCCAAATCCACTAGGAATGTGTACTCATACACCATGGGTTGCCCTTTTGGGCCAGCTGTAGGGTCCACCATATATGGACAGTGCATAATCTGATGATCTGAAGTAATAATAAAACCTGCTGAACTGCATCAATCATCATCTGAACCATATGTCCATCATATGATATCATCATCAAGTATGTGGGACCATCAATCATCATCAATAGGTATATATATATGGCCCACATCATCACGGATCCCAATAATATACAACCAAGGATAAATCACATCAGTAGACTAAGACATGCTTCTCTAATCATTCTCACAGCCAAGCTCAAAGTATAACATCCATTCAGTGGCATTAATTAAGTTAGCATATTCTTTCGTTATAAAATTACTTGCACAATAGTTCAAATGACAAACTCACCCATTGGACATGGTCAAACTGCTAGTGAAGGATGAAGGCTGGGAACAAGGTTGGGCCAAGGGGTTGACTTGTCTAACTTAACTCAAAAATACTTTGGACTGGGAGAAGGGGGAAGCTACAAACTCTGTGCTGGACAAAATAACACGGGGGATGGCTGTGCCTCACAAATGGATAAGTTGTTTAGAGAGTGCTTATTCAACTTAGGCATCAAGTTGATCCAGGTTCATTAGGATCATTCAATTTCATTTCATGGCCTTTTTGGCCTACATAACCCTTCGGATCTCAGGTGTGTTGATAAGCACAACTAGTTGCAGCTTGCATCCAGGGCATGTTTTCGTTTACATATAAGGTCAGCAATTGTTTAGATATAGCTTTTAAGAACCATTGCTTTTTGGACCTTTCTTATACTCTTCGAGGAGTATTTTTAGCTGTTCATCGCTCTTGCCCTTTTTAGTTCCCATGGGAGAATTTATAAGTTTCCATAAGTAGTACATGAGCTTTCAGTTTTAGCCAACATCATCTCAAGTGACTAGGGGGAGTTTGAGCCAATGCCAAACATCGGGACAACCGACCAGAATGATTTAGGCCTACAATCCAACTCACCAACGGCAAGTTTTGTCACCAACTTAGAGCTGAGACACTGAACATACAGGGATGCGGTCCAAACACAGAGGTAGAAAAATGGGGAAGTCCTCAGTATCAGAAAGTCAAATTAGACAGGTCAAGGTTTGAAGTCAAATAGGAAAGTCATGTATGGACGGAGTCAAGTGAATATGGAGCCTACACTAGCAGACAACTGGTGTCAAGAAAGACCATATCTATGTAAGGTGGAAAACCAATGGGTTTTGTTAAATGACCTAAATGTGCAAGCAATTATCCATTTTATGATTTATAGTTCATTTTAAACAGTTTGCCACATCAGGAATAATATACCAAGCAGATGTTGTGAACATGATTAAATCAACAAGATAATATTCCACAGTCAATGATAAAATATCCATAGATCATACAACATCATCATAGTAATAAACATCATATACCATCTGAAACACTGCTGCAATACATCTCTAAGCACTGAACTGAAACTGTATGGGATAAAGGGTCACATCGGTCATCAAATCTGAACTCTCAAGGCTCAGCCTTGACACAAGGTCTAACATAATTCTGAATAATACACTGCTCTGATCATGAGTGATCACAAAATATACAATCATCATAGACAATCATCATACACCATAGTAGCCCTGCTACTATGGTGTGATAACAGGTTCTTCGACCTATTTCCAACAATCCATACCCACATCATCATCGTCATAAGAGAAACACACATCATCATATCCATGGAAACCATCTTCTTTAGCTGAAATATCCTCAAACCTCTCATTTTCAAAAGATCTGTCTTTATGGGCGAAAGAGAAATGAAGGTTTACCAAATTGCCATCACCAAAAGGACAAGGAGAAGCATCCACCACACCTTCATCAACCATGTCTTCATCATTTTTCTTACCTGGAAGCAATTCTTCGATAAATACCTCTTCATATTGCTTGAAATGTATATGAAAATCCGGCTCGGCCTAATCTAGATTGACCCCTTCTTTTCTTCCAAATGGATGGAAAGGTTTGTGGATTTCTTCTAAATTGTTTGATATAGGATCGTAGGTCGGAGCACCAAGGAACTTCCAATAATCATTGTCTTCAAGAATCTTGCCATTTTCTTGCAAGAGGCCCAAGATATGATAAAATATTTCTAAATGAGGGTAAGGAGAACTCACCATTTCCTTGCGTTCTTCAATTTCTTCAATTAGGCCCTCTTCATCTTCATTTTTTTGAGCCTCATCCTCTTTGTCTTCAGGAGTACCTTCTTCTTCGGACATAAGGCCTAGAATGTTATCGACAAGATCTTGATCAATGGTTTATTCATCATGGATTTCTTCGACGAGGTCTGCTTCATGCTCTTCTAGGTTTGGGATGATCTGATCATCTTTTCTATGTTTTTCTTCAATATTTTCTTTAAGATCTTGATCTTCTTCTTGGATTTCTTTCTTGAACAAGCCCTTCACTTCTTCGACGTAGGGCATCCATCTCTTGCATTGTTTCAGGCACCAATAACTGCACAATACCTCTATCAATTCCGCAAGAGAGGATATTGTACCTTTGTGTAGGCATTTAAACCAAGCAAGGGACTTTTCTTGCAATTGCAACACATATGACTTCATGTAAGCGTCTTCATCCTTGATACCGAAATCAGGAGCATTTTCCAGAAACTCTTTGACATGGTCCAAGTGATCATCATTATGATCACAAAATTCTATCATGAACGTCTTTGGTAACTCATCTAAAGTGCTCGACAAATCGAGAGGAGCAAAACGATCTTCATAGATTTTTTTCTTGAACAAGCTCTTCACTTCTTCAACGTAGCGCATCCATCTCTTGCATTGTTTCGAGCATCAATAGCTGCAAAATACCTCTACCATTTCCGCAAGAGAGGATATTGTACCTTTGTCCAAGCCTTTAAACCAAGCAAGGCCCTTTTCTTGCAAATGCAACACAAATGACTTCATGTAGGCGTCTTCATCCTTGATACCAAAATCAGGATCACTTGCTAGAAACTCTTTGACATGGTCCAAGGGGTCATCATCATGGTCATAGAATTCTATCATGAACGTCTCTAGTAAGTCATCTGAAGTGCTCGATAAATCAAGAGGAGCAAAACGGTCTTCAAGGATTTCTTGGACATGCTCCTTCTTGGGAAGGGAAATCACAGCCTTTATAGTTTTTTTCAAAGGACGCCATATCATCTTATTATTAATAGCTCAGATTTGTTGTTTTGAATTGCACTTCTTTGATTTATTTTCTTCAATGGAGTCGCCAAATAGGACTCGCAAGGTTAGTCGTTAACAATAATCCTATCAAAGTACAAAGCAAAACTTACCTCTTGGATTTGTTCTTGTAGACTACATCTTTATTTTTCTTCAGTAGAGTCGCCAGGAGAGACCTGCCAAGTTAGATCAAAATTCAAAACAAATCTCACCAAAGTAAAAACAAGAACATACTTGAGTCACAGAAAAAATGTTGGATGTATTTGAAATATAAATGGATTCATCCTAGGAATCCCTCTTCAATGAAACATCGTCATTGTTCTTTGAGTTCCTCGACAACGACGCCAAAAATGTTATTGCTCAAACTAGCACCTCTTTGCAAATCAAGGCTATGTAGGCCTAGTGCTATAACAATAAGCTCGAGAGAGAGTTAGACCCAATGTCACCACAGTCTAACCTCTCAACACTTCAGGTAACTCCAAAACACATGGGGAGACCCTAATCAATGGAAGATGCCTGCAACCACCAACAAACCACAAATACCTTCCACAAAACCTTAATAGCTATGACTAGTGCCTTATCGGAGTAACAATATCAAATCAAGCCACAAGAATCATATGTAAATGGAGTTATTCACCTTATCACAAATTCCAAATAATATCATGCCTTTCAAGGCATTTTTACGTCCCCCAAGGCAATGTCACACTTCCCAAGGCAACCACCCCAAAAAGTGCACCCTCAAGGAAAAGAGTCAAATTGAACTAGGGCGGAGTTGTAGGAGAAGCCAGAAATACCACACACCCTCTAATTCACCAATTACAAGGGTTTCACGTGTCCCAATGCACTTCCTCAAAAGAGGATGCTTTCTAGGGTTTGTGGATAAAACCCTAGATAAGATAAGATAAGATAATTTTATTAATGTCCAAAAATGACCGCAAAAAGTAGGTCAATGTGACCGTGCGGTACCATGATAATAATACAAAGTGGGAGCGTAAAAGTAGCTCCTATAAAAAGATAAAAGCAAAAAACTAACCAAACCCTAGTCCTATAAATGGAGAGCCAATCTCGTAGAAAAATATATACAAAGAGAGATACAAATAGGACTGATCCAAGGAAGGAAAGTGGATCCAAGAGCTGTGATGCAAAGATGGTGACGGTGAAACTATCATGGGTTACGGAAAGCATTGGAAACACTGGAAGCACTAGAAGTATCTCTCCTACCATTCGAGGCTAACTGAAGGAAGCTCAAAATAGTACTCTCTCTAGAGGAAGAGCTAGAAGAGGAACTAAAATGAGTTGCGCGTCGCTGCCTGGAGTAGGGTGCTTGACGCTGCAACCTAGAAGAAGTTGTTTGTCTGTAGCAATGGGGTCGAGAGTGTCCTTGTCTTTGGTGTTGGGCGAAGGTAGAGATGTTCTATCGTGTCCTCTAATAGAGTGGTAAAGGTTTGTGTCATCATCTATCTGTTTCTTGGTGCCCCTAGAGGAAGGAAGCACTGAAAAGAAAGAAGTGATACGCTGAATGGAGCCTAGTCCTAACTGAGAATGTTGCTGAAGGGTGAAAGAGTGAAGCCGAAGGGCCTCCTGCAAGTATAAGGCTAGACATCTCTGATCGGGGTATCTGAAAAATCTAGCCAAAGTCTGGAGCTCTGTGAGAAGAATGTCCCTGAAAAGGCAATGAAATCGCCCGCGGATCTCATAGTAAATAGGACATCAAGAGATGACGTGCTCCTCGGTCTCAACCTCTCGAAGGTGCATACCTGGCAGGTCCTATCTGACCGGTCGAGCTGTTGATTTGTCTCTACCCTAGAGCGAAATTTTAGGGTGGACCAAAAATACCAAATCATCACTATTTTTGGATTATTGAATTTATTTAAATTTTTAGGGTTTTTTCAAGTAGTAAAATATGTTTATGTATTTATTGCATAAAATAAAACATGTAAAAATTGATTAAAATGAGTATTAATAGATAGGATATTAGATTCTTGTCTCAAACCCTAGGGCTATGAGATGGTATTCAATACTTGCAACTAGGGCTAAGCTAGCAACCTCAAGGGTTTGGTAGCAAAACCCTAATTAGGGTAAATAGAGAAGTCCAAGGCCCAACAAAACAATAGAGAGCTCCTTGGTAGGAAGGTCTCCTCAAGCAAGTTGATAAAATGCTAGAAAAAACCCTAACTTAGTCCAAAGCACTTCAAGAGCAACGTTAAACTAGGGTTAGGAAATGAACTTACCAACATTAACCAAGAATGAGCAAGATAGTGCGTCTTAGGTCACCCTTGAGCATGAGTTATTACAACTAGTCTAGCATAAACTTAGCATGTGCAAGATTACACCCTAGAATATCATCAATTCATCCTTAAAGAAAAAAAGATATCCAAGAGAGAGGTGCGCATAGCTTCAAGTGCTCCAATATACCAAGAGAAAAAGAAAAGAGTACATAGTTTGAACCCTTGTCCATGATTTACAAATGAGGTGAGGTTGTCTTATTTATATGAGACAACCCTCATCCTTTTACAAATTTGAGTCTACAAAGTTAATGACAAATTATAAAATTTAAGGTTAGTGCACCCACAAACTAGGGATTAAACCATACAATGACATAAAATAAGAATAAAAATGTGCAATTAGGCTCCACCAAGCGCAAGGTGAGCCAAAAGTAGAGCATCGTGCCTCAATTAACCCCAACAGATGCTTGTCCCTCAATGCCCTCCTTTTTAACAATGTAGGCTTCTTATTGAAGGAATGATGTCATGGGTATGGAGACCAGGAGGAGGGGTTTTGCATCAAAACAATAGGTCCAAATGGACAAAATAAGGTGTGCTAAACTGGGTATTGTTATCACATACATAGTAGCTGGAGCTACCATGATGCAGCAGACCATATTTTGCTTCCAGTCAGTGCTAGTTCTACATGAGTTGAGCATATTTTCATCCAGTGATCATCAGTGGTGGATTCTTTCAGAGCTTGTCAGAGCCTACAGAGTAGCCCAACAGTATCCCATGTCATGACTTGGCCTTGCATGCCCCCATTGAGAGGACTTGGTTTAGCTATGGTTCACTTAGTAAAGCAGGCAACTGATCTATTCTCCCTTGCCCATGAGCTATTAGAGTTGGTCTTCATGATTGTATTCTGAGATAGGTATATGGTTGAGCAGGTATACATGTTGCATTTGGGTGTAATTGCTTGTCTCTCTTACTTATATTATTAGCTTTGACTTAACATCGTGACGGGTAGTGGTGATTGTATTATTTGTTGCTATTATGGACTTGATGTGAGTGGATAGATGATCTTGAGTGTTAAGACTTTTTCATATTCTCACTAGTATTTCCTACCTTATGCAAACTTAACTTAACCCGTGTTATGTGGGGCATCACTTCTTATGTCTCCACCCATCCAATATCTTCCATCCTTTGATTTGACCGTTGACTTATAACTTTGACTTGTGAGATTGAGGAGCTTTCTCCCACTTTGACCTCTGTATTTTATAGACTCCATGTTGTTTTGTGTCTCGGCTCTGAGTTGTGCGACAAAACTTGCCAAAGCCTTGACCCTTTTGGGTCGAAGGAACCTGTCAGTGTTGGGTTTTGAGCCTTGGCAATTTGGGATTCTGAAGCCTTGACCTTTCTGGTCGGTTACCCCCAATGTCTAGTCCTGATTGTGAATGATTCCTGCCAATTGACCCCATGCTTCACTTATGGGCCAGGAGTATCTGTTGGTGTTGTGACATGAGCTAAGACTAGCTAGTTGCTCGATTTATGTCAGCTAGATTCGAAGGAAGTTGTCCTATCATCATTACATGCATTAGTATGACTTGTTATATCCAAAAATGCTGGCCAAGAAGCCCAATGAAATTCAATGTAAAGACCCTTGATGAAAGCTACGAATAGTTGTGGTTTTCAGCACATGCAGAATCATAAAAGGGTCATGGTATGAAAGGGCCAATTAAAAACATATGTGCATTTATTGAAAATCAAAATGATAATTGGCCATTGTTATTATGTAATGATTATTCCTCACGGAGCCCAAAAGGGCGTGGATGTGGGATGGAGTAAGGGATTGCTAATTTTAAGAGTCCCCTAGAACCTCAAAGTTACAGTTGATTGTGCACTTAGCACAATGGTTCTAGAAAAGATCCTCATGGAGCCTAAATCAGGCTTGGATGAGAGTAATAGGACACGTTAGAGTTGAATGGACGCTTCTCAATCAACTTATTCCATCTGTGAGACACCTACTTTCCCTAGTGTTATCTGTCCTATACATGTCACTTTGGATCCCCTTTTGTCCCTTATTTTTCAAGAGATCACTATGATGAAGTTAAACGTCAATCCCCCTTATCCTAGCCTTGTTTTATCCATCTCACCCATCATAATAGTTTGGTTAAGTTTGTGAGCATATGTAAAGGGCTTCATGAAGGAGCATGTAGTTATTTAAACAAGTCTTATCTTTGATGATTGATTGATATATCACCATTGTCATGTTATTAATGTGTAGTTGGCTAATAATATGAATAAGAGAGCATCATTTACCCCTCATGCATTGCAGGATCATTTAGATTCCAGTTCAGTCATCAGTTTGGCTATATTTGACTTGATCAATGCAAGTCATGAGGTAGATGTGACTACAGTTTTTTGAGATCGCTTATTTATCACCTAGATGGGTTCAATACACCATTCCATGCTTCAATTGGTCATTATTGGTCATGATTCAAGATTTTTATGGTTTATTATTATTATTATTATTGCCATATTTTATTTATCGAACATGGTGTTGGCTTCCAGATGCATAATCAGATAGATTCATGAGGTTCTAATAGTCATTATTAGTGGATTTGAGGTTTTTGTTTCCCTTGGCATACTTAGTTTGTTGATTTGGGAAAGGGAAATGGAAATAATGGCACATTTATTCTACAACATTAAAATCAACATTTTAATTCAATGAAAAGTGACCATGGCTACTCCAAGAAAATTGATTTGGCTAGTGTATGGCTAGGAAATGACGTGGGATGACTTGATATGATGTCTAGAGGCTCTATGGATCATTCTTCATGTGTTTCTCTCAGTGTTGGGGTCAACACTTGTTTGTGGCTTGCCTAGGGAGGACATCCTCCATGTGGGGTGCACTTCACCTTGGCATATCTTGACATTATTGATGTATCTTTTATATTGTTGTATTCAGGGCACTTGAAGGGAGACGTGACCCCTTGGTGACCCCCCACATCATGTACCACATTTTATATTTCATTATTGTGATGTATTTATCTTACCTTGGGCGCTAGAGGCAAAAGTGCAACCCCCCTCTTGAGCTTGATCCATGTATCTTTTAAAAAAATAGATCTCCACCATTGATGATCTTATAATCTCAACTGTTGGATAAAAGTTAGTTAGAAAGTGGACATCACTCTTCTCCTATTTAAGAGAGATGATCCCCTCATTGTAAAGGATTGGGACTTTTGGCATCAAAACTATTGAATAGAGAGAAATATTTTGTGATCCAAATACTTGTGTAATTGTGGATTAATGTTTGTGATGGTGATTGAAATTATCTTTTGCTTGCATTGAAAGATATTGGTGAATAGTTCTCACATATTTGGATCCATATTTTTACTGCAGGAAGAGAGACTGATTTTGAGAGGGGCGCATTGGTTGAGGGGACTCACTCTGTCTCTTTCAAAATTTTGGTTTAATAATTAATAGGGAGTGGTTTTATCTTAGTTATCAATTATTCTTATCTTTTGTCTCTCATTTGTATTTCTTCTTGCCGATCTAATTGATTGTATCTTGGTTTGGCAGGGAGGAAGGGCTCATTGGGTCATTGGGTGCTTCATTTGGATGAGGGCTTCAACAAATCTCTCATTTGATCTATGCAAGGATAATCTTCACCATTTCGGCAATTATCTACAGTGACTAGGTAAGTGTTTCACATCTCTTTCCTCTATTTTATTTTCTATCCATTTGTCACTCTCTAGAATACAAGTTAAAACCCTCAATAAAATTTATAAAATTTCTCGGGGTCACATTTCTTGGAATTCTAGCAAATCCTTTTTGGGTTATATTCTTCACCCCTAAGCCACATTAGCCTCTTTGAGGCATCATCTTTTGGGACTCCATCTGCCCTGTACTGAAGGCACTAGTTAATAGGCAGTTAGCCCTCTTTGGATAATTGGTCATTTTTCTTGTTTTTGTGATCTCGTCTTTGCTTGTGGTTTCAAACATTGTTATATCTATCATCTAGCAAGCCATCTTGGGTGTTAGGAGGTTCTAATTGTCTTCTAAATCATTTTCCTGGGCATCTTCAAGTTTTACCATTCAAATCTCCTCAGGGTAGTGACTTAGCCATTTTCACCTAGCACCATCATCCTAGATCTTATGCATCATTCTTTAGTTACCAAAATAATCTATCTGGATTGTCTTTCCATTCCTTTAAGCCTCACAATCCCTAATATTTCATTATCGGTGGCTATCTCTAGTTGGTCTCGGGTTTCATCAGCAAGATACCTTACGTACTCTATATCCATAGTTTGATCTGGTGTCTTAGCTTTAGATCTTTCCTTCTAGGTTGGATCAAGGTCTCCCCCTTTGCTACTCTGCTTTAAGTGGCATAAAGTGAAGAGAATCCTGATTGGCGTGACAACTGATCCATTCCGGGGATCAGGATCCTCTAAGATCACCTCTTTAGTTGCCTAGCTCCTCTATCGTCCTGAATAGGATCATCTTAAAAAGGGGCAACTACAAGGTGCATGATAACAGGTATGACAGCCTTTATACGCGTAATCATCTCTACAAAGCAAAATATGAGTGTGGTCATATGTCCCAATGAAAGGGCACTAGACACCCACTCAAAGGGTAGTCAGCAGAGCCACAAGGCCAAGACCTCCATGAGGTGGAAACTAAGGGGACCTGCCATGACCTAATCAGTGGTATTTAACCCCAAATTAACACTCTACATAATATAGCCCCAAAAACTTGGCCTTTACAAAAGAAAAAGAAACCCCACTTTGGTACATCTAGAAGGAATGCTTCAGACACTTTGAGGCATAACATGCAGTATGATTACTAGGATATACTAGCGTGAAGGGATCTTTTGCCATTGTGAAAAGCCAAGTTTGGGCTTGTTTATGTAAAAGTGGTGGTCTAGTGGGGCTCAAGACCCATGGTTTGGTCATGGCAGGTCCTCTTGGCTTTCATTCCAGAAAGTGTTTGCTTAGTGGCATTGCTGACGACCTCTTGATGGGTGGAAGTCCCCCGTCTTGTCAGGCCATTTGGGCATTGGGTTGGTGTCCAGTGCTTATTGGGATGGGTCCATCAGGACACATGGATTAGGGGCTCCTAACCACGCTTATGTTTTGCTTTGTATGAGGTTATTGCGCGTGTAAGGGTTCTCATACCTGGTTAAGCACACCTCCTTTATGCCCACTTGGACCTTATTCTCCATTTTATGACTCCTCTTGTTACATATGTGCTCACATCACCATCATCATCCTCTTCCAGAGAGCTCTACCTTGCTAAAGGGGAGGATGTTGAGTGAGTTATTGAGCTTAGTTGGGGCATGACGTCCAACCTTGGCTCATCACTTCAGCCAATTGCACCATTTCATCATTTGCTTTTAGTCTTTTTCTGGTTTAGGCCTCGACGAGTGGGTGACAAACCCTAAAATTAGATTATTTTACTTTTTAGTAAGGTAGGCCCTGTTATCACTCAAAGTGTAGCTACCACCAAAGGTATCCTATCCGGGACGATAGAGGTAGGTTAGCTAACCAAGTGACATCGCAAGTGCCTCGCCCACTATTGTAAAGGGGTAGTTGTCACACCGGACGGGCTCTTGTCACTTTAGATCAAGCTAATGCAAGATCAAGGGGGAGACCCGTACTAGCCTATGAGGGCTAGCGAACCAACACAAGGTACTCCGATGGTTAAGAATGAGGCACAAGAGTAGATCTTGGTTGAGATATCTAGATCTAGGGAAGAATAGTGGTATGTAAGAGTTAGGAACCGGTTGAGGAGGCTTAGGCAAGATAAAGATTCTCAACCTTAGGGAAATTGTACCTATTGCCGCCTAAAACACACTTAGACTGTTAATGTAATTGTAACTTCGGAAGATATTCACTTGTATATTTTATATTGTATTTGTATTTTATTATTGTACCTCCGACGAAGATGTTTATTCCTCCGGTCGGGAGAGTCATTATTGTATTTGGGTCATGTAAAGTCATTGAGGTTAACCCTCCATTGTATGTTGAGGCATTAGACCCCAAAGTTAAGTTGTTAATGGGTTATTAGGCTCTCCTAGAGAAGTCGGCCCAGTCATGTACAACTAGGGGTTGACCTAGTCAGGTAAAGGTCAAGTGAAAGTTAAAGTATAAATAGAGAGGATGCCTCTCATTTGGATCATTCACTCACTCACTCAATTCGCATTAGTGAGAGAAATGAGGAGTTCGCACAAGTGGAGAAGAGAGAAGCTGCTGAAGACCATCTCTATATTTGGGGTTTACTTTTCTGCTATTGCATTGTTGCTCATTCTATCTCTTAGGAAGTTGTGGGGTTTTCTCCTTTATGGTTTCCTCGAGGAAAATCTTTGTCTCGTGTTTATGCTGTGCTTGTTATTCTCTCAGTAAGATCCTAGATTAATTTTAATTAAATTCTGAAAAACTAACATGGTATCAGAGCTAACCTGAGAAGAAGACACTGTGCAGCTGCAGAAGCTAGGGCTTCTTAATTTTTGGGTTTCTCTCCACAGACCATCAACAAAAGGAGGCTAGGCTAACTCGCCTTAGGAAGGCACATCTTTCTGTCGAAACAGAAATTGATTCTAAGCATTTTCAATTTTTGGCTTGTCATACTGTAGGAAATTAGGGCTTTTCACATAATTGGAATTTTGGAGTGCTTTCAGCATAGAGAGATGCTCCTCATCAAAATCGAAATTTAGAGACCAGGATCGAAGTTTTTGAGTGGGTGGAACCCCGAGAAAAGTCAAACCCTAGTTTGACTTTGGACCAGAAAAACCAGAAAACCAGAAAGGACCAGAAATTGCAGATCTGAAATTCGCAAGTCAATATTTCAGGGGTGAATTTTTGGATTCTTCAGAAACTAAGGGTACCAGCCTGCTCGCCTCAGTCAAGCGCACCTTTCTAGCTAGATAGAAGTTTCAAATTCTAAGTTTGAATTTTTAGGGTTTCTCTGTCAAACCCTAGCCAGCTCCAGATCCAATTTCAAAAATCAAGTGGTAAGACCTAAATATTTTCTATTTCCATTTGAGTTTCTCATTAAAGATGTCTCACCACACCAAGCTTAAGGATAAGCTTGAAGGGGCTGATAACTTCCGAGCATGGAAGTATAGGATTGGGCTTGTCCTAGAAGAGAATGAATTAGACACCTATGTGAATGAAGAGGTTCCAGTTCCAGAGGGAGATGAGGCTAAATCCTTGTTATCACACAAACTCTAGTTGCTATAGAGGGGTATCCCAATAGGGACGGTAGAGGATGAGCAACCAGGAAGGTGTAATCCACAGCAGCCAGGTCCTCTGTCCAAGGGACAAAAGTCACACCGGACAAGGCTGCAGTCACTTTAGACAAGGCGTGAAAGCCAAGTCAAGGGGGAGACCCTGCTCAACCAGTTATGGTCGAGGGACAAAACACACACCCAAACCCAAAACATGAGAGAACAAAACATGGAAAGAGTGTAAAATGGCTCCTAAGTCCGACTTCAGCCTATTGATGGACACGAGCAGTGAAATGACAATGATGTGATAAGTGACCAGCAATAACTTATGATGAATGAAATAGATTTAGATGGCTGAAAGTCAACAAAGGTAGCAAATAATGCAAAAAGTGATTAATAAATGAAAATCTGTCCAAGGGAGAGATAGGTTCTAAGATTGGTGGAACTAGGGCAGCATGAAATTAGTGTTTATATTCACTTCTAGCTATTGAGTCTTGATTTTCTAAGGTGAAATGACAATATAAATCCAAAACAAGAGTACCCAAAACCCCCAAAAGACCCAAATTAGCTAGGGCGTTTTTGGCAAAGTGACCAGTGCTAAATCTATGGGCTAATGGAGTCTAACAGATCTGAAACTTGATTCCCTAAGGTAAAATGGCGTTCTAAGATGGAATCAAGACTACCCACATCCCCAAAAAATTTACCCAACAATGAGATTGGCTGAAATGCCCAAAGAGGGCGAATTCAACAGGTGACCAGCGCCTAATTCTAAGGGTAAACGAGATCGGATTCGATTGAAACTTGAGATATGGGAGTTTAATTAAAACAAGTTCCTACTATGAAATCCTAAGTTACCAATTTTTAGGGTTTTTTAATTAGTTTCTCTCTTCAACAAAATTAGAAATTGAAATGTGGGAGAAGAAGAAGTTACACCTACTTGGAAATGGCTGATATTTCCGATTTTGAAGAGGCTGATACGTCTCGAAGATCAAATTGAAGCAGTTGGAGTAGTCCCAGCTGAAAACGATTTTGCTCTCTCCCCACCAACTCGTCCCCTCTGCCTGCAAACACCAATAGATAATAGATCAAATTAGTATTGGCAAACAAATGAAATCTACAACAACACAAATAAAAATGAGAGAAATGCTTGACTGAAAATAGCAAAAACACTTCCTTTTTGTGGTCAACTCGGAGAGTGGAGCACCAGTGGAAGCCAAATGGGGTGCCCTCCTCCACGATTTTGAGCTTGCTGCAAACAATGGTGAGTAAAACAATGCTGAAATCATACACCAACTACAACTAGTGCATCAAGATAGTATGGAAATCAACAAGATCAAGAAGCTATCACACAAGAGCCAAGTAGAGCAACAACGTTTTCTCTTCCACTCCAAGTCCAAAAAATGCCAAGAGGCTTACAATGGAGGTGAGTCCATTCTCTTATAGAGATGGTTCACTCTCAGTATATGTTTCCCCCCAAAACGAAGGGTTGAGATCATCTCCCCATCCACAAAATCGAATGGTGGAGATGAATCCCTAGAGGGGGGTGCGAATTGCCCCAAGAGAGCGCACTAATGGATAGAGAGGGGCCCATGTGGGCCATACATCAATACAAGGTGGAGTTGGGGGGTGTCTGATGTTTTATCCCCCCAACTAATACAATAAGGGCCCCACACATCAACATAACCATGAAATCAACCAAGTCGAATTTCCCCTAATGGAGAAAACGCCCCCTCTATGGGCAAACTCGTCCTCTAGTGTGAGCTGGGCAAATGAGGGCCCCACAACCATCAAATATACTGTCAAAACATACCAAAATTACCTTATGAATTACCTTTACCATTGCCAGCCATTGATTTTTCCATTTACATATAGTTTCCTTAGTCAAAATTCTGGTTTCCATGTATTTTTTGCTAGTTTATATGGCTGAAGATGAAAATTGGGCTTTTGACCCATTTTTATTGCCCGGATTGTTGAACCGTCTGCTGCAATGTGATCGTGGACCCCAAAAGTAGTAGGGATGACCACTTGAACGACCCTGGTCCATCACTTTTGCATTATTTGCCCCAAATCCACAATTTTTAATTAAAACAGGTCAAAGTTGACCAATAATAATTAAAAATTTCTCAAACGGTTCAATATTTTGCAATTTTGTCAATTGCATGCTCATATGGGACCCCTGTAGATAACAAATGGTCGAAATCGAAATTCCGATCACAACATTTTTTGGGGCCCATTTTTGGCCTAGTCAACCCAGTTTGACTAAGTCAAATCTAGTCAACTATAGTGCTAGCTGAAACTTGTATGCAAGCATGAAGTGACAAGGCTCAATTAAACAAGTTAGTACATTACTAAGCAATAAATGATAACATGGTGATCAAAAATTCATTAAATCTCGAAATAGTATAAGGCCTTGGTGAAGTGGGCACACCACCTCCAAAAGACTAGGATGCTATACATCTCCATAGAATTGACCACCTTGCTGACTCTAGGTGATGTGGACAACAAGGTAAAAGATATGGGAGGACGAGGATAAAGATCATGTGACCATTAGACATCTCGGGAAAGCGGGGTCCACTGAGGTAAGTATGCCATGACAAAACACGGGGAAGGGCGGTGCCTCACAAATGGGTATAGTGCAGGGAAACCACCACTAGTCATCTAACAAGTATCCTACAACTCACATCCGTATCTGAAGACTCCATGAGGTTCTTTTCTAGAGCCGCCAAACTGGGTGTCTGACAAACCGTAACTTGAGACTCTAGGGGGCAATCTTGAACTTGTCCCTTGCTCCTTCTCACCTCCTTGTCCTGCAGGACTAGGTGAGGAATAACCACTACAAATGTTGACATGTATAGCTGACTAGAATCCATGTGTGTTCATACACACATTGCATGGATTTTACAATGAGTTTCATACTTAGCCCTTTTTTGGCTAGATTTTACATTTACAACATAGAGGCCTTTTTAGCTTGATTTACATTTCATTTCTTCATGTCTTCATGTCTTCATTTCTTCATTTCTTCATGGCCCTCTTGGGCTACATACATATCTCAAAAGATATAAACATGGCACTCATACTGCAAAGGTAATGGGGGTGGGCAATACAAGCTTTGACGACAAGTGGGGAGCACCCGGTGAGGCTACGTAATCCTAACTGCATTGCAACATCGGGGGCAATCGACAGGAGCAAATCCCAGGTCTAACCGTGTATCTCACACACTAAAGAGCCAAGGCACAATAAACAGGGAGTCATGGCAAACTCAGAGATCAGTGGGGAAAGGGGGTCCTCGTGATCACAAATCAGAATCCAAGTCGGGGGAAAAAGTGTCATGGATGAGTCGGATGGGTGGAGAAGGTGATAATGGTGCTAAAGTCAGCTATCGAGGGGCTAAGTGATCAAGTCTAAGCCAAGTATACAGAACATGACTCAGCGTGCATATACATAAGTCTAACCGGAGGGGTGGACTGACATCACCAAAGGCCCAAACACATCATATCATAAGTAGATCACCAAATATATCATCTCATGCAAAGTTAGTGTACTAGCAAGCATAAAAGAGTCTAATCTACAACATGAGCAATAATCAATATATGCAATACTTGCTGCACCATATACCTGCTGCTACTGAACTTGTATCTGAGTTGGATCTCTGCTGAATCCGGGCACATAATAAACCAGCACTGTACTGTGATAATCTCAATCAGAACAAGACTAGGCAACTGTCTCAAATGGGCTTGTGTCAAAGCCTGGCAGGGAAAGGTAACCCTGTGGTAGATGGTAAGTCCAACTGCTTGTCCCCTCTGATATGTCTGCTAGGGGCAATCTAAACAAAATTGCCTCGTCTGAGGCGGCTGGTCTCCTGATCTGGAAAAAAAAGTACTGTGCGGTCCTCGGCCGCACAGTCTGCAATATGGAAGCTGTTGCCGACATATAATGTGATAACAAGCCTTACACAAGAAAAACCTGGTTAAGGCTAAGAGAATCATTGCAGATTCTATCAAGGACCATCTCATACCACATGTGTCATCCCTGAAGACACCTAAAGAGATGTTTGATGCTTTGATCACCTTATTTGAAGGAAGGAATATAAATAGGAAGATGACATTGAGGAACCAATTGAAGAATGTCAAAATACAAAATGCAGAGACCATGCAGTCCTACTTTACAAGGGTCTCTCAGATAAAGGAACAACTTGAAGCTGTGGGAGAAGATATAGAGAATGGAGAAATAGTGATGGCCACCTTGAATGGTCTTCCTAGGTCATGGGATTCCTTCATTCAAGGAATCTGTGCAAGAAGAAAGTTGATCACCTTCAGGAGGCTGTGGGAGGAGTGCTCACAAGAAGAAGCTCGAATTGTAGCTTGAGAAGAAAAGATGGGTAATGAAGACCAGGCTCTCACAACACACACCAAAAAGAACAACAACAAGAGGGAGCATCCTCATCACAAGAAGGGTAGACACCATCACCAGAATTAGAGGGAGAACCTTGGAAGAACCGGGTGAGATCTTTCTCACATTCGATGTTATACTTGTGATGAGAAGGGACATGTTATCACCTAAGCTGTAGTTACCCTTATGGATATATCCAATCATGGATGGCAATAGGGAAGGGCAACTCAAAAGGTGCAACCACGATCACCTCGACCTCCAATATATGGTTGTCATGCCAGTCGAGGCAACCTTCACTTTATGTTATCTAGCCCAGACAACAAAGGGGGAGACCCGATCTACTCCCGACAGGAGAGATCAAAACCAAGACACCAAATCGGGTTATTTCTAAGTGAAGTAAGGTGTATGGTTTATCCTAGACCTTAAGATGAAGTCACAAGACAAGTGAGGGATTCAAAGAGTGTAGCTTTGGTTCATAGTTGATGTGAGAGTGACTTATAATATTTGAAATGAGATCTAGGATTAGAGTACTAGTTCAATGTTGGAAAATCCACTGCCTTGGGAACTGTGTCCAATGCAGGGTAGTTTAGGGGTTGAATTGGGGCTAACTAGTACAAGTGACAAGCTTGATCATGATACATGATGGCTTCAAGGGTTTAGTTCACCATGCTAAAGTCAAACCACAAGTTAATCCAACAATCTAGGAAAGTCGAATTGACTTGGAGAGAAACCAGTGCCTTGGGAATT
This sequence comes from Larix kaempferi, assembly GCA_027924585.1. Lineage (NCBI taxonomy): Eukaryota > Viridiplantae > Streptophyta > Pinopsida > Pinales > Pinaceae > Larix > Larix kaempferi. The sequence goes on from BSBM01000106.1 coordinate 35,523,464, forward strand.
GGGATAATGGAGTGAAAATATAGTTAACTTGTGGTTAAGGACTCCTATTGCATGAAACAAGTGGGCAATTAAGGTCTTGATGGATGAATAGGTTTAGATCTAGGTTTGACCAAAGTGGACCACAATCCCTTAAAATAAGGAATGCTATCCCCAAGGCAAGATTTGACAAGATGACACACTAGACCAAGGTTTTGAATTATTCCCGTTTCAAATCCACAAAAATCTCAAGTACCCACGTCCTAGAAGTGAGTCAACTCACTTCTCCAAGGTGGTGCGACTTTACCCAAGGAGGCCTAAAACTGGGGCAAGTGGGGTCAAGACAAGTCCGATGACATCCAAACTTTAGATCCAGGTAGGTTAGTCAAGTAGGAGTATGGATCTGTATTTTCGTGGTAATCCAACGGTTAGATCTTAGTAGATCTGAGTTTGAGGGTTCTGTTATCACACAACTTGTAGTTGCCCCTAGAGATATCCCATCCGGGACGGTAGAGGAGACAGGCAACTAAAGAGGTGACCCAAGAGATGCCACGGTTCCCAATGCAATGCGGGAGTCACGTCAACCGAGGCACTCTTCGCTTTAGGTCAAGGTATAACTAGACCAAGGGGGAGACCCTATACCCCAATCACAGTTGATTGGACCTAAACAAAGGTTTCTAAGGGTAGGTAAATGATGAGTTACGGAAACCAATGCAAGGCTAAGTGGACCTAAAGGTTAAGGTATGGTTGAAGGTGGTGTGAGGGTGGTACTATAGGTTAGATCTAGGATAAATTTATAAGTTGGAGTTGGTTCTAGGATTACCCATGTGCTAGATCTAGGGTTGGACACTAATCCCAAGAAGTGCGCCTTGCTTGGAGAAGGACTAGTGCCTTGTTTAGTGGGCTAATGGAGTCAAGAAAGATGTCAAAGTGTAGATCGGGACACCTAGAAGCCAAGTCAAGTGAAATGGATGTGATCCAATGGTTAGGTCTTACTAGATCTAGGTTTTTAAGTGATGACCAAAAGTGGACCACAATTCCTTAAAACAAGGAATGCAATCCCCAAGGTAGATCGGGGCAAAAGGATAGTCTAGACCTAGGTTTCAAGGCATGGGCATTCCAAATCTACGAAAATCTCCAACACCCACTTCCTAGAAGTGGTCCAAATCAAAACTCCCAAGGGGTGCGACTTTCTCAAGGAGAGGCAAAAAGTGGGTTTGGTGGACCATGCCAAGTCCAATGGCCACCAAAGTGTAGATCCGGGGTGCTAGTACCCCGATCTATGTTCCTTCAAAGTTTCAAATGAATCCAATGGGTAGATCTTGGTAGATCTAGGTTTTAAGGTGCCAAGAAGGTCAAAGGGGGGTTTCAACCCCTCAAAACATGGAGAGATGTCCACAAGGTAGTTTTCACCAAAGTAAGGATATGGGTATGTGTTATCAAGTGTCTAGTTGTCAAATCAAGCGGGATCTCACATACCCATGTGCTAGATCTAGCCCAACAAGCCTCTCTCAAGGAAGTGCGCTTTAGGTCAAGGAGAGCTTGTTGTCTTAGAAAATGGGTCAATTCTTAGCCAATCACCACCAAACTATAGATCCAACTAGGGGTGGATGCTATAGAGGTGGGTTTTCAATATATTTTCAAATTGAGGGCTAGATCTAAGTAGATCTAAGAAATACCAAAAACAAGGGTTTTAATTTGATTAGGGTTTTTGTGATCTAGAAATTATGGAAGATTCAAGGAAGAGAAGATCATACCTCTTGGGACATACCTGGATGAAGAGATGAATGCTAGTTGAGACGAGGATTACTTTGCCAAAGATCAAATGGAGAATTGTTGAAGCCCTCTTGCCAAATCGATTTTTCCAAGCCACATGTGATTCCTTCTAACCTGTCAAGCCAAGGAGCAAAGCATCAATTAGTTTAACAAATTGAAGGTAGATGCAAGCAAGAGAGAGAAAAACATAGAATAGTTGACACAAAGGCAAAACCACTCCCTGTCAAACCCAAAACGACTTCTTCCAAGCTTGAAGGGCAAGCCTCCCCACCAATTCGCACTTGTCAAAGTCGCCCTCTCAACCTGCAAATAAAGTATGGCAAATACGCAAGATAGCTACAATAGATCCTCCAGTGCAATGGACAATAGCATTTACAATCGAAACAACCAACATCCACTCCAATCCAAGCATGTACTCCAAAAGATAGAAATTTTATTCCAAGAGCCAAGAGCCAAAAATCTCTAGATGAATTTTACAATGAGGGGGTCTCCTCCTTATATAGGATAATAAAGACCAAAACCCTAGATCTCAAAACCACTTTTTGAAATGAGTGGTTGAGATTAAAAGATCTCACAACATAATCAATGGCTAAGATGAATCCATAACATAATATCACATGGATCACTCAACATAACAATAGCGCCCTCACTAAATGGTACAATAGAGGGTGACGTCATCCCACAAGAGGGGTATAAAGTACAATAATCCACCTCATGATGACTAGGACATGATAAAATAAGCACATGGTGGGGCTAGGAGGTATAAATCCTTGCTAGCTCACCCCAAGGCACAATGAAATAATAAAAATATGTCCAATATAATAATAATGACCAAAACTGTCCTCAGAATCCATGACAGTCGAGCAGTAAATGTCCTCCTGTGATCAATCTGGAGATACCCACATGGTGAAAAATGACTGGAAGATAGTGAGATCAACCTGGAAGACCTCTGTGAAAACCAAATGCCAAAACCTTGCCTCAATTGCCCAAATCGATTTCCTCAGTGACCACTTTATCCCATTTTTTAACTGCCTCGGGAACTGTGAAAGTGCCAAAACTGCCTCCTAGGGTGCTAGCGCTGTCCATCTGAGCCCACCAGGCTCTCCGGGAGGGGGGATAAATGGTAATAACAAGTGGCTGGACCACCCCCTCCATCATCAGCGCCCTAGGTGAACTGGCCTCTCGGGGCCCCTGCTGCTCAGGCTGGGAAATCAGCCCCAAATCTGGTCAACAAGTGTAAAACTGCATCAATCACTGTCAGAAGTGCCCGGAACTGAAAGATAAGTGTCTCAATGGATCCAGAAGACCCAAATCCACTAGGAATGAGTACTCATACACCCTGGGTTGCCCTAATGGGCCAGCTGTAGGGTCCACCATATATGGACAATGTATAATCTGTTGATCTGTAATAATAATAACCTGCTGAACTGGATCAAACATCATCTGTATCATATGTCCATCATATGATATCATCATCAAACATGTGGGACCATAAATCATCATCAATAATCATCATACATGGTCCACATCATCACGGATCCCAAGAATATATATAATCAAGGATAAATCACATCAGTAGACTAAGACAATGCTTCTTTAATCACTTCATAGCTAAGCTCAAAGTATAAATTCCATTCAGTGGCATTAATCAAGTTAACATATTCCGTGATTATATAAAATTACTTGCACCCTAGTTCAAATGACAAACTTACCCATTGGACATGGTCAAACTGCTAGTGAAGGATGAAGGCTAGGAGCAAGGTTGGGCCAAGGGTTTGACTTGTCTAACTTAACTCAAAAATACTTTGGACTGGGAGAAGGGGGAAGCTACAAACTCTGTGCTGGACAAAAGAACACGGGGGATGGCTGTGCCTCACAAATGGATAAGTTGTTTAGAGAGTGCTTATTCAACTTAGGCATCATGTCTACATCAAGTTGATCCAGGTTCATTAGGATCATTCAATTTTATTTCCATGGCCTTTTTGGCCTACATAACCCTTCGGATTTCAGATGTGCTGAGAAGCACAACTAGTTGCAGCTTGCATCCAGGGCATGTTTTTCACATATTTATAAGGTCAGCAATTGTTTAGATATAACTTTTAAGAACCATTGCTTTTTGGACCTTTCTTATACTCTTCGAGGAGTATTTTTAGCTTTTCATTGCTCTTGCCCTTTTTTTTTTTGTTTCCATGGGCGAATTTTTTAGTTTCCATAGGTAGAACATGAGCTTTCAGTTTTAGCCAACAACATCTCAAGTGACTAGGGGGAGTTCGAGCCAATGCCAAACATCGGGACAACCGACTAGAATGATTTAGGCCTACAATCCAACTCACCAAAGGCAAGTTCTGTCACCAACTCAGAGCCGAGACACTGAATAAACAGGGATGCGGTCCAAACACAGAGGTAGAAAAATGGGGAAGTCCTCGGTATCAGAAAGTCAAATGAGACAAGTCAGGGTTTAAAGTCAAACAGGAAGGTCATGTATGGATGGAGACAAGTGAATATGGAGCCTACACTAGCAGACAACCAGTGTCGGGAAAGACCATGTCTATGTAAGGTGAAATACCAGTAAGTTTTGTTAAATGACCTAAAAGTGCAAGCAATTGTCCATTTTATGATTTACAGTTCATTTTAAATAGTTTGCCACATCAGGAATAATATACCAAGCACATGCCATGATCATGACTAAATCAACAAGATAATAATCCACAGTCAGTGAGAACATATCCATAACATCATCATAATAATCATCATCATGCATCATCTGAAACACTGCTGCAATATATCTCTAGGCACTGAACTGAAACTGTAATGGGATAAGTGGTCACATCAGTCATCAAATCTGAACTCTCAAGGCTCAGCCTTGACACAAGGTCATAAAATCTGAATAATGTACTGCTCTGATCATGAGTGATCCAAAATATATAGCCATGCTCTGGAATAAAGGAAGCTCTGGAATGTGCAGATATCTGCTGTACAAGAATAGTAGCCCTGCTACTATGGTGTGATAACATCTGGCTCCAGCTGGGACAAGTGCTCTAAGGGAGAGAGCGCTTGAGAACCTCAGAATCTCTGGTCTCGAACTGCTCTGCATCGATCTTCAATCCAGCACTGCACCATCCTTGCTTTCAGCTTTTATCTTGCACCTGTTCCTGCTCTCACAAAAACTAGAATACCATCATGGAGCATGTATGGGACAAATATAAAATAAAAGTGAGCTGAAATCTAATCTAAAACATAAACTGAAATGCACCAAAATATAAATATAACTAACATGGCATATATTATTCATTTATCATTTTATTTACTGTGCAGGAGGAAAAGAGTAACTTCTTTAATCAGGCAATCTCAACTTGCACAGGCAGCCAACAATAGAAATGCTAACTACAATTTCTTAAATACATGCAGGAGAAGAGACAAGCTTAGGAAGGAGCAAGACTCAACTCAGGCAGAAAAGGAAAAAGGACAATACTCAGCACACAGAAAAAGAAAAATCACACAAATCCTACTGCTCAAGTGAGCTTATTCAAGACCTACCTACCCTACTCTAACCAATCAGCAGAAATGTTAGGTAAAATCATAAATCCAGTGCAACCATTCATCAAATAAATTAATGATTCTTCTTTGATTTTTGTTGATAAAACAAGTCAAGATTGGATTAAAGCTTAATGAAATTGACAGCACAATCTTCTTGACTTGTTCAGAAATTGAAGAAGGATTTGAATGGAGCAAAATGAAATCATGCCAAGGAGAAATTTGACTGAAGCAGACATCCTCCATCAAAGAATTGATAGGATCATAAAATTTGTGTAAATGATTGTTTAAAATTGATGGAGGGAAAACATATGGCACTTTACTTGCATATTCAATACGGTTCTCCTTGGGACTGATGATCAAATAGAAACCAAGTGGAGACAAATCAAAGCTTAGAAGACGAAAAATCAAAGTCAGACCCTCTTGATGCTCAAAAATGGAGAAAAGATGGAATTGATCTTTAAACACCTTTTCTAGCCACCTAGAATGATTGATAAATTGACAACAAGCATTATGGTTCCAAAGTGACTGAAAAGGGAAATGAAGTGCTTTTTCTCCAAACATGTAGTCATGCTTATACTTCTTATTGAAAATTTTAAAAGCAAAAGATTGACTAGACCACCAACCCAAAGATGATTGAAAGAGTTGGGAAGGGAGAGTGGAATGCAAATATGAGCAGTCTCCTAGATGGATAGAAAGATTTGGCCTTGAAATTTGACAAAATGAAAGGCCTTTCAAAATAGCACTAGGAATGACTTCAAACTTTTGATTTAATCTAAGTTGAGGACAAGATTCTAACTCTAAGAAAAAGCTATCTCGACTAAGGACAGAAAAACAAAAATTTAAAGACTCCTTATAAGAAGTGGAACAAAGATTAGAGCCTCTAGTGTGATCTACTGGCTCATCCTCTCCTTTTATTGATTCATCATTAAAATCACAAGAGGATACTTGATCATTGTCATTAAATTGATCAGGGATAAAATTAACAGATTTATTTAGAACATCTTGATTATTTGCATCATGATCATGTGAAACCACCACTAATGGATCTTGGTCAATGTCCCCACTTTCTTCTTCTTCAAAAAGGTGATGAGAAATTAAAGGATTGTTAATGATAGAATGATTAAGGAGTTCTTTTTCTGAAGGATCCACAGAATCAGAAATTTCTTCAAGGTCAAAAGGGGGGCTACTCAAGGACTGATTTGAAGTGTCATTATTATTGTCATGGTCCTTGTCAAACTGATCCTCCACAACACAGTTATTGCTTGATGTCTCTGTTAAGGATTCTTCAATATTACTACCCCATTTATTCTTTAATAACCCAACAAACATATCATATCCAGTGATGGATCCTGGGGCTAAATTATCAAACCATAATCCGGCATTTCCACCTAATGTCTCACCCAGGGCCCGCATATAAACATCTTCATCATCAGCACCCCTAACTTCCATATAATCCCAAAATCTTTGTAAATGATTTTCAATTGACTCAAAATAATTTCCATAGAAACGAGGCAACCATTCAGAGTAATTATTTGGCATAAGATGAAGTGCCCCATGAATTTCAGAAAAGTCAAAAGGAGATGGCTTAGGTGGATTTCTAATAACTTTGGCCATTCTACTAGGGATTAGTTTTGGATGTCTAACTGGAATGCTAGAGTCATTTGACCGAATGCTTTGGTTGCAAGGCCTTGGTTGAAATTGACTTTTGTTTAAGTTAATTGGATTAGTATTTTTACTTGAAGAATGATGAGAGTCATAAGAATTATGTACATAATCACTCCCATATTGATATGTTGACTGACCTTCATTACTTTCTTCCAACTGCCCTCTATAGCGAGATAGATTCTCATCTATTTCATTCATACACCTTGTCATTTGGAAGAAAATGTCTGAATTCATTTATGATTTACAAATTACAAAATTGAAAGATGGGAATGGGACCGATCCTCAGCGGAGTCACGAATTGGAGTCGCCAGGTAGATTTTTAAACTCTTCTACCAAGATGTATGTCGTTTAAAGTGCAGGGAGAGAGTGAGACACAAAGGTGTGTTGAACCAAGGTAGGCCCCTACCTTCCCCGGCAACGGCGCCAAAAATGTTATCACACAACTTGTAGTTGCCCCTAGAGATATCCCATCCGGGACGGTAGAGGAGACAGGCAACTAAAGAGGTGACCCAAGAGATGCCACGGTTCCCAATGCAATGCGGGAGTCACGTCAACCGAGGCACTCTTCGCTTTAGGTCAAGGTATAACTAGACCAAGGGGGAGACCCTATACCCCAATCACAGTTGATTGGACCTAAACAAAGGTTTCTAAGGGTAGGTAAATGATGAGTTACGGAAACCAATGCAAGGCTAAGTGGACCTAAAGGTTAAGGTATGGTTGAAGGTGGTGTGAGGGTGGTACTATAGGTTAGATCTAGGATAAATTTATAAGTTGGAGTTGGTTCTAGGATTACCCATGTGCTAGATCTAGGGTTGGACACTAATCCCAAGAAGTGCGCCTTGCTTGGAGAAGGACTAGTGCCTTGTTTAGTGGGCTAATGGAGTCAAGAAAGATGTCAAAGTGTAGATCGGGACACCTAGAAGCCAAGTCAAGTGAAATGGATGTGATCCAATGGTTAGGTCTTACTAGATCTAGGTTTTTAAGTGATGACCAAAAGTGGACCACAATTCCTTAAAACAAGGAATGCAATCCCCAAGGTAGATCGGGGCAAAAGGATAGTCTAGACCTAGGTTTCAAGGCATGGGCATTCCAAATCTACGAAAATCTCCAACACCCACTTCCTAGAAGTGGTCCAAATCAAAACTCCCAAGGGGTGCGACTTTCTCAAGGAGAGGCAAAAAGTGGGTTTGGTGGACCATGCCAAGTCCAATGGCCACCAAAGTGTAGATCCGGGGTGCTAGTACCCCGATCTATGTTCCTTCAAAGTTTCAAATGAATCCAATGGGTAGATCTTGGTAGATCTAGGTTTTAAGGTGCCAAGAAGGTCAAAGGGGGGTTTCAACCCCTCAAAACATGGAGAGATGTCCACAAGGTAGTTTTCACCAAAGTAAGGATATGGGTATGTGTTATCAAGTGTCTAGTTGTCAAATCAAGCGGGATCTCACATACCCATGTGCTAGATCTAGCCCAACAAGCCTCTCTCAAGGAAGTGCGCTTTAGGTCAAGGAGAGCTTGTTGTCTTAGAAAATGGGTCAATTCTTAGCCAATCACCACCAAACTATAGATCCAACTAGGGGTGGATGCTATAGAGGTGGGTTTTCAATATATTTTCAAATTGAGGGCTAGATCTAAGTAGATCTAAGAAATACCAAAAACAAGGGTTTTAATTTGATTAGGGTTTTTGTGATCTAGAAATTATGGAAGATTCAAGGAAGAGAAGATCATACCTCTTGGGACATACCTGGATGAAGAGATGAATGCTAATTGAGACGAGGATTACTTTGCCAAAGATCAAATGGAGAATTGTTGAAGCCCTCTTGCCAAATCGATTTTTCCAAGCCACATGTGATTCCTTCTAACCTGTCAAGCCAAGGAGCAAAGCATCAATTAGTTTAACAAATTGAAGGTAGATGCAAGCAAGAGAGAGAAAAACATAGAATAGTTGACACAAAGGCAAAACCACTCCCTGTCAAACCCAAAACGACTTCTTCCAAGCTTGAAGGGCAAGCCTCCCCACCAATTCGCACTTGTCAAAGTCGCCCTCTCAACCTGCAAATAAAGTATGGCAAATACGCAAGATAGCTACAATAGATCCTCCAGTGCAATGGACAATAGCATTTACAATCGAAACAACCAACATCCACTCCAATCCAAGCATGTACTCCAAAAGATAGAAATTTTATTCCAAGAGCCAAGAGCCAAAAATCTCTAGATGAATTTTACAATGAGGGGGTCTCCTCCTTATATAGGATAATAAAGACCAAAACCCTAGATCTCAAAACCACTTTTTGAAATGAGTGGTTGAGATTAAAAGATCTCACAACATAATCAATGGCTAAGATGAATCCATAACATAATATCACATGGATCACTCAACATAACAATAGCGCCCTCACTAAATGGTACAATAGAGGGTGACGTCATCCCACAAGAGGGGTATAAAGTACAATAATCCACCTCATGATGACTAGGACATGATAAAATAAGCACATGGTGGGGCTAGGAGGTATAAATCCTTGCTAGCTCACCCCAAGGCACAATGAAATAATAAAAATATGTCCAATATAATAATAATGACCAAAACTGTCCTCAGAATCCATGACAGTCGAGCAGTAAATGTCCTCCTGTGATCAATCTGGAGATACCCACATGGTGAAAAATGACTGGAAGATAGTGAGATCAACCTGGAAGACCTCTGTGAAAACCAAATGCCAAAACCTTGCCTCAATTGCCCAAATCGATTTCCTCAGTGACCACTTTATCCCATTTTTTAACTGCCTCGGGAACTGTGAAAGTGCCAAAACTGCCTCCTAGGGTGCTAGCGCTGTCCATCTGAGCCCACCAGGCTCTCCGGGAGGGGGGATAAATGGTAATAACAAGTGGCTGGACCACCCCCTCCATCATCAGCGCCCTAGGTGAACTGGCCTCTCGGGGCCCCTGCTGCTCAGGCTGGGAAATCAGCCCCAAATCTGGTCAACAAGTGTAAAACTGCATCAATCACTGTCAGAAGTGCCCGGAACTGAAAGATAAGTGTCTCAATGGATCCAGAAGACCCAAATCCACTAGGAATGAGTACTCATACACCCTGGGTTGCCCTAATGGGCCAGCTGTAGGGTCCACCATATATGGACAATGTATAATCTGTTGATCTGTAATAATAATAACCTGCTGAACTGGATCAAACATCATCTGTATCATATGTCCATCATATGATATCATCATCAAACATGTGGGACCATAAATCATCATCAATAATCATCATACATGGTCCACATCATCACGGATCCCAAGAATATATATAATCAAGGATAAATCACATCAGTAGACTAAGACAATGCTTCTTTAATCACTTCATAGCTAAGCTCAAAGTATAAATTCCATTCAGTGGCATTAATCAAGTTAACATATTCCGTGATTATATAAAATTACTTGCACCCTAGTTCAAATGACAAACTTACCCATTGGACATGGTCAAACTGCTAGTGAAGGATGAAGGCTAGGAGCAAGGTTGGGCCAAGGGTTTGACTTGTCTAACTTAACTCAAAAATACTTTGGACTGGGAGAAGGGGGAAGCTACAAACTCTGTGCTGGACAAAAGAACACGGGGGATGGCTGTGCCTCACAAATGGATAAGTTGTTTAGAGAGTGCTTATTCAACTTAGGCATCATGTCTACATCAAGTTGATCCAGGTTCATTAGGATCATTCAATTTTATTTCCATGGCCTTTTTGGCCTACATAACCCTTCGGATTTCAGATGTGCTGAGAAGCACAACTAGTTGCAGCTTGCATCCAGGGAATGTTTTTCACATATTTATAAGGTCAGCAATTGTTTAGATATAACTTTTAAGAACCATTGCTTTTTGGACCTTTCTTATACTCTTCGAGGAGTATTTTTAGCTTTTCATTGCTCTTGCCCTTTTTTTTTTTGTTTCCATGGGCGAATTTTTTAGTTTCCATAGGTAGAACATGAGCTTTCAGTTTTAGCCAACAACATCTCAAGTGACTAGGGGGAGTTCGAGCCAATGCCAAACATCGGGACAACCGACTAGAATGATTTAGGCCTACAATCCAACTCACCAAAGGCAAGTTCTGTCACCAACTCAGAGCCGAGACACTGAATAAACAGGGATGCGGTCCAAACACAGAGGTAGAAAAATGGGGAAGTCCTCGGTATCAGAAAGTCAAATGAGACAAGTCAGGGTTTAAAGTCAAACAGGAAGGTCATGTATGGATGGAGACAAGTGAATATGGAGCCTACACTAGCAGACAACCAGTGTCGGGAAAGACCATGTCTATGTAAGGTGAAATACCAGTAAGTTTTGTTAAATGACCTAAAAGTGCAAGCAATTGTCCATTTTATGATTTACAGTTCATTTTAAATAGTTTGCCACATCAGGAATAATATACCAAGCACATGCCATGATCATGACTAAATCAACAAGATAATAATCCACAGTCAGTGAGAACATATCCATAACATCATCATAATAATCATCATCATGCATCATCTGAAACACTGCTGCAATATATCTCTAGGCACTGAACTGAAACTGTAATGGGATAAGTGGTCACATCAGTCATCAAATCTGAACTCTCAAGGCTCAGCCTTGACACAAGGTCATAAAATCTGAATAATGTACTGCTCTGATCATGAGTGATCCAAAATATATAGCCATGCTCTGGAATAAAGGAAGCTCTGGAATGTGCAGATATCTGCTGTACAAGAATAGTAGCCCTGCTACTATGGTGTGATAACATCTGGCTCCAGCTGGGACAAGTGCTCTAAGGGAGAGAGCGCTTGAGAACCTCAGAATCTCTGGTCTCGAACTGCTCTGCATCGATCTTCAATCCAGCACTGCACCATCCTTGCTTTCAGCTTTTATCTTGCACCTGTTCCTGCTCTCACAAAAACTAGAATACCATCATGGAGCATGTATGGGACAAATATAAAATAAAAGTGAGCTGAAATCTAATCTAAAACATAAACTGAAATGCACCAAAATATAAATATAACTAACATGGCATATATTATTCATTTATCATTTTATTTACTGTGCAGGAGGAAAAGAGTAACTTCTTTAATCAGGCAATCTCAACTTGCACAGGCAGCCAACAATAGAAATGCTAACTACAATTTCTTAAATACATGCAGGAGAAGAGACAAGCTTAGGAAGGAGCAAGACTCAACTCAGGCAGAAAAGGAAAAAGGACAATACTCAGCACACAGAAAAAGAAAAATCACACAAATCCTACTGCTCAAGTGAGCTTATTCAAGACCTACCTACCCTACTCTAACCAATCAGCAGAAATGTTAGGTAAAATCATAAATCCAGTGCAACCATTCATCAAATAAATTAATGATTCTTCTTTGATTTTTGTTGATAAAACAAGTCAAGATTGGATTAAAGCTTAATGAAATTGACAGCACAATCTTCTTGACTTGTTCAGAAATTGAAGAAGGATTTGAATGGAGCAAAATGAAATCATGCCAAGGAGAAATTTGACTGAAGCAGACATCCTCCATCAAAGAATTGATAGGATCATAAAATTTGTGTAAATGATTGTTTAAAATTGATGGAGGGAAAACATATGGCACTTTACTTGCATATTCAATACGGTTCTCCTTGGGACTGATGATCAAATAGAAACCAAGTGGAGACAAATCAAAGCTTAGAAGACGAAAAATCAAAGTCAGACCCTCTTGATGCTCAAAAATGGAGAAAAGATGGAATTGATCTTTAAACACCTTTTCTAGCCACCTAGAATGATTGATAAATTGACAACAAGCATTATGGTTCCAAAGTGACTGAAAAGGGAAATGAAGTGCTTTTTCTCCAAACATGTAGTCATGCTTATACTTCTTATTGAAAATTTTAAAAGCAAAAGATTGACTAGACCACCAACCCAAAGATGATTGAAAGAGTTGGGAAGGGAGAGTGGAATGCAAATATGAGCAGTCTCCTAGATGGATAGAAAGATTTGGCCTTGAAATTTGACAAAATGAAAGGCCTTTCAAAATAGCACTAGGAATGACTTCAAACTTTTGATTTAATCTAAGTTGAGGACAAGATTCTAACTCTAAGAAAAAGCTATCTCGACTAAGGACAGAAAAACAAAAATTTAAAGACTCCTTATAAGAAGTGGAACAAAGATTAGAGCCTCTAGTGTGATCTACTGGCTCATCCTCTCCTTTTATTGATTCATCATTAAAATCACAAGAGGATACTTGATCATTGTCATTAAATTGATCAGGGATAAAATTAACAGATTTATTTAGAACATCTTGATTATTTGCATCATGATCATGTGAAACCACCACTAATGGATCTTGGTCAATGTCCCCACTTTCTTCTTCTTCAAAAAGGTGATGAGAAATTAAAGGATTGTTAATGATAGAATGATTAAGGAGTTCTTTTTCTGAAGGATCCACAGAATCAGAAATTTCTTCAAGGTCAAAAGGGGGGCTACTCAAGGACTGATTTGAAGTGTCATTATTATTGTCATGGTCCTTGTCAAACTGATCCTCCACAACACAGTTATTGCTTGATGTCTCTGTTAAGGATTCTTCAATATTACTACCCCATTTATTCTTTAATAACCCAACAAACATATCATATCCAGTGATGGATCCTGGGGCTAAATTATCAAACCATAATCCGGCATTTCCACCTAATGTCTCACCCAGGGCCCGCATATAAACATCTTCATCATCAGCACCCCTAACTTCCATATAATCCCAAAATCTTTGTAAATGATTTTCAATTGACTCAAAATAATTTCCATAGAAACGAGGCAACCATTCAGAGTAATTATTTGGCATAAGATGAAGTGCCCCATGAATTTCAGAAAAGTCAAAAGGAGATGGCTTAGGTGGATTTCTAATAACTTTGGCCATTCTACTAGGGATTAGTTTTGGATGTCTAACTGGAATGCTAGAGTCATTTGACCGAATGCTTTGGTTGCAAGGCCTTGGTTGAAATTGACTTTTGTTTAAGTTAATTGGATTAGTATTTTTACTTGAAGAATGATGAGAGTCATAAGAATTATGTACATAATCACTCCCATATTGATATGTTGACTGACCTTCATTACTTTCTTCCAACTGCCCTCTATAGCGAGATAGATTCTCATCTATTTCATTCATACACCTTGTCATTTGGAAGAAAATGTCTGAATTCATTTATGATTTACAAATTACAAAATTGAAAGATGGGAATGGGACCGATCCTCAGCGGAGTCACGAATTGGAGTCGCCAGGTAGATTTTTAAACTCTTCTACCAAGATGTATGTCGTTTAAAGTGCAGGGAGAGAGTGAGACACAAAGGTGTGTTGAACCAAGGTAGGCCCCTACCTTCCCCGGCAACGGCGCCAAAAATGTTATCACACAACTTGTAGTTGCCCCTAGAGATATCCCATCCGGGACGGTAGAGGAGACAGGCAACTAAAGAGGTGACCCAAGAGATGCCACGGTTCCCAATGCAATGCGGGAGTCACGTCAACCGAGGCACTCTTCGCTTTAGGTCAAGGTATAACTAGACCAAGGGGGAGACCCTATACCCCAATCACAGTTGATTGGACCTAAACAAAGGTTTCTAAGGGTAGGTAAATGATGAGTTACGGAAACCAATGCAAGGCTAAGTGGACCTAAAGGTTAAGGTATGGTTGAAGGTGGTGTGAGGGTGGTACTATAGGTTAGATCTAGGATAAATTTATAAGTTGGAGTTGGTTCTAGGATTACCCATGTGCTAGATCTAGGGTTGGACACTAATCCCAAGAAGTGCGCCTTGCTTGGAGAAGGACTAGTGCCTTGTTTAGTGGGCTAATGGAGTCAAGAAAGATGTCAAAGTGTAGATCGGGACACCTAGAAGCCAAGTCAAGTGAAATGGATGTGATCCAATGGTTAGGTCTTACTAGATCTAGGTTTTTAAGTGATGACCAAAAGTGGACCACAATTCCTTAAAACAAGGAATGCAATCCCCAAGGTAGATCGGGGCAAAAGGATAGTCTAGACCTAGGTTTCAAGGCATGGGCATTCCAAATCTACGAAAATCTCCAACACCCACTTCCTAGAAGTGGTCCAAATCAAAACTCCCAAGGGGTGCGACTTTCTCAAGGAGAGGCAAAAAGTGGGTTTGGTGGACCATGCCAAGTCCAATGGCCACCAAAGTGTAGATCCGGGGTGCTAGTACCCCGATCTATGTTCCTTCAAAGTTTCAAATGAATCCAATGGGTAGATCTTGGTAGATCTAGGTTTTAAGGTGCCAAGAAGGTCAAAGGGGGGTTTCAACCCCTCAAAACATGGAGAGATGTCCACAAGGTAGTTTTCACCAAAGTAAGGATATGGGTATGTGTTATCAAGTGTCTAGTTGTCAAATCAAGCGGGATCTCACATACCCATGTGCTAGATCTAGCCCAACAAGCCTCTCTCAAGGAAGTGCGCTTTAGGTCAAGGAGAGCTTGTTGTCTTAGAAAATGGGTCAATTCTTAGCCAATCACCACCAAACTATAGATCCAACTAGGGGTGGATGCTATAGAGGTGGGTTTTCAATATATTTTCAAATTGAGGGCTAGATCTAAGTAGATCTAAGAAATACCAAAAACAAGGGTTTTAATTTGATTAGGGTTTTTGTGATCTAGAAATTATGGAAGATTCAAGGAAGAGAAGATCATACCTCTTGGGACATACCTGGATGAAGAGATGAATGCTAGTTGAGACGAGGATTACTTTGCCAAAGATCAAATGGAGAATTGTTGAAGCCCTCTTGCCAAATCGATTTTTCCAAGCCACATGTGATTCCTTCTAACCTGTCAAGCCAAGGAGCAAAGCATCAATTAGTTTAACAAATTGAAGGTAGATGCAAGCAAGAGAGAGAAAAACATAGAATAGTTGACACAAAGGCAAAACCACTCCCTGTCAAACCCAAAACGACTTCTTCCAAGCTTGAAGGGCAAGCCTCCCCACCAATTCGCACTTGTCAAAGTCGCCCTCTCAACCTGCAAATAAAGTATGGCAAATACGCAAGATAGCTACAATAGATCCTCCAGTGCAATGGACAATAGCATTTACAATCGAAACAACCAACATCCACTCCAATCCAAGCATGTACTCCAAAAGATAGAAATTTTATTCCAAGAGCCAAGAGCCAAAAATCTCTAGATGAATTTTACAATGAGGGGGTCTCCTCCTTATATAGGATAATAAAGACCAAAACCCTAGATCTCAAAACCACTTTTTGAAATGAGTGGTTGAGATTAAAAGATCTCACAACATAATCAATGGCTAAGATGAATCCATAACATAATATCACATGGATCACTCAACATAACAATAGCGCCCTCACTAAATGGTACAATAGAGGGTGACGTCATCCCACAAGAGGGGTATAAAGTACAATAATCCACCTCATGATGACTAGGACATGATAAAATAAGCACATGGTGGGGCTAGGAGGTATAAATCCTTGCTAGCTCACCCCAAGGCACAATGAAATAATAAAAATATGTCCAATATAATAATAATGACCAAAACTGTCCTCAGAATCCATGACAGTCGAGCAGTAAATGTCCTCCTGTGATCAATCTGGAGATACCCACATGGTGAAAAATGACTGGAAGATAGTGAGATCAACCTGGAAGACCTCTGTGAAAACCAAATGCCAAAACCTTGCCTCAATTGCCCAAATCGATTTCCTCAGTGACCACTTTATCCCATTTTTTAACTGCCTCGGGAACTGTGAAAGTGCCAAAACTGCCTCCTAGGGTGCTAGCGCTGTCCATCTGAGCCCACCAGGCTCTCCGGGAGGGGGGATAAATGGTAATAACAAGTGGCTGGACCACCCCCTCCATCATCAGCGCCCTAGGTGAACTGGCCTCTCGGGGCCCCTGCTGCTCAGGCTGGGAAATCAGCCCCAAATCTGGTCAACAAGTGTAAAACTGCATCAATCACTGTCAGAAGTGCCCGGAACTGAAAGATAAGTGTCTCAATGGATCCAGAAGACCCAAATCCACTAGGAATGAGTACTCATACACCCTGGGTTGCCCTAATGGGCCAGCTGTAGGGTCCACCATATATGGACAATGTATAATCTGTTGATCTGTAATAATAATAACCTGCTGAACTGGATCAAACATCATCTGTATCATATGTCCATCATATGATATCATCATCAAACATGTGGGACCATAAATCATCATCAATAATCATCATACATGGTCCACATCATCACGGATCCCAAGAATATATATAATCAAGGATAAATCACATCAGTAGACTAAGACAATGCTTCTTTAATCACTTCATAGCTAAGCTCAAAGTATAAATTCCATTCAGTGGCATTAATCAAGTTAACATATTCCGTGATTATATAAAATTACTTGCACCCTAGTTCAAATGACAAACTTACCCATTGGACATGGTCAAACTGCTAGTGAAGGATGAAGGCTAGGAGCAAGGTTGGGCCAAGGGTTTGACTTGTCTAACTTAACTCAAAAATACTTTGGACTGGGAGAAGGGGGAAGCTACAAACTCTGTGCTGGACAAAAGAACACGGGGGATGGCTGTGCCTCACAAATGGATAAGTTGTTTAGAGAGTGCTTATTCAACTTAGGCATCATGTCTACATCAAGTTGATCCAGGTTCATTAGGATCATTCAATTTTATTTCCATGGCCTTTTTGGCCTACATAACCCTTCGGATTTCAGATGTGCTGAGAAGCACAACTAGTTGCAGCTTGCATCCAGGGCATGTTTTTCACATATTTATAAGGTCAGCAATTGTTTAGATATAACTTTTAAGAACCATTGCTTTTTGGACCTTTCTTATACTCTTCGAGGAGTATTTTTAGCTTTTCATTGCTCTTGCCCTTTTTTTTTTTGTTTCCATGGGCGAATTTTTTAGTTTCCATAGGTAGAACATGAGCTTTCAGTTTTAGCCAACAACATCTCAAGTGACTAGGGGGAGTTCGAGCCAATGCCAAACATCGGGACAACCGACTAGAATGATTTAGGCCTACAATCCAACTCACCAAAGGCAAGTTCTGTCACCAACTCAGAGCCGAGACACTGAATAAACAGGGATGCGGTCCAAACACAGAGGTAGAAAAATGGGGAAGTCCTCGGTATCAGAAAGTCAAATGAGACAAGTCAGGGTTTAAAGTCAAACAGGAAGGTCATGTATGGATGGAGACAAGTGAATATGGAGCCTACACTAGCAGACAACCAGTGTCGGGAAAGACCATGTCTATGTAAGGTGAAATACCAGTAAGTTTTGTTAAATGACCTAAAAGTGCAAGCAATTGTCCATTTTATGATTTACAGTTCATTTTAAATAGTTTGCCACATCAGGAATAATATACCAAGCACATGCCATGATCATGACTAAATCAACAAGATAATAATCCACAGTCAGTGAGAACATATCCATAACATCATCATAATAATCATCATCATGCATCATCTGAAACACTGCTGCAATATATCTCTAGGCACTGAACTGAAACTGTAATGGGATAAGTGGTCACATCAGTCATCAAATCTGAACTCTCAAGGCTCAGCCTTGACACAAGGTCATAAAATCTGAATAATGTACTGCTCTGATCATGAGTGATCCAAAATATATAGCCATGCTCTGGAATAAAGGAAGCTCTGGAATGTGCAGATATCTGCTGTACAAGAATAGTAGCCCTGCTACTATGGTGTGATAACAGGTTCCAAGTGGTCCAAAATGGGGATTAAATCCCTTAAAATGTGGAATGGGGCCCACAAGGTGAATTTCAGAAAAGTAACAACCTGGGTGTATGTTATTGGATGTGTAGATGACGAATCAAGTGGAATCTCAAACACCCATCACCTAGATCTAGGTCAACTTGCTCAACTAGTGAAGTGCACCTTGCTTGGGAGAAGCTAAGTTGGCATGGGAGAGGGGTCAAACGGAAACCAATCCTCACCAAACTATAGATCCGGGATGCCGTGGATGCTATAGAGGTGGGTTTTCAATATTATGCCCAATAACCCACTAGATCTAAGTAGATCTGAGAAAATGTAAAAAAGGGGTTTTGATTAATTAGGGTTTTAAGTGTTTTTTGACAATTGGATAGATCATGGAGATAGAACTTACCTTGAGATCATACCTGAGTGATGTGGATGAGATGCCTTGATGTTGAGGAAGATTCCCGCAGAGATCAAATGAGAGATTGTTGATTTGCTTGCCGATTTGATGCCCTAGCCCACAAGTGCGCCTTCCTCTACCTGTCAAACCAAGGAATGAAGATTCAATCAGTAAGATCAAGTATGGAAGAAATACAAGAGAAATGCAAATAGTAACATGAAATAGAAGGTCCTGGGACAGTAATACTCCCTGTTACCAACGAAGAGCTCCAAAGAAGAAGTAGGGAGAGTCTTCCCCTACCAATACCTCCTCCTCCAAGCAAATCGGCCTCCACCTGTAGATGCAAAATCGTGGTACAAAGATATGGCAAACAAGATCTCCAATAACTCAGTGCAAAGGAAGAACCAACGAACGAACACCAAAAACATTCACCACAACACTGGAGATAGATGCAATAATAATTTTCTATTCCAATAATCCAGAGCCAAAAGTCCCTTTACAATGAGAGGCTCTCTCCTTTAAATAGGAAGGAGAGGCACCAAAACCCTAACCACTTTTTGAATGAGTGGCTAAGATTAAAAGATACAAATGTCTAATCAATGGTTGAGATGAGCTCAACAATAAAATACATGGATCACTAATAAAATATAATGTAAGTGGACAAAATCGCCCTATAAGAGGGGAATCCCACCAAATCATGATGATAAAATATCATAAGAGGCTTATGGTGGGTCCAAGGGGTAATTTTATCCCTCCTTGGTCAATCCCCATAGCACAATAACCAAAAAAATAATCATGAATGTACCAAATCGTGCCTCCATAGTGAAGTCGTGGTCCTCAAATGACCTCAAAAAATCCACAGAAAGTGCCATAAATGATGGATGCGGGCCCCGATGAAGCTGAAACTGCTGGAGAAGGTGTGGAAGGTCCCGATCTATCATCACTGATCATCCCATGCCATAACTTTGCCTCAGTAGCCCAAATCGATTTCCTCAATAGCCATTTCTACCAATCCTGAAATGCCTCGGGAAGCGTGAAGCTGCCCCAAACAGCCTCCTGGAGTGCTGGCGCTGTCAAGGTGAGGGCACCAATGTGTCCGGAAGGGGGGTAATATGGTAAAAACAAGTGGCTGGACCACCCCCTCCATCATCAGCGCCCTAGGTCAACCGGATAAAAATCACATCTGCTCCGACAGGGCCTCCGACAAGCCAAAACTGCACTAGGACAGCCTACTAAGGCTAAATCATCACTGTAAGTGCCCGGAACTGAAAACAAACTGTCCCATTGGACTCAGAAGTTCCAAATCCATCCAAGATGTGTACTCATACACCATATGAATCTCTGCATGATCAAAATAAATATCCAATATACCAGATCAAGGCCAATAATAATGCGCTGTACATATACAAACACTGCTGTAACCCCAGAATCATCATCATAACCCTGTAACTGCTGCATAGAGTCATCATGTATGTATACATAGACCATATATCATCTATCCATATCATCATAAGGTCCAACATCTCATGTCCCATGGTCCTCCATGGTCAAACTAGGTCTAACCAAGACCAAATATAACTCAGATCATCATCAATAGCTGCTGCAAAGTGTCAAGGTTAATATATGCTCTACAACTTATTAAATAACAATTATAAAACAGAGTAATCATGACTGGCGATCTAAATCCAAATATATAGTGTCGTTAATTATTATTATTACTCAGACTAGACTTTCAGGATCATACTCACTTAATAGTTGTGATCAATTTGCTAGTGAAGGGTGAAGGCTTAAATTAACTGGCTAGGCTAAGGGATGACTTAACTGTCTTGACTTTGTGACACTTTGGCAAGGGAAAGGGAATACACCATAGTATATACTGAATGAGCAATAACACAGGGAATGGCGGTGTCTCACAAATGGATGAGTTGTTTAAAGAGGGTCTATTCACCTTCACAGATGCGCACAATCCATAATACAAATAAGGCCAGCAATTGTTTAGATATAGCATTTAAGTTCCATTGCTTTTTTGGGCCTGAAGTTTCCATAGCCTTGATCTATGTGTGTTTACAAACACATTGCATAGATTTACATTTTTTCTTTAGGCTTTCTGCTGCAGGTGTGTTTTTAAGGCACTTGTTTACCTGAGCACTTCTAGGTGTGTCATGGACAGCTTGTTTACCTAGGTATTTATTTTCCAAAAGATATAACATTTTATTTTCATTGCCATGTTCATTTGGCATGCCTCTCATTCATGTGTGTTTAGAAACACATTGCATGAATGGGCTTTTCATACAAGATATAACATTTCATTTTTCCAGATTTTGTATTCATGGCAGCACTAAAAGTTTCAGGTTTAGTCAACACAACTTTAGTGACTAGGGGGAATTCCAATGAACTCCAACTCACCATAGGTAAGTTTTGTCACCAACTCAGAGCCGAGACACAATAAACAGGGAAGCTCATCCAATACAGAGGCTACAGTGGGGAAAAGTCCTCCATGCCACTAGTCAAGTAGTAAGTTAGGGTGATAATCTAAAAGGTAGGTCATGGATGGATGAAGACAATGAAATGATGGAGCCAACACTAGCAAGCCAAAATATGGTGGAATGATCACCTCTATTCTCCCTAAGGAGGGTACATACCAATGAGTATGAATAGTGAACTTCTAAGTCTGAGTAGGGACAATATAATATATATATAATAGATCAACCAGGTCCATATATCTATATGATCGCCAGATCATGACACTAAGTGCTAAGACATGCTATAAGAATAAGTATAAAAGCAATCTAACCATAACACCATGATATACCTGCTGAGTCATATACCTGAAAGCTCATCCACCTGTACCATCATCTGTCCTCTGAAACTGCTGCTGTAACTCTGGGCACTACTGTCTGCTCTGTACCAATGATATAATGGCTACATCGGTCATCTCTCCGAGTGTCCTGAAACTCAGTCATGGCATGGGGAATACAGCTGCTGTCCACAATCTGATAGTGATCCAATATAGATGCTCATCTCGGCATCTCAAATGCAAGGGAACTGGCTGAACAGTGTACTGGAATGAGAAAAATAATGTATGGTAGCCCGGCTACTATATATGTGATAATAGGACACTACTCCAGAGATTGTCCCAGGAACAAAAGTAGCTCCCACAAGAAGAAGAACAACAAGAAAAGACATCATGCTCACACTGTAGAGGATGATGAACCTCCAAGGAAGAGAACTAGAGAAGACAATGAAGATTCTTCAAGTGATGAAGAATATGTTCCGATTTCAGCTCTCACAGGCACTGTCACACACGGAAGCAATGATTGGCTTATAGATAGTGGGGCTTCCAAGCATATGACATGATTCAAGGAATCCTTTGTGAACCTATCTGAACATGAGTCACCCCACAAGGTGAAACTTGGGGATGACTACTAGTATCCCATAAAAGGAAGTGGTGAAGCCTCCTATAAGCTAGACTCTGGAAAGTCTATGAAGATGAAAGATGTCCTGTATGTACTAGGACTAAAGAAGAATCTTCTCTCCATATCAGCTTTAGATGCTAAAGGTATGAGGGTTGCATTTGTAGATGGCCAAGTTCTCATGTGGCCAAAGGGAAAGACCATAGAGGATGCTGTGGTGATTGGAGAGCAAGAGGGAGGTTTATACAAATTGAAGGGCCAACTTGAACAAGCTTTGGTCCATGACTCCATGGAGCCAAGTGAACTATGGCATAGAAGGCTTGCACATGTGCACTATAGGGCACTACCCATTGCAAGCAAAGCGGTTGAAGGAATTCTAGAAATCCAGTTGAAGCATGAAGGCGTTTGCAAAGGATGTGCAAAGGAAAAGAACCAGAGAAGAAGAAAGAGATGGCTCTTCAAACAATGATCAAGAGGGAGGACACTGTCAGAGACTCCAGTAGTTCCCGCAAGGAAGCAAAGATCAAGAGGGAGTCCACCCAACAACCAAACAAAGATAAGTATTTGAATTGTCATTTCTTGTATATTTGATTACTTAAATGATGTTGTTCAGACATGTACATACTCATGTTCCTAGATTTAGAATGTGTATTATGCATGTTAGAAAAGTTGCATTAATGAACAAGATACTACTAATATGCAAGTAATGGGTAAGTGGCCTATGGTACTGTACAACATCCCATTGCTACTTATCTTGAATGAAACCTCTTTGCTGACATGTTGGGGGTAGTGCACACTCTTAACAATGTTCTGGTAGAGATGGAAGGCTTCTAGGAAGTTACCGTATGAATACGGGATATATGTTGTATTGAATCATTGGCTAAGATAGTTGCATGACTGTGTGACCTATGTCTTTATGCATAAGAATTTGTTTTGAAAAATTATGAAATGTTTCTAATCACACAACTAAATTGACTTGTAGGAAAGATCGTGTACTACAAGAGAGACTTTTTTCGAAGAACAAGTGACGATGATTCAACTATAACATTCAAGAAGATTTATGAAGTCAAGATGAAGACACTAAAAAACCTGAAGTTCCCAGGATCAGAGATACAACAATGGAAGGAGTAATTCTTGAAGACCATGAAGACCGTGAAGTAGAAGAACCAAAAGAACCTGTAGATCCACCTCGTGAGAAGAAGCTTCCAACTATGAGGAAGCAGCCGAAAATGAAGGAATGGAAGGATGCCATGATCGAGGAGTACCAATCGATCATGAAGAATGATGTCTGGGATGTGGTCCCGAGACCAGTAGGGAAGTCTGTTGTGACTTCCAAGTGGATCTACAAGATCAAGCATGCTGCAGATGGCAGCATAGGGAAACACAAGGCAAGATTTGTGGCATGTGGCTTCTCCCATAAGGAAGGGATAGATTATGAGGAGACATTTGCACCTGTAGCCAGATACACTTCCATCAGATCAGTACTTGCTTTGGCTGCGGTCATGAAATGGAAGGTACACCAGATGGATGTCAAGACAACTTTCCTAAATAAGGTAGTAGAAGAGGAAGTGTATGTGGAGCAGCCACTTGGATTTGAGACACATGACAGGGAGACTCATGTGTGCAAATTGAAGCAGGCCTTGTATGGATTAAAACAAGCGCCCAGGACGTGATACGGCAGAATTGACAGCTTCCTGACTAGTTTGGGCTTTACCAAGAGTAAAGCGGATTCCAACCTTTACTACAAGGTTGAGGAAGGGACCTGTTATCACACAACTTGTAGTTGCCCCTAGAGGTATCCCATCCGGGACGGTAGAGGAGTTAGGCAACTAAAGAGGTGACCTAAGAGATGCCACGGTTCCCAATGCAATGCGGGAGTCACGTCAACCGAGGCACTCTTCGCTTTAGGTCAAGGTATAACTAGACCAAGGGGGAGACCCTATACCCCAATCACAGTTGATTGGACCCAAGCAAAGGTTTCAAAGGGTGAATAAATGATGAGTTACGGAAACCAATGCAAGGCTAAGTGGACCTAATGTTTAAGGTATGGTTGAAGGTGGTATAATGGATAGTTCGTGTTTCAACCTATGTATGGTTTAGGCCACTTGATGGGGTATGATTACTAAGTACAGTACCATGCGTTTACACAAGTGGGTCTTGTTGCTTTGGGAAGTGTGAAATGGTTCTAGGTGGGCCCACAAGGTGAAGTTAAGTGTGAGGATGGTACTATTGGTTAGATCTAGGTTAGATCTATAAGTTAGAGTTGGTTCTAGGATTACCCATGTGCTAGATCTAGGGTTTGACACTAATCCCAAGAAGTGCGCCTTGCTTGGAGAAGGACTAGTGCCTTGTTGGATGGGCTAATGGGGTCAAGAAGGATGTCAAAGTGTAGATCGGGACACCTAGAAGCCAAGTCAAGTGGTTTGGATGAGATCCAATGGTTGGATCTTACTAGATCTAGGTTTTTAGGTAATGACCAAAAGTGGACCACAATCCCTTAAAACAAGGAATGCAATCCCCAAGGCAGATCTTGACAGACAGACAGTGTAAACCTAGGTTTCAAGGCATGGGCATTCCAAATCTCTGAAAATCTCAAACACCCACTTCCTAGAAGTGATCCAACTCAAATCTTCAAGGGGGTGCGACTTTCTCAAGGAAGGGCAAAAGATGGGTTTGGTGGGCCCAATCAAGTCCAATGGCCACCAAAATGTAGATCCGGGATGTTAGTACCCCGATCTATGTTCCTTCAAAGTTTCAAGTGAATCCAATGGGTAGATCTTAGTAGATCTAAGTTTTAAGGTACCAAGAAGATCAAAAGGGGGTTTCAACCCCTTAAAACGTGGAGAGATGTCCACAAGGTAGTTTTCACCAAAGTAAAGATATGGGTATAGGTTGTCAAATGTCTAGATGTCAAATCAAGTGGGATCTCACCTACCCATGTGCTAGATCTTACCCAACAAGCTTCTCTTAGGAAAATCGATTTAGGTTCAAGAAGGCTTTTTGCATTGAAAAGTGTGTCAATTTTTAGCCAATCACCACCAAACTATAGATCCAACTAGGGGTGGATCCTATAGAGGTGGGTTCTTAATATCTTTTCAATTTCAAGGGTAGATCTAAGTAGATCTAAAAAAATACTAAAATTGGGGTTTTGATTTAATTAGGGTTTTATGACCAATGAAGATAGAATGGATGAAAGAGACACATACCTTGTAGATCTTACCTCAATTGCTTATGGCCACCTTGCAAGTTGATAGCATTCTCCTATGTGTATATTCAAGAGTGAGATCCAAGTGCTTCAACCAAATCGCCCTTCTGCAAGATAGCCAAATCGTCCTCCTCCTACAAGACAAGATCAAAGAAACAAGTCAAGCAAGATGATTATGAAAATGGTAGAAAGATGTAATAGAAAGCATCAACTATGTCACGAAGATACAATAATGATACTCCCTGTCACAAGATCAACCCAAGAGAGAATATGTGGATCCCTCCAACAATAACCCTCATGAAGTCGCCCTCCTCTCTCCAATTCGACTTTCCTGTCAAAGGTTAGCAAAAACACCAAAATCCACAATGATACATAGAAGAGATACTGTATATTCAATATGCAAGAGAATCCACAATGCAAGAGAGATGTGCTCCACAAAAAATCTTCTATTCCAATATTCCAGAGCTCCAAAGGTGAGCTTTACAATGGGGGGTCTCCTCCTTATATAGGATAATAAAGACCAAAACCCTATACCACTTCATAATACTACATCAAATGAGTGGTTGAGATTATAAGATCTCATCATACAATCAATGGCTAGGATGAATCCATAACATAATATCACATGGATCACTCAACATAACAATAGCGCCCTCACTAAATGGTACAATGGAGGGTGACGTCATCCCACTAGAGGGGTAAAAAGTACAATAATCCACCTCATGATGACTAGGACATGGTAAAATAAGCACATGGTGGGGCTAGGAGGTATAAATCCTTGCTAGCTCACCCCAAGGCACAATAAAATAATAAAATATGTCCAATATAATGATAATGACCAAAACTGTCCTCAGAATCCATGACAGTCGAGCAGTAAATGTCCTCCTGTGATCAGTCTGGAGATACCCACATGGAGAAAACTGACTGGAAGATAGTGAGATCACCCTGGAAGACCTCTGTGAAAACCAAATGCCAAAACCTTGCCTCAATTGCCCAAATCGATTTCCTCAGTGACCACTTTATCCCATTTTTTAACTGCCTCGGGAACTGTGAAAGTGCCAAAAATGCCTCCTAGGGTGTTAGCGCTGTCCATCTGAGCCCACCAGGCTCTCCGGGAGGGGGGATAAATGGTAATAACAAGTGGCTGGACCACCCCCTCCATCATCAGCGCCCTAGGTGAACTGGCCTCTCGGGGCCCCTGCTGCTCAGGCTGGGAAATCAGCCCCAAATCTGGTCAACAAGTGTAAAGCTGCACCAATCACTGTCAGAAGTGCCCGGAACTGAAAGATAAGTGTCTCAATGGATCCAGAAGACCCAAATCCACTAGGAATGAGTACTCATACACCCTGGGTTGCCTTAATGGGCCTGCTGTAGGGTCCACCATATATGGACAATGTATAATCTGCTGATCTGAAGTAATAATAAACCTGCTGAACTGGATCAAACATCATCTGCATCATATGTCCATCATATGATATCATCATCAAACATGTGGGACCATAAATCATCATCAATAATCATCATACATGGTCAACATCATCACGGATCCCAAGAATATATATAATCAAGGATGAATCACATCAGTAGACTAAGACAATGCTTCTTTAATCATTCCATAGCTAAGCTCAAAGTACAAATTCCATTCAGTGGCATTAATTATATTAACATATTCCGTTGTTATAATAAATTACTTGCACCATAGTTCAAATGACAAACTCACCCATTGGACATGGTCAAACTGCTAGTGAAGGATGAAGGCTAGGAGCAAGGTTGGGCGAAGGGTTTGACTTGTCTAACTCAAATCAAAAATACTTTGGACTGGGAGAGGGGGAAGCTACAAACTCTGTGTTGGACAAAAGAACACGGGGGATGGCTGTGCCTCACAAATGGATAAGTTGTTTAGAGAGTGCTTATTCAACTTAGGCATCATGTCTACATCAAGTTGATTCAAGTTCATTAGGATCATTCAATTTATTTCCATGGCCTTTTTGGCCTACATAACCCTTCTGATTTCAGATGTGCTGAGAAGCACAACTAGTTGCAGCTTGCATCCAGGGCATGTTTTTTATATATTCACAAGGTCAGCAATTGTTTAGATATAGCTTTTAAGAACTATTGCTTTTTGGACCTTTCTTATACTCTTCGAGGAGTATTTTTAGCTTTTCATTGCTCTTGCCCTTTTTTTTGTTTCCATGGGCGAATTTACTTAGTTTCCACAGGTAGAACATGAGCTTTCAGTTTTAGCCAACAACATCTCAAGTGACTAGGGGGAGTTCGAGCCAATGCCAAACATCGGGACAACCGACCAGAATGATTTAGGCCTACAATCCAACTCACCAAAGGCAAGTTCTGTCACCAACTCAGAGCCGAGACAACAAATAAACAGGGATGCGGTCCAAACACAGAGGTAGAAAAATAGGGAAGTCCTCAGTATCAGAAAGTCAAATGAGACAAGTCAGGGTTTAAAGTCAAACAGGAAGTTCATGTATGGATGGAGACAAGTGGATATGGAGCCTACACTAGCAGACAACTGGTGTCGGGAAAGACCATGTCTATGTAAGGTGAAATACCAGTAAGTTTTGTAAGATGACCTAAAAGTGCAAGCAATTGTCCATTTTATGATTTACAGTTCATTTTAAATAGTTTGCCACATCAGGAATAATATACCAAGCACATGCTATAATCATGACTAAATCAACAAGCTAATAATCCACTGTCAGTGAGAACATATCCATAGATCATATAACATCATCATAATAGCAATCATCATGCATCATCTGAAACACTGCTGAAGTACATCTCTAGGCACTGAACTGAAAATGTAATGGGATAAGTGGTCACATCAGTCATCAAATCTGAACTCTCAAGGCTCAGCCTTGACACAAGGTCATATACAAATCTGAATAATATACTGCTCTGATCATGAGTGATCCATAATATATAGCCATGCTCTGGAGTAATGTAAGCTCTGGAATGTGCAGATATCTGCTGTACAAGAATAGTAGCCCTGCTACTATGGTGTGATAACAGGACCCAATGATACTTCTACTTTATGTAGGTGACCTGTTTGTGACAGGTGAGGATGGGCTTATTGTGGACACGAAGAGGAAGCTTGCTGCCGAGTTTGAGATGAAGGACTTGGGTATGATGCACTATTTTCTAGGTATGGAGGTGTGGCAGAATGCGGATGGAATCTTCCTTGGACAAGGGAAGTATGCTGTAGAGATCCTGAAGAGGTCCGGGATGATGGACTGCCAGGCCATGGCCACACCTATGGCATCGAACCTGAAGCTATTGAGTGATGCTTCATCAGAGTTTGTTGATGCCACGATGTATCGTCAGATGATTGGATCTTTGATGTGCTTGACGAATACGAGACCAGATATTTGCTTTGCTGTGAACACATTGAGCCAGTTCCTGACAGATCTGATACATGTTCACTTGATTGCTGCAAAGCATATTCTGAGGTACCTGAAGGGTACGGTTGATTATGGGCTCAAGTATGATGCAAATCAAAAGATTAACCTGGAGGGTTATGTTGACTCGGATTGGGCAGGCAGTGCCATTGAAAGGAAAAACACTTCAGGGTGCTACTTCAGTTTGGGATTAGGTGTGATCTCTTGGTTGAGCAGGAAGCAGTCCTGCGTGGCAATGAGTACAGCCGAAGCAGAGTATGTTGCAGCTTGTTCGGCTAGTTGTGAGGCAGTATGGTTGAGGAAGCTATTGTCTGATTTGTTTGATCTCCAGTTGGATGCGACTTGTATATATTGCGACAACTAGAGTTGTGTGTGTTGGATTTTGTACAACTTCGGAAGATATTATTCATTATATTTTATTGTACCTTCATTGTACTTGTTTGTACCTCCTAAGGGAGATGAACTTTATGTAAACAATTATGTAAACACATGAAAGAATCAATGTAAGCCTTGAGGTGCAAAAGAAACAAATAAAAATATTAAATTTAAATTATTTATTGCCCCCAAGTGAAGTCGGCCCAGTTAGGGAATTTTCCAATTTTGCACTTGTATAAATAGGAGGCTAGTGCACCTCATTATCTCATTCACTCACTTAGCAAGTGCACATCACTTGGAGGAGGCTGATTTTGTATCACTTGAAAGAGGAAGCTTATTTGGGGCATCTACTTGTGAAAGATGCTTTCACATTCTTTCTCTTTTCTTATTTGTACTCTGATCTCGGAATTATCATCTCTCTGCGAAGGTTGCTGGTTTTTTTCTCCCATTTGGGTTTCCCAGGTCAAACTCTGTGTGGTTGTTTTGTGCTTTGTCTTGCTTCTAGTGATCTTGGTTATGCATTTATGTTTTATGCTATGAATGTATGAAATTTAACATGGTATCAGAGCAGTTCTAGAAGAAGCCATTGTCGAAGCATTGTCGGAACCCTGCCGGAATTAGGGTTTCATCTTGTGAAGTCTTCACCCATCATTTTGAAGAAAAAGAGCCATAGGAATTTCGTTTTTGGCAAGGCGAATCTATTGGTGAAGATGGAATTCAATTCCGAGAATTTTCAATTTTTGACCTAACTCTGTGGCTGCAACAGAATTAGGGTTTCAGTTTTTAATTCATTTCTCTCCACAGATTTGGACCAGCCCATCCTCTATTCAACTCTCCTTGGCAAGGTGAATTTATCTGTGGGTTCAGTTTTTCAAATTATTAACTTTCATTTTTGACCTAGCTCCTGCTAGGGTTTTTGGACCAGATCTGTAGTCAAGATGATTAGTATGAAAGTTGAAGATCGTTTGGAAGGAGATTCCAACTTTATCTCCTAGAAGTCTAGGGTTCTTCTACTCCTAGAAGAAAATGATCTCTTGCTATATGTAAATGAGAAGGTCCCTGAACCAGAAGCCGAAGAGGATAAATCCCGATGGAGGAAGAATGATGCTAAAGCAAGAAGGATTCTTGTGGATTCAATGAGAGACCATTTGGTTCCTCAAATCTCCGGAAAGAATAATGCTAGGAAAATGTTCAAGACCATTATGAAGCTGTTTGAACACACTAGCCTAAATGTATCCATGACTTTGAGAAACCAACTCTCAAAATATCAAGATAGCAAAGTCAGAATCCATTGCCTCATACTTTATGAGGATCGCAGAACTCAAAGACAAGCTCAACAGTAGTGGAGATCCTATTGGCGATAAGGAGCTTGTCCTCCACACTTTAAATGGTCTTCCACCATCATGGGAGTCCTTTATCCAAAGCATAAGTGGTAGATCCAAACTACCAAAGTTTGACAAGCTTTGGGCAGATTGCTCTCAGGAGGAGACAAGGATCGCAGCACGTCGAAGACTCCATGGCCATGGCACTCAACCTGAGGAGAACCAAGTTTTTGTTTCTCATGCCACGAAGGGTAAGGGAAAAGGTAGGAAGTTCCATATACACAAGCACCAAGATCGGAGACCAAGTCCTCGCCCAGATCAAAGGGAGAAGAAGGACATATCTTAAGTTCAATGCTATAGGTGCAGAAAATATGGACACTACGCAAATAACTGTCAAAGTTCAAGTAAAAGGAAGCATGAAGCTTCGACTACTGATGTAGAAGAGGATCATCATCGCAAGAAGCAAAGGAATGATGATCGTTCGGAGTTCCTCTTCTAGAAGATCCAGAATGCAAGAACATAGATCTCTTATGGTTCTTGTTATCACACAACTTGTAGTTGTCCCTAAAGGTATCCCATCCGGGACGGTAGAGGAGATGGACAACTAAAGAGGTGACCCAAGAGATGCCACGGTTCCTAATGCAAGCTGGGAGTCACATCAACCGAGGCACTCTTCACTTTAGATCAAGATGAATCAAGACCTAGGGGGAGACCTGTTATCACACAACTTGTAGTTGCCCCTAGAAGGTATCCCATCCGGGACGGTAGAGGAGATAGGCAACTAAAGAGGTGACCCAAGAGATGCCGTGGTTCCCAATGCAATGTGGGAGTCACGTCAACCGAGGCACTCTTCGCTTTAGGTCAAGGTATAACTAGACCAAGGGGGAGACCCTATACCCCAATCACAGTTGATTGGATCCAAACAAAGGTTTCTAAGGATATATAAATGATGAGTTACGGAAACCAATGCAAGGCTAAGTGGACCTAAGGGTTAAGGAATGGTTGAAGGTGGTGTAATGGATAATAAGTGTTTCAACCTATGTATGGTTTAGGCCACATGATGGGGTATGATTACTAGGTGTAGTACCATGTGTTTACACAAGTGGGTCTTGTTGTCTTGGGAAGTGTGAAATGGTTCTAGGTGGACCCACAAGGTGAAGTTAGGTGTGAGGATGGTACTATAGGTTAGATCTAGGCTAGATCTATAAGTTGGAGTTGGTTCTAGGATTACCCATGTACTAGATCTAGGGTTTGACACTAATCCCAAGGAGTGCGCCTTGCTTGGAGAAGGACTAGTGCCTTGTTGGATGGGCTAATGGAGTCAAGAAAGATGTCAAAGTGTAGATCGGGACACCTAGAAGCCAAGTCAAGTGGATTGGATGAGATCCAATGGTTGGATCTTACTAGATCTAGGTTTTTAAAAGATGACCAAAAGTGGACCACAATCCCTTAAAACAAGGAATGCAATCCCCAAGGCGGATCTTGACAAAAAGGACAGTATAGACCTAGGTTTCAAGGCATGGGCATTCCAAATCCACAAAAATCTCCAACACCCACTTCCTAGAAGTGGACCAACTCAAAAAATCAAGGGGGTGCGACTTGCTCAAGGAGGGTCCAAAAATGGGTTTTGGTGGACCAAATCAAGTCCAATGGCCACCAAAATGTAAATCCGGGATGTTAGTACCCCGATCTATGTTCCTTCAAAAATTCAAGTGAATCAAGTGGCTAGATCTTAGTAGATCTAAGTTTTAAGGTACCAAGAAGATCAAAAGGGGGTTTCAACCCCTTAAAACATGGAGAGATGTCCACAAGGTAGTTTTCACCAAAGTAAGGATATGGGTTTAGGTTATCAAGTATCTAGATTCCAAATCAAGTGAGATCTCACCTACCCATGTGCTAGATCTAGCCCAACAAGCCTCTCTCTAGGAAGTGCGATTTGGGTCAAAGAGGGCTTTTTGCCTTGAAAAGTGGATCAATTCTTAGCCAATCACCACCAAACTATAGATCCAACTAGGGGTGGATGCTATAGAGGTGGGTTTTTAATATCTTTTCAAAAGGAGGGCTAGATCTAAGTAGATCTAAGAAACAAGGGTTTTAATTTAATTAGGGTTTTTGTGATCTAGAAATTATGGAAGATTCAAGGAAGAGAAGATCATACCTCTTGGAACGTACCTGGATGAAGAGATGAATGCTAGTTGAGACGAGGATTACTTTGCCAAAGATCAAATGGAGAATTGTTGAAGCCCTCTTGCCAAATCGATTTTTCCAAGCCACATGTGATTCCTTCTAACCTGTCAAGCCAAGGAGCAAAGCATCAATCAGTTTAACAAATTGAAGGTAGATACAAGCAAGAGAGAGAAAAACATAGAATAGTTGACACAAAGGCAAAACTACTCCCTGTCAAACCCAACACGACTTCTTCCAAGCTTGGAGGGCAAGCCTCCCCACCAATTCGCACTTGTCAAAGTCGCCCTCTCAACCTGCAAATAAAGAATGGCAAATACGCAAGATAGCTACAATAGATCCTCCAGTGCAATGGACAATAGCATTTACAATCGAAACAACCAACATCCACTCCAATCCAAGCATGTACTCCAAAAGATAGAAATTTTATTCCAAGAGCCAAGAGCCAAAAATCTCTAGATGAATTTTACAATGAGGGGGTCTCCTCCTTATATAGGATAATAAAGACCAAAACCCTAGATCTCAAAACCACTTTTTGAAATGAGTGGTTGAGATTAAAAGATCTCACAACATAATCAATGGCTAATAATAAATCATAACCATATATCACATGGATCACCCACATAATGATAGCGCCCCCACTAAAAAGGTACAATGAGGGGTGACGTCATCCACAAGAGACAATATAAGCATCAAAATCCACCTCATGGTGACTAGGACATAACAATATAAGCTCATGGTGGGGCTAGGAGGTTTTAATCCTTACTAGCTCATCCCCAAGGCACAATAAATATAATAAAATATGTCCAATATAATAAAAATGACCAAAACTGTCCTCAGAATCCATGACAGTCAAGCAGTAAATGTCCTCCTGTGATCAATCTGGGCATACCCACATGGTGAAAACTGACTGGAAGGTAGTGATGCCGCCCTGGAAGACCTCTGTGAAAACCAAATGCCAAAACCTTGCCTCAATTGCCCAAATCGATTTCCTCAGTGACCACCTTTTCCCATTTTTTAACTGCCTCGGGAATTGTGAAAGTGCCAAAACTGCCTCCTAGGGTGCTAGCGCTGTCAATCTGAGCCCACCAGGCTCTCCGGAAGGGGGGATAAATGGTAATAACAAGTGGCTGGACCACCCCCTCCATCATCAGCGCCCTAGGTGAACTGGCCTCTCGGGGCCCCTGCTGCTCAGGCTGGGAAATCAGCCCCAAATCTGGTCAACAAGTGTAAAATTGCATCAATCACTGTCAGAAGTGCCCGGAACTGAAAGATAAGTGTCTCAATGGATCCAGAAGACCCAAATCCACTAGGAATGAGTACTCATACACCCTGGGTTGCCCTAATGGGCCAGCTGTAGAGTCCACCATATATGGACAATGTATAATCTGCTGATCTGAAATAATAATAAACCTGCTGAACTGGATCAAACATCATCTGCATCATATGTCCATCATATGATATCGTCATCACACATGTGGGACCATAAATCATCATCAATAATCATCCATACATGGTCCACATCATCACGGATCCCAAGAATATATAATCAAGGATAAATCACATCAGTAGACTAAGACAATGTTTCTCTAATCATTCCCACAGCTAAGCTCAAAGTATAAAATTCCGTTCAGTGGCATTAATCATGTTAACATATTCCGTGGTTATATAAAATTACTTGCACAATAGTTCAAATGACAAACTCACCCATTGGACATGGTCAAACTGCTAGTGAAGGATGAAGGCTAGGAGCAAGGTTGGGCCAAGGGTTTGACTTGTCTAACTTAACTCAAAAATACTTTGGACAGGGAGAAGGGGGAAGCTACAAACTCTGTGCTGGACAAAAGAACACAGGGAATGGCTGTGCCTCACAAATGGATAAGTTGTTTAGAGAGTGCTTATTCAACTTAGGCATCATGTCTACATCAAGTTGATCCAGGTTCATTAGGATCATTCAATTTTATTTCCATGGCCTTTTTGGCCTACATAACCCTTCGGATTTCAGATGTGCTGAGAAGCACAACTAGTTGCAGCTTGCATCCAAGGCATGTTTTTCATATATTTATACAAGGTCAGCAATTGTTTAGATATAGCTTTTAAGAACCATTGCTTTTTGGACCTTTCTTATACTCTTCGAGGAGTATTTTTAGCTTTTCATTGCTCTTGCCCTTTTTTTGTTTCCATGGGCGAATTTATTAAGTTTCCACAGGTAGAACATGAGCTTTCAGTTTTTGCCAACAACATCTCAAGTGACTAGGGGGAGTTCGAGCCAATGCCAAACATCGGGACAACCGACCAGAATGATTTAGGCCTACAATCCAACTCACCAAAGGCAAGTTCTGTCACCAACTCAGAGCCGAGACACTGAACAAACAGGGATGCGGTCCAAACACAGAGGTAGAAAAATGGGGAAGTCCTCAGTATCAGAAAGTCAAATGAGACAATTCAGGGTTTAAAGTCAAACAGGAAGGTCATGTATGGATGGAGCAAGTGAATATGGAGCCTACACTAGCAAACCACTGGTGTCGGGAAAGACCATGTCTATGTAAGGTGAAATACCAGTAAGTTTTGTTAAATGACCTAAAAGTGCAAGCAATTGTCCATTTTATGATTTACAGTTCATTTTAAATAGTTTGCCACATCAGGAATAATATACCAAGCATATGCTATGATCATGACTAAATCAACAAGATAATAATCCACAGTCAGTGAGAACATATCCATAGATCATACAACATAATCATAATAATCATCATCATGCATCATCTGAAACACTGCTGAAATACATCTCTAGGCACTGAACTGAAACTGTAATGGGATAAGTGGTCACATCAGTCATCAAATCTGAACTATCAAGGCTCAGCCTTGACACAAGGTCATACATAAATCTGAATAATGCACTGCTCTGATCATGAGTGATCCAAAATATATAGCCATGCTCTGCAAAAATGTAGGCTCTGGAATGTGCAGATGTCTGCTGTACAAGAATAGTAGTCCTGCTACTATGGTGTGATAACATCTGGCTCCAGCTGGGACAAGTGCTCTAAGGGAGAGAGCGCTTGAGAACCTCAGAATCTCTGGTCTCGAACTGCTCTGCATCAATCTTCAATCCAGCACTGCACCATCCTTGCTTTCAGCTTTTATCTTGCACCTGTTCCTGCTCTCACAAACACTAGAATACCATCATGGAGCATGTATGGGACAAATATAAAATAAAACTGAACTGAAATCTAATCTAAAGCATAAACTGAAATGCATCAAAATATAAATATAACTAACATGGCATTATTCATTTGTCATTTTTATTTACTGTGCAGGAGGAAAAGAGTAACTTTTTTTATCAGGCAATCTCAACTTGCACAGGCAGCTAACAATAGAAATGCTAACTATAATTTCTTAAATGCATGCAGGAGAAGAGAAAAGCTTAGGAAGGAGCAAGACTCAACTCAGGCAGAAGAAGAAAAAGGGACAACTCGGCACACAGAAAAAGAAAAACCACACAAATCCTACTGCTCAAGTAAGCTTATTTAGAACCTACCTACTCTAAACAGGCAAGGTAAGGAAGGTTAGGGATGATAATCCCTTAGCTCCCTTTGATTGATAGGGAGCAAGATGCGTTGGCCAGTCCCAGTGGTGAGAAAACACATCTCATCAATGCAGCGCTCAACCGTAAGTGGTCCAACCCAAAAGTCACCTGATCCCCTGGATCGTATATAAAATAAATCATTAGGTACTACAACCTTATCACCAATTTCGAACCTTTGGTGATTTACAGATTGAGGGATGACTTCAATAACATGTTCAGGAAAAGGTTGGATATTGGAAGTACACTGAGGCTGAGGTGTAACTATACTAGAATTCCTATTAGGAGGAATTTCATCAAATCTGGGAGGTCCAGCGTCTAAAGGTACAACTATGCTACCAATCAAGACTTCTCCTATAGTTCCCCTAGGAGGATTTTCTTCTAGTGGGTGAATGATATTCTTTGGTGTTTCCCCTATGGTCAACAAGTCAGTATCAACATCCTCATTTACTTCAGCTTGGGTTAAGGGTGGAGGGCTTTGATTTTCACTACTTCTGCTACTACCCTCTCCTGATGGGATAGGAATGGTCATGTTCTCTAAAAATGTCAAATGGTCATCAGAAATGGGACTATGAACTGTGCTAGGTGCACTTTGATTTCTCATATCCAAAGGTGTTGGTGAAGAATAAAGTGTGTCTGTGGAATCAACATCCTCTTCACTACTAGGTAACTCGCTAGGCAAAAGGAAACTAGGGTAATAAGGAGGTAAATGTGAGTTAGTGGGTTCTTCTTGAAAAATGGCTAGATTATTCACAGAAAAGTCTTCCCCGGGGGCATCATGGATCAAGGCATGTTCTTGCCAACTCATAGAGTTGTCATTCACCTGCCTTAAAACCCCATCCTCTAAGGACAAATGGGACAAGTGATCAGGCACATCCGAAAAGTGATAATCAACTAGTTCTTCATCATTCCTCTCCGGTGAGGGCAGGTGTGTTCCTTCATTGTTATTTGTCCAAGGAGTGATGTGAGGTAAGCCTTGTCTTCCTCTTTCTGTGTTAAGGTCAACTAGGAAAAGCCACTCATGTACTGTCCTAGGTATATACTCACCCCTTCTAATTTGATCAAAGTTATCTTCCGAAGTGTTTAGCTGAGTAGGATGTGTAGGTTGGTCAACGTTTGGCCCTACACTACTGGGTTGATTCAAGGTCCTAAGGTTTTCTGATACTACACCCCGAATGGATTGAGGGTCAACCTCAATAATTCTTTCTTCTTCCATGCTAGGATCATCATCATGACCACCCATGACCATAAAGATACCCTCAGGTAATAACTCCCCCTCACCAAAAGTGTTTCTCACACCATCCTCATAATTCTCAAGATGTCCATCATAAAATGGCTCCCGATACACCCTAACCAAAGACCCATCAGAGTTGGGGATGGTAGCATATGATAAGTCCATCTGAAGATGTCCCCCTAGCCCAGCGGACCACTTCCTACAAAGGAGCATGCCATAGGCTGGAGGGAGATCTATAACTACTATATCCATAAGCATAGATATGTCGGGGCATGAAAACAAGTCAGCTCTCAGGTTTTTGATCAAGCCAAAGACTTTAATTGGTTTAGAGTCAATCCCACAAACATTCCCATAAGGTCTAGTTATTTTTAATCCCATAGCTTCCATGACTTGTAAAGGCATCACATTCATGGAGGCACCAGAATCCAACATACAGTTATGAAGAAGGATATCACCTATGCGTAGTGTAAGGTAAAATGGTTGATGACCCCCATTCTTCCTCTCATACAGGGCAGTTTGGATGTTAATGGGAGGGTCATCCTCTTCATCAACCACATCACATGGTGCTGGGTTTTGAGAAGATGAATCCTCACCACTAGTCGTGGCTGTCTCAGGGATACTCTCGAAAAACTCTACTACTTGCTCCTTTATCGAAGGGATTTTCATTAACTCAGTGAGTGGAATGTTATGCATAACTTTGTCTAACTCTCTTTCGATGTTGATATCGAAGTCATACTCAGGCAAAGGGACTGGCTCACTCACTGGACTAGGCAATTCTTTGTTTTTCTTTTCACTAAAAGGGGTAGGCTTTGGGCCATCTTTTCTTCGTTGATAAGTTTTATAAGGAGCTTTATCATTACTAACTTGTTCAGTAGCATAGATGGGACCACTAGGGTTGGTTTCTTCTATGGTGTTTTCTTCATGATCAATCAGGATTCTTCCGAAGTCTTTGTCAAACTTTAAGTCATCAACCCAATTAATGTTCTTTGGAGAATCCGAAGTATCATCATCATGGGTGGTATACTCAGGATCTTCCAACTTTTGCTCTTCAGACCAGTTTATGATAGGAGGTTCTTGGTTCATAGGGTTTCTTCTATCACCTTCATTAGGTTTCTTTTGTTGATTCCAATAAGGTTTAGGACCATAGGGCTGCCTATATCTATCCCCTTCTCTGTTCTTGGCTAGGTCCCTAGTTAGGAGAGTTAAGTTTTTCATCATTTCATGCATACTCTCCATCATTTCATTGGGATCTTTGCTAGGTTCCTTACTCTTCTTAAACTTAGGCTCAGATCTAGAGGAAGAAGGTCCACTAATTAGGTCAAAGAAGTTTTGTTTTCCCATGGAGGCAGCATTTGCCTCAGCTTTCTTGGCATTGTCTTGGGCTTCCTTCAAATTATTAGGGTCTTTGTCTTTTAGGTGGTAACCCAGGTAACCTTCATAAGCATTAAGGTAATGGATCAAGATGGCTTGGTCAAGGGGCCTTATGTTACTTGGGATGTTGGCAACAGTCCTATCGAAGCGTTGGTTAAACTCATGGACAGACTCATTCTCTTTCTTTTTGATGTCAAAAAGTTGGTGTAAAAGGAAACGCCCATCTAACTTGACTGACCACTCTTGCTTGAGTTTATCGGTGAATACATCATACCCATTGATTGATGATGCAGGCAAGCGGTCAAACCATTTGCGAGCATCACCCTCCAAGGATGCAAAGAGACCCCTAACAAACACATCCTCTTTTTCAGCCCCATATGCTTCCATATGAGCCCAAACATTGTCTATGTGGTCCTCAATAGAGGTGGCACAGTTGCCATTGAATTTTGGGATCTTTTCAAAGTACTTGTCTGGCATACTATGGGGAGCGCCCAAGATCTGAGAAAAGTCTAAGGGAGAAGCTCTAGCTTTATAACCAAAAGCACGAGCAACAGGAGGGTTGTTTTGGTTGTTGATACCGGAGTTTGACTGACCTTGTCCTGCCATTGGAT
Organism: Larix kaempferi; assembly: GCA_027924585.1. Classification (NCBI taxonomy): domain Eukaryota; kingdom Viridiplantae; phylum Streptophyta; class Pinopsida; order Pinales; family Pinaceae; genus Larix; species Larix kaempferi. Next base: position 35,563,241 of record BSBM01000106.1, read on the forward strand.
TGATTGGGCTTGAACTAGAGTTGTGATTAGGTGATAAAGGAGGAACCGGATTGAACAAAGGGGAACCTAAGATACGGTTTGGAGAACCTGAGTTAACAAGTTTCCACAAGAAATTAGTTGATTGGGTTTTAGGATCTCTTTTGTGATATGTGAGTGGGGTTCCTTCCAATTGATTTGGATTTGATTTACTTCATGTGTTGTAAGGATGACTATGAGCTCGCTCCTCAGCGGAGTCACGATTAGGAGTCGCCAGGTAGATTTTTAGGCTCTACTACCAAGAGATATGTCGTTTAAAGTGCAGAGAGATAGTGAGACACAAAGGTGTGTTGAACCAAGGTAGGCCCCTACCTCCCCGGCAACGGCGCCAAAAATGTTATCACACAACTTGTAGTTGCCCCTAGAAGGTATCCCATCCGGGACAGTAGAGGAGATAGGCAACTAAAGAGGTGACCCAAGAGATGCCATGGTTCCCAATGCAATGTGGGAGTCACGTCAACCGAGGCACTCTTCGCTTTAGGTCAAGGTATAACTAGACCAAGGGGGAGACCCTATACCCCAATCACAGTTGATTGGATCCAAACAAAGGTTTCTAAGGATATATAAATGATGAGTTACGGAAACCAATGTAAGGCTAAGTGGACCTAAGGGTTAAGGAATGGTTGAAGGTGGTGTAATGGATAATAAGTGTTTCAACCTATGTATCGTTTAGGCCACATGATGGGGTATGATTACTAGGTGTAGTACCATGTGTTTACACAAGTGGGTCTTGTTGTCTTGGGAAGTGTGAAATGGTTCTAGGTGGACCCACAAGGTGAAGTTAGGTGTGAGGATGGTACTATAGGTTAGATCTAGGCTAGATCTATAAGTTGGAGTTGGTTCTAGGATTACCCATGTACTAGATCTAGGGTTTGACACTAATCCCAAGGAGTGCGCCTTGCTTGGAGAAGGACTAGTGCCTTGTTGGATGGGCTAATGGAGTCAAGAAAGATGTCAAAGTGTAGATCGGGACACCTAGAAGCCAAGTCAAGTGGATTGGATGAGATCCAATGGTTGGATCTTACTAGATCTAGGTTTTTAAAAGATGACCAAAAGTGGACCACAATCCCTTAAAACAAGGAATGCAATCCCCAAGGCGGATCTTGACAAAAAGGACAGTATAGACCTAGGTTTCAAGGCATGGGCATTCCAAATCCACAAAAATCTCCAACACCCACTTCCTAGAAGTGGACCAACTCAAAAAATCAAGGGGGTGCGACTTGCTCAAGGAGGGTCCAAAAATGGGTTTTGGTGGACCAAATCAAGTCCAATGGCCACCAAAATGTAGATCCGGGATGTTAGTACCCCGATCTATGTTCCTTCAAAAATTCAAGTGAATCAAGTGGCTAGATCTTAGTAGATCTAAGTTTTAAGGTACCAAGAAGATCAAAAGGGGGTTTCAACCGCTTAAAACATGGAGAGATGTCCACAAGGTAGTTTTCACCAAAGTAAGGATATGGGTTTAGGTTATCAAGTATCTATATTCCAAATCAAGTGAGATCTCACCTACCCATGTGCTAGATCTAGCCCAACAAGCCTCTCTCTAGGAAGTGCGATTTGGGTCAAAGAGGGCTTTTTGCCTTGAAAAGTGGGTCAATTCTTAGCCAATCACCACCAAACTATAGATCCAACTAGGGGTGGATGCTATAGAGGTGGGTTTTTAATATCTTTTCAAAAGGAGGGCTAGATCTAAGTAGATCTAAGAAACAAGGGTTTTAATTTAATTAGGGTTTTTGTGATCTAGAAATTATGGAAGATTCAAGGAAGAGAAGATCATACCTCTTGGAACATACCTGGATGAAGAGATGAATGCTAGTTGAGACGAGGATTACTTTGCCAAAGATCAAATGGAGAATTGTTGAAGCCCTCTTGCCAAATCGATTTTTCCAAGCCACATGTGATTCCTTCTAACCTGTCAAGCCAAGGAGCAAAGCATCAATCAGTTTAACAAATTGAAGGTAGATACAAGCAAGAGAGAGAAAAACATAGAATAGTTGACACAAAGGCAAAACTACTCCCTGTCAAACCCAACACGACTTCTTCCAAGCTTGGAGGGCAAGCCTCCCCACCAATTCGCACTTGTCAAAGTCGCCCTCTCAACCTGCAAATAAAGTATGGCAAATACGCAAGATAGCTACAATAGATCCTCCAGTGCAATGGACAATAGCATTTACAATCGAAACAACCAACATCCACTCCAATCCAAGCATGTACTCCAAAAGATAGAAATTTTATTCCAAGAGCCAAGAGCAAAAAATCTCTAGATGAATTTTACAATGAGGGGGTCTCCTCCTTATATAGGATAATAAAGACCAAAACCCTAGATCTCAAAACCACTTTTTGAAATGAGTGGTTGAGATTAAAAGATCTCACAACATAATCAATGGCTAATAATAAATCATAACCATATATCACATGGATCACCCACATAATGATAGCGCCCCCACTAAAAAGGTACAATGAGGGGTGACGTCATCCACAAGAGACAATATAAGCATCAAAATCCACCTCATGGTGACTAGGACATAACAATATAAGCTCATGGTGGGGCTAGGAGGTTTTAATCCTTACTAGCTCATCCCCAAGGCACAATAAATATAATAAAATATGTCCAATATAATAAAAATGAACAAAACTGTCCTCAGAATCCATGACAGTCAAGCAGTAAATGTCCTCCTGTGATCAATCTGGGCATACCCACATGGTGAAAACTGATTGGAAGGTAGTGATGCCGCCCTGGAAGACCTCTGTGAAAACCAAATGCCAAAACCTTGCCTCAATTGCCCAAATCGATTTCCTCAGTGACCACCTTTTCCCATTTTTTAACTGCCTCGGGAACTGTGAAAGTGCCAAAACTGCCTCCTAGGGTGCTAGCGCTGTCAATTTGATCCCACCAGGCTCTCCGGAAGGGGGGATAAATGGTAATAACAAGTGGCTGGACCACCCCCTCCATCATCAGCGCCCTAGGTGAACTGGCCTCTCGGGGCCCCTGCTGCTCAGGCTGGGAAATCAGCCCCAAATCTGGTCAACAAGTGTAAAACTGCATCAATCACTGTCAGAAGTGCCCGGAACTGAAAGATAAGTGTCTCAATGGATCCAGAAGACCCAAATCCACTAGGAATGAGTACTCATACACCCTGGGTTGCCCTAATGGGCCAGCTGTAGGGTCCACCATATATGGACAATGTATAATCTGCTGATCTGAAATAATAATAAACCTGCTGAACTGGATCAAACATCATCTGCATCATATGTCCATCATATGATATCGTTATCACACATGTGGGACCATAAATCATCATCAATAATCATCCATACATGGTCCACATCATCACGGATCCCAAGAATATATAATCAAGGATAAATCACATCAGTAGACTAAGACAATGTTTCTCTAATCATTCCCACAGCTAAGCTCAAAGTATAAAATTCCGTTCAGTGGCATTAATCATGTTAACATATTCCGTGGTTATATAAAATTACTTGCACAATAGTTCAAATGACAAACTCACCCATTGGACATGGTCAAACTGCTAGTGAAGGATGAAGGCTAGGAGCAAGGTTGGGCCAAGGGTTTGACTTGTCTAACTTAACTCAAAAATACTTTGGACTGGGAGAAGGGGGAAGCTACAAACTCTGTGTTGGACAAAAGAACACGGGGAATGGCTGTGCCTCACAAATGGATAAGTTGTTTAGAGAGTGCTTATTCAACTTAGGCATCATGTCTACATCAAGTTGATCCAGGTTCATTAGGATCATTCAATTTTATTTCCATGGCCTTTTTGGTCTACATAACCCTTCGGATTTCAGATGTGCTGAGAAGCACAACTAGTTGCAGCTTGCATCCAGGGCATGTTTTTCATATATTTATACAAGGTCAGCAATTGTTTAGATATAGCTTTTAAGAACCATTGCTTTTTGGACCTTTCTTATACTCTTCGAGGAGTATTTTTAGCTTTTCATTGCTCTTGCCCTTTTTTTGTTTCCATGGGCGAATTTATTAAGTTTCCACAGGTAGAACATGAGCTTTCAGTTTTTGCCAACAACATCTCAAGTGACTAGGGGGAGTTTGAGCCAATGCCAAACATCGGGACAACCGACCAGAATGATTTAGGCCTACAATCCAACTCACCAAAGGCAAGTTCTGTCACCAACTCAGAGCCGAGACACTGAACAAACAGGGATGCGGTCCAAACACAGAGGTAGAAAAATGGGGAAGTCCTCAGTATCAGAAAGTCAAATGAGACAATTCAGGGTTTAAAGTCAAACAGGAAGGTCATGTATGGATGGAGACAAGTGAATATGGAGCCTACACTAGCAAACCACTGGTGTCGGGAAAGACCATGTCTATGTAAGGTGAAATACCAGTAAGTTTTGTTAAATGACCTAAAAGTGCAAGCAATTGTCCATTTTATGATTTACAGTTCATTTTAAATAGTTTGCCACATCAGGAATAATATACCAAGCATATGCTATGATCATGACTAAATCAACAAGATAATAATCCACAGTCAGTGAGAACATATCCATAGATCATACAACATAATCATAATAATCATCATCATGCATCATCTGAAAAACTGCTGAAATACATCTCTAGGCACTGAACTGAAACTGTAATGGGATAAGTGGTCACATCAGTCATCAAATCTGAACTATCAAGGCTCAGCCTTGACACAAGGTCATACATAAATCTGAATAATGCACTGCTCTGATCATGAGTGATCCAAAATATATAGCCATGCTCTGCAAAAATGTAGGCTCTGGAATGTGCAGATGTCTGCTGTACAAGAATAGTAGTCCTGCTACTATGGTGTGATAACAAGACCCTATAACCAATCAAAGATGATTGGACCCAAACAAAGGTTCCTAGGGATATGTAAAAGACAAGTTGCGGAAACCAATGCAAGGTTAGGTGGACCTAGAAGTTAAAATGTGGTTGAAAGAGACTTAGGGAATGACTTATGTTTCAACCAATGAATGATTTAGGCCACATGATGAGATAAGATGACAAGATCTAGTACCATTAAATACACAAGTGGGACACACTTCCTTGGGATATGGAAATAGCTCAAATGGGACCCACAAGGTGGAGTTAGGGGTGCAAATGGTACCAAGGGGTATGCAAGGGATAGATCTAAGGATCTAAGATGAAATTAGAGATACCCACATGTGGGATCTAGGACTTGACACAACACCCAAGGAGTGCGAATTACCCTAGGTGGACTAGTGCCTTGATAGATGGGTTAATGGAGTCAAAAGAGATGTCAAATTGTAGATCGGGACACCTAGGATGTAAATAAAGTGGGCTATTTAAGATGTGATGGTTGGATCTTAGTAGATCTAATATTTCACTATGTGACCCAAATGGACAACACTCCCCAAAATGTGGAATGATACCCCCAAGGCAGAATTTCACAAAATGAGATACTAGGTATAGGTTTCAAGGTGTGCTTGTTCCAAATCCAATGGGATCTCAACCACCCATGTCCTACAAGTGGGCAAACTCAAACACCCAAGGAGTGCGACTTTGCCCAAGGAGGGTTAAAAGCATGGAAGGGTGTGTCAAATCAAGTCCAATGGCCACCAAATTGTAGATCCAAGTAGTTTAGGCAAGTATCAATGTGGATCTTGAAAATCAAGGGCATCCAATGGCTAGATCTCCATAGATCTTGTTATCACCTAAACTGTAGTTACCCCTATGGATGTATCCACTCATGGATGGCAATAGGGAAGGGCAACTCAAAAGGTGCAACCACGATCACCTCGACCTCCAATAGATGGTTGTCATGCTAGTCGAGGCAACCTTCACTTTATGTTATCTAGCCCAGACAACAAAGGGGGAGACCCGATCTACTCCCGACAGGAGAGATCAAAACCAAGACACCAAGTTAATTTTAAGTGAAGTAAGGTGTATGGTTTATCCTAGACCTTAGGATGAAGTCACAAGACAAATGAGGGGTTCAATGAGTATAGCTTTGGTTCATTATTGATGTGAGAGTGACTTATAGTATTTGAAATGGGATCCAGGATTGAAGTACTAGTTCAATGTGAGAAAATCCACTGCCTTGGGAACTGTGTCCAATGCAGGGTAGTTTAAGGGTTGAATTGGGGCTAACTAGTACAAGTGACAAGCTTGATCATGATACATGATGACATCAAAGGGTTTAGTCCACCAAACAAGGTCAAACCACAAGTTAATCCAACAATCTAGGAAAGTCGAATTGACTTGGAGAGAAACCAGTGCCTTGGGAATTGAGATAATGGAGTCAAAGTAAGGTTAACTTGTGGTTAAGGACTCCTATTGCATGAGACAAGTGGGCAATTAAAGAATTGATGGATGAATAGGTCTAGATCTAGAGATTTGATGTTTGACCTAAGTGGACCACAATCCCTTAAAACAAGGAATGTTATCCCCAAGGCAAGATTTGACAAGGTGACCTACTAGACCTAGGTTTTGAATTATGCCCGTTCCAAATCCACAAAAATCTCAAGTACCCACGTCCTAGAAGTGGACCAACTCCCCTCTCCAAGGTGGTGCAACTTTACCCAAGGAGGCTAAAAAGGGTGATAAATGGATCAAGACAAGTCCAATGGCATCCAAACTTTAGATCCAAGTAGTTTAAGCAAGTGAGAGTATGGATCTATAATTTCATGGCAATCCAATGGCTAGATCTTACTAGATCTGAGTTTAAAGATACCAAGTGGTCCAAAATGGGGATTAAATCCCTTAAAATGTGGAATAGGGCCCACAAGGTAGAAATAAAAAAAGTGACAATCTGGGGGTAGGTTATTGGATGTGTAGATCATGAAACAAGCGGGATCTCAACTACTCACATACTAGATCTAGGTCAACCCACCAAACTAGGAAGTGCGCCCTTTCTTGGAGAGGCTAAATGCCTTGGGAAGAGGGCCAAATGGAGGCCAATCCTCACCAAACTATAGATCCGGGATGCCGTGGATACTATAGAGGTGGGTTTTAAATATCTTACCCAAGAAGCCACTAGATCTTAGTAGATTTGAAAAAATGTAAAAATGAGGGTTTGAAGAAATAAGGGTTTTATCAATTTATGAGCTATGTCATTGCATTGGATCAAGATAAGAGAAACAAACCTGTGGATCTTACCTGGGTAACCTTGTAGATGCCTTGATGATGATGATCTATGCAAACCCGATCAATTTGAGAAGCTTTGAGGTAGTTTTCTATGCAATCGATTTAGTCCAAGAAGCCAATGCGCCTTCCCTCCTGCACAACAAACGTCAACAATATCAGATTTGATGTAATCAAGAGATAAGACTAATGCCACAAGAGAAGTAACAGAAAGATAGCATAGATCACAATGATACTAATGATAACCCCCTGATACAAGCAAATGCCAAGAAAGTCGATTTGAAGAAGCCTTGCAAAATCGCCCTTGTTGAAGTCGCCCTCTTGTAGACAAGACAATGATTTCCAAAATAGATAGATCTTACCACAAATTCGAAATGCAAGGTTGCAATAGACTTTCCAATCACCATCTAAGAACACCAGATGCAAAGGAGACCACAAGAATTTCCACAAGAAAGTTTTTCTATACCAATAATCCGCCAAAGACCCCTTACAATGAGAAGCTCTCTCCTTTAAATAGGAAGGAGAGGCATCAAAATCCTAACCACTTTTTGAATGAGTGGCTAAGATTAAAAGATACAAATGTCTAATCAATGGTTGAGATGACCTCAACAATAAAATACATGGATCACTAATAAAATATAATATAAGTGGACAAAATCGCCCTAGAAGAGGGGAATCCCACCAAATCATGATGACAAAATATAATAAGAAGCTTATGGTGGGTCCAAGCGGTAATTTTAGCCACCCTTGGTCAATCCCCATAGCACAATAATAATAAAATAGTCATCAATATACCAAATCGTGCCTCTATGGTCAAATCGTAGGCCTCAAAAGACCTCAAAAATCATTAGAAAGTGCCATAAGTGATCGTTGCGGGCCCCGATGAAGCTGAAACTGCTGGAGGAGGTGCGGAAGACATCAATCCATCATCACTGATCATCCCATGCCAAGACATTGCCTTAGTATCCCAAATCGATTTCCTCAATAGCCATTTCTACCAATCCTGAAATGCCTCGGGAAGTGTGAAACTGCCCCAAACTGCCTCCTGGAGTGCTTGCGCTGTCAAGGTGAGGGCACTAGTGTGTCCGGGAGGGGGGTAATATGGTAAAAACAAGTGGCTGGACCACTCCCTCCAAGCACAGCGCCCTAGGTCAACCGGATAAAAATCACATCTGCTCTGACAGGGTCTCCGACAGACCAAAATTGCACTGGGATAGCCTGCTGAGGCTAAATCATCACTGTAAGTGCCCGGAACTGAAAACAAAATGCCTCATTGGACTCAGAAGGTCCAAATCCTTTCAAGATGTGTACTCATACACCATATGAGTCTCTGCATGGTCAAAATATATATCCAATATACCGGAACAGGTCAAATAATAATAATCTGAAAATGATCAAATACTGCTGTAAACCATGAATCATCATCATAAACCTATAGCTGCTGCATAGAATCATCATGTACATGTACATAGACCATATATCATCTATCCATATCATCACAAGGTCCAACCATCTCATGTCCTATGGTTGACCTTGGTCAAACTAGGTTTGACCAAGTCAACATGACCAAATATAACTCAGACCACCATCAGAAGTTGCTGCAAAGTGTCAAAGGTTAATGCATGCTCTACAACTTATTCAAATAACAATTATAACACAAAGTAATCATTACTGGCGATCTAAATCCAAATATATAACGTCATTAATTATTATTATTACTTAGACCAGACTTTCAAAACCATACTCACTTCATAGCTGTGATCAATTTGCTAGTGAAGGGTGAAGGCTAAAAATAACTGGCTAGGCTAAGGGATGACTTGACCGACTTAACTTTGTGACACTTTGGCAATGGGAAAGGGAATACACACCATAGTATATACTGAATGAGCAACAACACAGGGAATGGCGGTGTCTCACAAATGGATAAGTTGTTTAGAGAGTGCTTATTCAACTTTAGGCATCATGTCTACATCAAGTTGATCCAGGTTCATTAGGATCATTCAATTTCATTTCATGGCCTTTTTGGCCTACATAACCCTTCGGATCTCAAGTGTGCTGATAAGCACAACTAGTTGCAGCTTGCATCCAGGGCATGTTTTTCAAATACATATAAGGTCAGCAATTGTTTAGATATAGCTTTTAAGAACCATTGTTTTTTTTGGACCTTTCTTATACTCTTCGAGGAGTATTTTTAGCTGTTCATCGCTCTTGCCCTTTTTAGTTTCCATGGACGAATTTATAAGTTTCCATAAGTAGAACATGAGCTTTCAGTTTTAGCCAACAACATCTCAAGTGACTAGGGGGAGTTCGAGCCAATGCCAAACATCGGGACAACTGACTAGAATGATTTAGGCCTACAATCCAACTCACCAAAGGCAAGTTTTGTCACCAACTTAGAGCCAAGACACTGAATATACAGGGATGCGGTCCAAACACAGAGGTAGAAAAATGGGGAAGCCCTCAGTATTAGAAAGTCAAATGAGACAGGTCAAGGTTTAAAGTCAAATAGGAAAGTCATGTATGGATGGAGTTAAGTGAGTATGGAGCCTACACTAGCAGACAACTGGTGTCAGGAAAGACCATATCTATGTAAGGTGGAAAACCAGTGGGTTTTGTTAAATGACCTAAATGTGCAAGCAATTGTCCATTTTATGATTTATAGTTCATTTTAAACAGTTTGCCACATCAGGAATAATATACCAAGCAGATGCTGTGAACATGACTAAATCAACAAGATAATAATCCACAGTCAGTGATAAAATATCCATAGATCATACAACATCATCATAGTAATAAACATCATATACCATCTGAAACACTGCTGGAAGTATATCTCTAAGCACTGAACTGAAACTGTATGGGATAAAGGGTCACATCGGTCATCAAATCTGAACTCTCAAGGCTCAGCCTTGACACAAGGTCTAACATAAGTCTGAATAATATACTGCTCTGATCATGAGTGATCACAAAATATACAATCATCATAGCCATGCTCTGAATAATGGAAGCTCTGGAATGTGCAAATATCTGCTAAACAAGAATAGTAGCCCTGCTACTATGGTGTGATAACATCTGGCTCCAGCTGGGACAAGTGCTCTAAGGGAGAGAGCGCTTGAAAACCTCAGAATCTCTGGTCTCGATCTGCTCTACATCAATCTTCAATCCAGCACTGCACCATCCTTGCTTTTAGCTTTTATTTTGCACCTATACCTACGCTCACAAACACTAGAATACCTCATGGAGCATGTATGGGAAAAATATAAAATAAAACTGAAACTGAAATCTACTCTAAAGCAAAAACTGAAATGCGTAAAAGAAAATTTTAAACTAACATGGCATATATCATTTATTCATCATTCATTATTTTTATTACTGTGCAGGAGGAAAAGAGAACTTTTTCAAGTAGGCAATCTCAACTTGCACAGGCAGCCAAAAATGTAAACGGCAACTAAAAATTCTTTAATGCATGCAGGAGAAAGAGACAAACTTAAGGAGGAAGACTCAACTCAATCAAAAACAAAACAAGCAGAAAAAGAAAAAGGGGCAATACTCATCACACAGAAACAGAAAAAGCACACAAATCCTATTGCTCAAGTGAGCTTATTCAGAAGCTACCTACTCTAAACAGGCAAGGCAAGGCATAGCGAGGAAGATCAGGGATGATAATCCCTTAACTCCCTCTAGTTGATAGGGAGTAAGATACGTTGGCCAATCCCAGTGGTGAGAAAACACATCTCACCCATGCAGCGCTCAACAGTGAGCGGTCTGTTATCACATATATAGTAGCCGGGCTACCATACATTATTTTTCTCATGCCAGTGCACTATTCAGCCAGTTCCCTTGCATTTGAGATGCCGAGATGAGCATCTAGATTGGATCACTATCAGATTGTGGACAGCAGTTATATTCCCCATGCCATGACTAAGTTTCAGGACACTCAGAGAGATGCCCGATATAGCCATTATGCCATTGGTACAGAGCAGACAGTAGTGCCCAGAGTTACAGCAGCAGTCTCAGAGGACAGGTGATGGTACAGGTTGATGAGCTTTCAGGTATATGACTCAGCAGGTATACTCTTGTGTTATGGTTAGGTTGCTTTTATACTTATTCTTATAGCATGTCTTAGCACTTAGTGTCATGATCTGGCGATCATATAGATATTTGGACCTGGTTGACCTATTATATATATATTACTGTCCCTACTCAGACTTAGAAGTTCACTATTCATACTCATTGGTACATACCCTCCTTAGGGAGAATAGAGGTGATCATTACACCATACTATGGCTTGCTAGTGTTGGCTTCATCTTTTCATTGTCTTCATCCATCCGTGGCCTACCTTTTAGATTATTACCTTGATTTGCTACTTGACTAGTGACATGGAGGACCTTTCCCCACTGTAGCCTCTGTACTGGATGAGCTTCCCTGTTTATTGTGTCTCGGCTCTGAGTTGGTGACAAAATTTACCTATGGTGAGTTGGAGTTCCTTGAGAATTCCCCCTAGTCACTAAAGTTGTGTTGGCTAAACCTGAAACTTTTAGTGCTGCCATCAATACAAAATCTGGAAAAATCAAATGCTATATCTTGTATATGAAAGAAATGCCAAATGAAAATGGCCATGAAAAATAAAATGTTATATCTTTTGGAAAAATAAATACCTAGGTAAACAAGCTGTCCATGACACACCTAGAAGTGCTCAGGTAAACAAGTGCCTTAAAAACACACCTGCAGCAGAAAGCCTAAAAATAAATGTAAATCTATGCAATGTGTTTGTAAACACACATAGATCAAGGCTATGGAAACCTCAGGCCCAAAAAGCAATGGAACTTAAATGTTATATCTAAACAATTGCTGGCCTTGCTTGTATTATGGATTGTGCGCATCTGTGAAGGTGAATAAACCCTCTTTAAACAACTCATCCATTTGTGAGACACCGCCATTCCCTGTGTTATTGCTCATTCAGTATATACTATAGTGTGTATTCCCTTTCCCTTGCCAAAGTGTCACAAAGTCAAGTTAGTCAAGTCATCCCTTAGCCTAGCCATTTATTTCAGCCTTCACCCTTCACTAGCAAATTGATCACAACTATGAAGTGAGTATGGTCCTGAAAGTCTAGTCTGAGTAATAATAATAACTAACGACACTATATATTTGGATTTAGATCGCCAGTCATGATTACTCTGTGTTATAGAAGCTATTTGAATAAATTGTAAAGCATGTATTAACCTTGACACCTTACAGCAGCTATGGATGATAGTCTGAGTTGTATTTGGTCTTGGTTAGACATAGTTTGACCATGGAGGACCATGGGACATGAGATGTTGGACCTTATGATGATATGGATAGATGATATATGGTCCATGTACACATACAGGATGATTCTATGCAGCAGCTACAGGGTTATGATGATGATTCTTGGGATACAGCAGTGTTTGGTCATTTACAGATCATTATTATTGGCCTTGTTCCGGTACATTGGATATTTATTTTGATCATGCAGAGATTCATATGGTGTATGAGTACACATCTTGGATGGATTTGGACCTTCTGAGTCCAATGGGACAGTTTGTTTTCAGTTCCGGGCACTTACAGTGATGATTTAGCCTCAGTAGGCTGTCCTAGTGAAGTTTTGGTCTATTGGAGGCCCTGTCGGAGCAGAGATGACTTTTATCCGGATGACCTAGGGCACTGATGATGGAGGGGGTGGTCCAGCCACTTGTTTTTACCATATTACCCCCCTCCCGGACACATTGGCACCCTCACCTTGACAGCGCCATCACTCCAGGAGGCAGTTTGGGCAGTTTCACGTTTCCCGAGGCATTTCAGGATTGGTAGAAATGGCTATTGAGGAAATCGATTTGGGCTACTGAGGCAAAGTTATGGCATGGGATGATCAGTGATGATAGATCGGGACCTTCCACACCTCCTCCTGCAGTTTCAGCTTCATCGGGGCCCGCATCCATCACTTATGGCACTTTCTGTGGATTTTTTGAGGTCTTTTGAGGACCACGATTTCACCTTGGAGGACCACGACTTCACCTTGGAGGCACGATTTGGTACTTTCATGATTATGTATTGGTTATTGTGCCATGGGGATTGACCAAGGAGGGATAAAATTACCCCTTGGACCCACCATGAGCCTCTTATGATATTTTGTCATCATGATTTGGTGGGATTCCCCTCTCCTAGGGCGACTTTGTCCACTTATGTTATATTTTATGTGTGATCCATGTATTATGTTGTTGAGCTCATCTCAACCATTGATTAGACATTTGTATCTTTTAATCTTAGCCACTCATTCAAAAAGTGGTTAGGGTTTTGGTGCCTCTCCTTCCTATTTAAAGGAGAGAGCCTCTCATTGTAAAGGGTCTTTGGCTCTTGGATTATTGGTATAGAAAAATATTCTTGTGGAAATTCTTGTGGTCTCCTTTGCATCTGGTGTTCTTAGATGGTGATTGGAAAGTCTATTGCAACCTAGCATTTGGAAATTGTGGTAAGATCTATCTTGTTTGGAAATCATTGTTTGTCTACAGGAGGGCGACTTCAACAAGGGCGATTTTGCAAGGCTTCTTCAAATCGACTTTCTTGGCATTCGCTTGTATCAGGGGGTTATCATTAGTATCATTGTGATCTATGCTATCTTTCTGTTACTTCTTTTGTGGCATTAGTCTTATCTCTTGATGCATCAAATCTGATATTGTTGACGTTTGTTGTGCAGGAGAGAGGGCGCATTGGCTTCTTGGACTAAATCGATTTGCATAGAGACTACTTCAAAGCTTCCAAATTGATCGGGATTGCATAGATCATCATCATCAAGGCATCTACAAGGTTATCCAGGTAAGATCCACAGGTTTGTTTCTCTTTCCTTTATCCAATCCATTGACATAATTCATAAATTGTTAAAACCCTAAATACTTCAAAACCCCCATTTTACATTTTGTCAGATCTACCAAGATCTAGTGGGTTGTTGGGCATGATATTGAAAACCCACCTCTATAGCATCCACGGCATCCCGGATCTATAGTTTGGTGTGGATTGGCTTCCATTTGACCCCTCTCCCAAGCCAACCTAGCTTCTCCCAAGGAAGGCGCACTTCACCATTTGAGCAGGTTGACCTAGATCTAAGCGATGGGTGTTTGAGATTCCACTTGATTTGACATCTACACATCAAATAACATACACCCAGGTTGTTACTTTTCTGAAAATCACCTTGTGGGCCCCATTCCACATTTTAAGGGATTTAATCCCCATTTTGGACCATTTGGAACACTTAAACTCAGATCTACAAAGATCTAACCGGTGGATTGCCACGAAATTATAGATCCATACCCCTACTTGACTGATCTACCCGGATCTAAAGTTTGGATGCCATCCGACATGATTTGACCCACCTAAACCCCGATTGAAGCCTCCTTAGGGAAAGTCGCACCACCTTGGAGAAGTGAGTTCACTCACTTCGAGGAACTGGGTACTTGAGATTTTTGCAGATCCGGACTCAGAATAATTCAAAACCTAGGTCTAGACTGTCACTTTGTCAAATCTTGCCTTGGGGATTGCATTCCTTGTTTTTAGGGATTGTGGTCCACTTGGGTCAAACCTAGATCTAGACACATTCATCCATCAAGAACTGTATTGTCCACTTGTCCCAAGTACTAGGAGTCCTAAACCTCAAGTCAACCCTACTTTGACTCCACTTCCCAATTCCCAAGGCACTGGCCTCTCTCCAAGTTAACTCAACTTTCCTAGAATGTTGGATTGACTTGTGGTTTGACTTTTGCATGGTGAACTATACCCTTGAAGCTATCATGAAATATGGTCAAACTTGTCACTTGTACTAGTTAGCCCCAATTAAATCCATAAACTACCCTGCATTGGACACGGTTCCCAAGGCAGTGGATCCTTTGACATTGAACTAGTACACTAGCCCTAGATCTCACTACAAACATTATAAGTCACTCTTACATTTAATTATGAACCAAAGCTACACCTATTAAACCCCTCATTTGGCTTGTGACTTCATCCTTAGGTCTAGGATAAACCATACACCTAACTTCATTTAGAAATACCTTGATTTGGTGTCTTGGTTTTGATCTCTCCTGTCGGGAGTAGATCGGGTCTCCCCCTTTGTTGTCTGGGCTAGATAACATAAAGCGAAGGTTGCCTCGACTGGCGTGACAACCATATACATATTGGAGGTCGAGGTGATCGTGGTTGCACCTTTCCAGTTGCCCTTCCCTATTGCCATCCATGACTGGATCCATCCATAGGGGTAACTACAGTTTAGGTGATAACACGGTCCAACCCAAAAGTCACCCGATCCCCTGGATCGTATATAAAATAAATCATTAGGCATTACAACCCTATCACCAATTTCAAACCTTCGGTGATTTACAGATTGAGGGATGGCTTCAATAACACGTTCAGGAATAGGTTGGATATCAGAATTGCTTTGAGGTTGAGGTGTTACTATGCTTGAATTCCTATTAGGAGGAATTGCATCAAATCTGGGAGATCCACCGTCTAAAGGTACAGCTACCCTACCAATCAAGACTTCTCTCACTATTCTCCTAGAAGGGATTTCTAAATGTGGGTGAATGATATACTTTGGAGCTTCCCCCACAGTCCAAAAGTCTCTATCAACATCCTCATCTCTTTCAGCATGGGGGCTATGGGTGGTAGGTTTTGATTTTCAATACTTCTGCTACTACCTTCTCCAGATGGGATAGGAATGGTCATATTTTCTAAAGATGCCAGATGGTCATTAGGAAAGGACATACGACTAGGAACTAAGCTAGGCATACTCTGAGTTCTTGTATCCAAAGATGTTGGTGAAGAAACAGGAATATGGAATGGGTCTGTGGAGTCCATATTCTCTTCACCAATGGGTATTTCACTGGGCAAAAGGAAACTAGGGTAAGGTGGAAGTTGGCTTGGCTCAGCGGGTTCTTCGTGAAAAATGGCTAGATTACTCAAAGAAAAGTCTTCCCTAGGGGCATCATGGACTAAGGCATGTTCTTGCCAACTCATGGAGTTGTCATTCACTTGCCTCAAAACCCCATCCTCCAAGGACAAATGGGACAAATGATCAGGGACATCAGAAAAGTGATAATCAACTGGTTCTTCATCATTCCCCTCAGATGGGGGAAGGTGTGTTCCTTCATTGCTATTTGCCCAAGGAGTGATGTGAGGTAAGCCTTGTCTTCCTCTTTCTGTGTTAAGGTCAACTAGGAACAACCACTCATGTAACTAGGAACAACCACTCATGTACCGTCCTAGGTACATACTCACCCCTTCTAATTCGATCAAAGTTAACTTCAGAAGTGTTTAGTTGAGAAGTAGGCTCGGGTTGTTTAATGCGTGGCCCTACACTACTAGGTTGGTTCGAAGTCCTAAGTTCTTCAGACATTTCACCCTAAAGTGATTCAGGGTTTGTAACAGCTCTTTCCCTTTCTTCCTTAGCAGGACTACCCTCTCCAACTGATCTCCAAATATTCTCCCTTTCTGGACTAGGATCATCATTGTGGCCACCCATGACCATGAAGATACCTTCAGGTAATAACTCACCCTCACCAAAAGTGTTCCTCACACCATCCTCATAGTTCTCAAGATGTCCATCATAAAATGGCTCCCGGTACACCCTAACCAAAGATCCATCAGAGTTGGGGATAGTAGCATATGATAAATCCATTTGAAGATGTCCCCCTAGCCCAGCGGACCACTTCCTACAAAGGAGCATACCATAGGTTGGAGGAAGATCTATAACTACTATATCCATTAGCATAGATATGTCGGGGCACGGAAATAGGTCATCTCTCAAGTTTTTAATCAAACCAAAGACTTTAACTGGTTTAGAATCAATCCCACAAACGTTCCCATAAGGCCTAGTTATTTTTAATCCCATGGCTTCCATGACTTGCAAAGGCATCACATTCATGGAGGCACTAGAATCCAACATACAATTATGAAGAAGGGTATCACCAATGCGAAGTGTAAGATAAAATGGTTGGTGACCACCATTCTTTCTCTCATATAAGGCAGTTTGGATGTTAATGGGAGGGTCATCCTCTTCGTCAACCACAACACTAGGTGCTGAGTTTTGAGAAGATGAACACTCACCACTACTTGTGGCAGCCTCAGGGATACTCTCGAAAAACTCTACCACTTGCTCCTTTATTGATGGGATTTTCATTAACTCAGTGAGTGGAATGTTATGCATAACTTTGTCCAATTCTCTTTCGATGTTGATATCCAAGTCATACTCAGGTAAAGGTATTGGCTCACTCACTGGACTAGGCAGCTCATTGCTTCTCTTTTCACTAAAAGGTATGGGCTTTTGGCCATCCTTTCTTCGTTGATAGGTTTTAGGGGGAACTTGACTACTACTACTAAATTGCTCAGTAGCATAGATGGGACAACTAGGGTTGGGTTCTTCTATGGATTCTTCTTCATGATCAATCAAGATCCTTCCGAAGTCCTTGTCAAGTTTTAGGTCATCAACCCAATTAATGTTCTTTGGAGAATCCGGAGTATCATCACCATGGGTGGTATACTCAGGATCTTCCAACCTTTGCTCTTCAGACCAGTTTATGATAGGAGGCTCAGGTGAAGCTTGGCTCACAGGGTTTCTTCTATCACCTTCATTAGGGTTCTTTTGTTGATTCCAATAAGGTTTAGGGCCATAGGGCTGCCTATATCTATCCCCCTCTTTGCTCCTAGCTAGATCCCTAGTCAGGAGAGTTAAATTCTTCATCATTTCATGCATGCTCTCCATCATTTCATTGGGATCTTTGCTAGGTTCCTTACTCTTCTTAAACTTAGGCTCAGATCTGGAAGAGGATCCACTGATTAGGTCAAAGAAATTTTGTTTTCCCATGGAAGCAGCATTTGCTTCAGCTTTCCTAGCATTATCTTGTGCTATCTTCAAATTACTAGGGTCTTTGTCTCTCAGATGGTAACCTAGGTAACCTTCGTATGCATTGAGGTAATGAATCAAGATGGCTCGATCAAGGGGCCTTATGTTACTTGGGATGTTGGCCACAGTTTTATCAAAGCACTGGTTAAACTCATGGACAGACTCATTCTCCTTCTTTTTGATGTCAAAAAGTTGGTGTAAAAGGAAACGCCCATCTAACTTGACTGACCATTCTTGCTTGAGTTTATCGGTGAATACATCATATCCATTGATTGATGATGCAGGCAAGCAGTCAAACCATTTACGAGCATCACCCTCCAAGGATGCAAAGAGACCCCTTATAAACACATCTTCTTCCTCAGCCCCATAAGCTTCCATGTGGGCTGAGACATTTTCTATGTGGTCCTCAATGGAGATGGCAGAATTCCCATTAAATTTTGGGATCTTTTCAAAGTATTTGTCAGGCATGTTATGGGGAGCACCCAAGATCTGAGAAAAATCTAAGGGAGAAGCCCTAGCCTTGTTTCCAAAAGCACAAGCAACAGGAGGATTGTTTTGGTTGTTGTTTCCGGAGTTAGATTGACTTTGTCCAGCCATTGGATTGACTGGAGCTGAAATAGGGTTAGGATTAGGAGATGAAAGAGGAACCGAATTGAACAAAGGGGATCCCAAGACACGGTTTGGAGAATTTGAGTTAACAAGTTTCCAAAAGAAGTTCGATGATTGGGCTTTAGGATCTCTTTTGTGATAGGTGAGTGGGGTTCCTTCTAATTGATTTGGATTTGATTTACTTCGAGTGTTGTAAGGATGACTATGAGCTCGCTCCTCAGCGGAGTCACGATTAGGAGTCGCCAGGTAGATTTTTAAGCTCTACTACCAAGATGTATGTCGTTTGAAACACAGGGAGAGAAAGAGATACAAAGGTATGATGAACCAAGGTGGGCCTCTACCTCCCCGGCAACGGCGCCAAAAATGTTATCACACAACTTGTAGTTGCCCCTAGTGCTATCCCATCCGGGACGGTAGAGGAGATGGGCAACTAAAGAGGTGACCCAAGAGATGCCACGGTTCCCAATGCAAGGTGGGAGTCACGTCAACCGAGGCACTCTTCGCTTTAGGTCAAGGTGAGTCAAGACCTAGGGGGAGACCCTATAACCAATCAGAGATGATTGGACCCAAACAAAGGTTCCTAGGGATGAGTAAATGATGAGTTACGAAAACCAATGCAAGGTTGAGTGGACCTAGAAGTCAAAGAGATGGTTAGTGTTTCAACCAATGTATGATTTAGGCCACATGATTAGGTATAATGACAAGGTATAGTACCATGTGCTACACAAGTGGGTCCTACTTTCTTGGGATATGTGAAATGGCTTTAAGTGGACCCACAAGGTGAAGTTAAGGGATGCAATTTGCACTAGAGGATATGTAATGAGTAGATCTATGGATCTAAGTTGAATTTAGGAGTACCCATGTACCGGATCTAAGGTTTGACACAATTCCCAAGGAGTGCGACTTGCTTTGAGGAGGACTAGTGCCTTGTTGGATGGGCTAATGGAGTCAAAAGGTATGTCAAAGTGTAGATCGGGACACCTAGAGGTCAAGTCAAGTGGGCTAATTGAGATAGAATGGTTGGATCTAGCTAGATCTAGCATTTCATGAAATGACCCTAAGTGGACCACAATCCCTTAAAACAAGGAATGCTACCCCCAAGGCAGATCGTCACAAAATGATACTCTAGACCTAGGTTTCAAGGTATGGCCGTTCCAGCTCCACAAAAATCTCAACCACCCACTTCCTCAAAGTGGACAAACTCACTCACCCAAGGGAGTGCGACCTTGCTCAAGGAGGGCTAAAAGATGGATAAGGTGGACCAAATCAAGTCCGATGGCCACCAAACTGTAGATCCAAGTAGCTTATGCACCGATCTATGTGGATCTAGAAAATCAAGTCAATCCAAGGGTTAGATCTTATTAGATCTGAGTTTTAAGATGCCAAGTAGTTCAAAAGGGGGTTTTAATCCCTCAAAATGTGGAATGATGCCCACAAGGTAGAAATCACCAAAGTAAAAGTCTGGGGGTAGGTTATCAAGTGTGTAGATTACAAATCAAGCGGGATCTCACCTACCCATGTGCTAGATCTAACCCAACAAGTCTCTCCAAGGAAGTGCGATTTGGTTCAAGAGGGCTATATTGCCTTGAAAAGTGTGTTAATTTTAACCCAATCACCACCAAACTATAGATCCAACTAGGGGTGGATGCTATAGAGGTGGGTTCTTAAGATCTTTTCAAAAGCAAGGCTAGATCTAAGTAGATCTAAGAAATACCAAAATTGGGGTTTTAATTAATTAGGGTTTGTGACCAATGAAGATAGAATGGATGAAAGAGGCACATACCTTGTAGATCTTACCTCAATTGCTTGTGGCCACTTTGCAAATTGATAGCATTCTCCTATGTGTATATTCAAGAGTGAGATCCAAGAGCTCCAACCAAAACATCCTCCTCCAAGATAGTCAAATCGTCCTCTTCCTACAAGACAAGATCAAAGAAACAAGTCAAGTAAGATGATTATGAAAATGATAGAAAGATGTAATAGAAAGCATCAACTATGTCACAAAGATACAATAATGATACTCCCTGTCACAAGATCAACCCAAGAGAGAATATGTGGATCCCTCCAACAATAACCCTCAAGAAATTGCCCTCCTCTCCATCAATTCGACTTTCCTGCAAGAAGACTAACAGAAGCACCAAAATCCACAATGATACATAGAAGAGATACTGTATACTCAATATGCAAGAGAATCCACAAGACAAGAGAGATATGCTCCACAAAGAAGTGTTCTATTCCAATATTCCAGAGCTCCCAAAGGTGAGCTATACAATAGGGGGTCTCCTCCTTATATATGATAATAAAGACCAAAACCCTATACCACTCTACAATACTACATCAAATGAGTGGTTGAGATTAAAAGATCTCATCATACAATCAATGGCTAAGATGAACCATAACAATATATCACATGGATCATCCAATATAATGATGACGTCATAGTATAAAATAATCATGGAGGGTGACGTCATCCACTAGAGGGGGTAAAAGTACCAAAAATCCATCTCATGATGACTAGGACATGACATAATAAGCACATGGTGGGGCTAGGAGGCATCAATCCTTACTAGCTCATCCCCAAGGCACAATAAAAATAATAAAATATGTCCAAGATAATATAAATGATCAAATCTGGCCTCAAAATCTGTGACAGACAAGCAGTAAAAGACCTCCTGTGATCGCTGTGGACCTACCCACATGGTGAAAACTGGCTGGAAGATAGTGGGATCACCTTGGAAGACCTCTGTGAAAACCAAATGCCAAGACCTTGCCTCAATTGCCCAGATCGAATTCCTCAGTGACCACTTTATCCCATTTTTTAACTGCCTCGGTAACTGTGAAAGTGCCAAAACTGCCTCTAGGGCATCTGCGTTGTCCATCTGAGCCCACCAGGCTCTCCAGAAGGGGGGGTAAATGGTAAAAACAAGTGGCTGGACCACCCCCTCCTCATACAGCGCCCTAGGTGAACTGGCCTCTCATGGCCCCTGCTGCTCAGGCTGGGAAATTAGCCCCAAACTTGGTCAACAAGTGTAATACTACATCAATCACTGTCAGAAGTGCCCGGAACTGAAAGATAAGTGTCTCATTGGATCCAGAAAATCCAAATCCACTAGAAATGTGTACTCATACACCATGGGTTGCCCTATTGGGCCAGCTGTAGGGTCCACCATATATGGACAATACATAATCTGCTGATCTGAAGTAATAATAAAACCTGCTGAACTACATCAATCATCATCTGAACCATCTGTCCATCATATGATATCATCACCTAGTATGTGGGACCATCAATCATCATCAATAGGCATATATATATGGCCCACATCATCACGGATCCCAATAATATATAACTAAGGATAAATCACATCAGTAGACTAAGACATGCTTCTCTAATCATTCTCACAGGCAAGCTCAAAGTATAACATCCATTCAGTGGCATTAATCAAGTTAGCATATTCCTTTGTTAAATAAAATTACTTGCACACCAGTTCAAATGACAAACTCACCCATTGGACATGGTCAAACTGTTAGTGAAGGATGAAGGCTAGGAACAAGGTTGGGCCAAGGGGTTGACTTGTCTAACTTAACTCAAAAATACTTTGGACTGGGAGAAGGGGAAAGCTACAAACTCTGTGCTGGACAAAATAACACGGGGAATGGCTGTGCCTCACAAATGGATAAGTTGTTTAGAGAGTGCTTATTCAACTTAGGCATCATGTCTACATCAAGTTGATCCAGGTTCATTAGGATCATTCAATTTCATTTCATGGCCTTTTTGGCCTACATAACCCTTCGGATCTCAGGTGTGCTGATAAGCACAACTAGTTGCAGCTTGCATCCAGGTCATGTTTTTCAAATACATATAAGGTCAGCAATTGTTTAGATATAGCTTTTAAGAACCATTGCTTTTTTTGGGCCTTTCTTATACTCTTCGAGGAGTATTTTTAGCTATTCATCGCTCTTGCCCTTTTTAGTTTCCATGGGCGAATTTATAAGTTTCCATAAGTAGAACATGAGCTTTCAGTTTTAGCTAACAACATCTCAAGTGACTAGGGGGAGTTCGAGCTAATGCCAAACATTAGGACAACTGACCATAATGATTTAGGCCTACAATCCAACTCACCAAAGGCAAGTTTTGTCACCAACTTAGAGCCGAGACACTGAATATACAGGGATGCGGTCCAAACACAGAGGTAGAAAAATGGGGAAGCCCTCAGTATCAGAAAGTCAAATGAGACAATTCAAGGTTTAAAGTCAAATAGGAAAGTCATGTATGGATGGAGTCAAGTGAGTATGGAGCCTACACTAGCAGACAATTGGTGTCAGGAAAGACCATATCTATGTAAGGTGGAAAACCAGTGGGTTTTGTTAAATGACCTAAATGTGCAAGCAATTGTCCATTTTATGATTTATAGTTCATTTTAAACAGTTTGCCACATCAGGAATAATATACCAAGTAGATGCTGTGAACATGACTAAATCAACAAGATAATAATCCACAGTCAATGATAAAATATCCATAGATCATACAACATCATCATAGTAATAAACATCATATACCATCTGAAACACTATTGGAAGTATATCTCTAAGCACTGAACTGAAACTGTATGGGATAAAGGGTCACATCGGTCATCAAATCTGAACTCTCAAGGCTCAGCCTTGACACAAGGTCTAAGATAAGTCTGAATAATATACTGCTCTGATCATGAGTGATCACAAAATATACAATCATCATAGCCATGCTCTGAATAATGGAAGCTCTGGAATGTGCAGATATCTGCTAAACAAGAATAGTAGCCCTGCTACTATGGTGTGATAACAGACGTCATAGCTAAAAGATACTCATGGAGGGTGACGTCATCCACTAGAGGGGGTAAAAGTACAAAAGCCCACCTCATATGACTAGGACATGACACATGGAGCTCATGGTGGGGCTAGGAGGCATCAATCCTTACTAGCTCATCCCCATGGCACAATAAAATAATATAATATGTCCAAAATAAATATAAATGATCAAATCTGTCCTCAAAATTTGTGACAGACAAGCAGTAACAGGCCTCCTGTAGCCTCTGTGGACCCACCCAAGTGGTGAAAACAGGCTGGAAGATAGGGGGTTCACCATGGAAGACCTCTGTGAAAACCAAGTGCCAAAACCTTGCCTCAATTGCCCAAATCGAATTCTTCAGTGACCCTTTTATCCCATTTCTGGACTGCCTCGGTAACTGTGAAAGTGTTGAAACTGCCTCGGTAACTGTGAAAGTGTTGAAACTGCCTCCTAGGGCATCTGCGCTTTCAAACAAAGCCCACCACGTTCTCCAAAAGGGGGGATAAATGGTAATAACAAGTGGTTGGACCACCCCTTCCTCATACAGCGCCGTAGGTGAACTGGGCTCTCATGGCCCTTGTTGCTCAAGCTGGGAAATCAGCCCCAAATCTGGTCAACAAGTGTAAAACTGCATCTATTACTATCAGAGGTGCCCGGGGCTAAAAGATAAGTGTCTCTTTGGATCCAGAAGACCCAAATCTACTAAAAATGTGTACTCATACACCATGGGTTGCCCTGATGGGCTAACTATAGGGTCCACCATATATGGACAATGCATAATTTGATGATCTGAAGTAATAATAAAACCTGCTGAACTGCATCAATCACCATCTGAATCATATGTCCATCATATAGTATCATAAATAGGAGCATGTGGGCCCATACATCATCATCAATAAGCCTTCATGGCCCACATCATCATCGATCCCAAGACATGACCATAGTCAAACTAGGTTTGACTAGGTCCATATACAACCAAGGATAAATCATATCAGTAGACTAAGACATGTTCCTTTAATCATACTCACAGCTTAACTTAAAGTATAACATCCATTCAGTGGCATTAATCATGTTAGCATATTCCTTTGTTATTTGTAATTACTTGTACAATAGTTTAAATGACAAACTCACCCATTGGACATGGTCAAACTGCTAGCGAAGGATGAAGGCTAGGAACAAGGTTGGGCAAAGGACTTGACCTGTCTAAACTCAACTAAAAGATACTTTAGACTGGGAGAGAGGGGAAACTACAAACTCTGTGTTGGACAAAATAACACGGGGAATGGCTGTGCCTCACAAATGGGAAGTTGTTTAGAGAGTGCTTATTCAACTTAGGCATCATGTCTACATCAAGTTGATCCAAGTTCATTAGGATCATTCAATTTCATTTCATGGCCTTTTTGGCCTACATAACCCTTCGGATCTAAGGTGCGTTGATAAGCACAACTAATTGCAGCTTGCATCCAGGGCATGTTTACATATAAATATAAGGTCAACAATTGTTTAGATATAGCATTTAAGAAACATTGCTTTTTGGACCTGTTATCACATATATAGTAGCCGGGCTACCATACATTATTTTTCTCATTCCAGTACAGTATTCAGCCAGTTCCCTTACATTTGAGATGCTGAGATGAGCATCTAGATTGGATCACTATCAGATTGTGGACAGCAGTTGTATTCCTCATGCCATGACTGAGTCTCAGGACACTCAGAGAGATGACCGATATAGCCATTATACCATTTGTACAGAGCAGTCAGTAGTGTTCAGAGTTGCAGCAGCAGTTCCAGAGGACAGGTGATGGTACAGGTTGATGAGCTTTCAGGTATATGACTCAGCAGGTATATCATGGTGTTATGGTTAGATTGCTTTTATACTTATTCTTATAGCATGTCTTAGCACTCAGTGTAATGATCTGGCGATCATATAGATATTTGGACCTGGTCGATCTATTATATATATTACATTGTCCCTACTCAAACTTAGAAGTTCACTATTCATACTCATTGGTTTTACCCTCCTTAGGGAGAATAGAGGTGATCATTCAACCATACCTTGGCTTGCTAGTGTTGGCTCCATTATTCATTGTCTTCATCCATCCATGGCCTACCTTTTAGATTATCACCCTGACTTACTACTTGACTAGTGGCATGGAGGACTTTTCCCCACTGTAGCCTCTGTATTGGATGAGCTTCCCTGTTTATTGTGTCTCGGCACTGAGTTGGTGACAAAACTTACCTATGGTGAGTTGGAGTTCCTTGTGAATTCCCCCTAGTCACTAAAGTTGTGTTGGCTAAACCTGAAACTTTTGGTGCTGCCATGAATACAAAATCTGGAAAAATGAAATGCTATATCTTATATGAAAAGCCCATTCATGCAATGTGTTTCTAAACACACATGAATGAGAGGCATGCCAAATGAACATGGCAATGAAAATAAAATGTTATATCTTTTGGAAAATAAATACCTAGGTAAACAAGCTGTCCATGACACACCTAGAAGTGCTCAGGTAAACAAGTGCCTTAAAAACACACCTGCAGCAGAAAGCCTAAAGAAAAAATGTAAATCTATGCAATGTGTTTATAAACACACATAGATCGAGGCTATGGAAACTTCAGGCCCAAAAGCAATAGAACTTAAATGCTATATCTAAACAATTGCTGGCCTTATTTGTATTATGGATTGTGCGCATCTGTGAAGGTGAATAAACCCTCTTTAAACAACTCATCCATTTGTGAGACACCGCCATTCCCTGTGTTATTGCTCATTCAGTATATACTATGGTGTATTCCCTTTCCCTTGCCAAAGTGTCACAAAGTCAAGTCAGTCAAGTCATCCCTTAGCCTAGCCAATTATTTCAGCCTTTACCCATCATTAGCAAATTGATCACAGCTATGAAGTGAGTATGATCTTGAAAGTCTAGTCCGAGTAATAATAATAATTAACGACACTATATATTTGGATTTAGATCGCCAGTTATGATTACTCTGTGTTATAATTGTTATTTGATTAAGTTGTAGAGCATGTATTAACCTTGACACTTTGCAGCAGCCTTGGATGATGGTCTGAGTTATATTTGGTCTTGGTTAGACCCAGTTTGACCATGGAGGACCATGGGACATGAGATGTTAGATCTTATGATGATATGGATAGATGATATATGGTCTATGTATACATACATGATGGTTCTATGCAGCAGCTACAGGGTTATGATGATGATTCTTGGGTTACAGCAGTATTTGGTCATTTACAGATCATTATTATTGGCCTTGTTCCGGTATATTGGATATTTATTTTGATCATGCAGAGACTCATATGGTGTATGAGTACACATCTTGGATGGATTTGGACCTTCTGAGTCCAATGGGACAGTTTGTTTTCAGTTCCGGGCACTCACAGTGATGATTGAGCCTCAGTAGGCTGTCCCAGTGCAGTTTTGGTCTGTCGGAGGCCCTGTCAGAGCAGATGAGATTTTTATCCGGTTGACCTAGGGAGCTGATGATGGAGGGGGTGGTCCAGCCACTTGTTTTTACCAATGTACCCCCCTCTCGGACACACTGGTGCCCTCACCTTGACAGCGCAGGCACTCCAGGAGGCTGTTTGGGGCAGTTTCACGCTTCCCGAGGCATTTCAGGATTGGTAGAAATGGCTATTGAGGAAATCGATTTGGGCTACTGAGGCAATGTTATGACATGGGATGATCAGTGATGATAGATCGGGGTCCTCCACACCTTCTCCAGCAGTTTCAGCTTCATCGGGGCCCGCATCCATCACTTATGGCACTTTCTGTGGATTTCTGAGGTCTTTTGAGGACCACGACTTGACTATGGAGACACGATTTGGTACATTCATGATTATTTATTGGTTATTGTGCTATGGGGATTGACCAAGGAGGGATAAAATTACCCCTTGGACCCACCATAAGCCTCCTATGATATTATGTCATCATGATTTGGTGGGATTCCCCTCTTCTAGGGCGATTTTGTCCACTTACATTATATTTTATTTGTGATCCATGTATTTTATTGTTGAGCTCATCTCAACCATTGATTAGACATTTGTATCTTTTAATCTTAGCCACTCATTCAAAAAGTGGTTAGGGTTTTGGTGCCTCTCCTTCCTATTTAAAGGAGAGAGCCTCTCATTGTAAAGGGTCTTTGGCTCTTGGATTATTGGTATAGAAAAATATTCTTGTGGAAATTCTTGTGGTCTCCTTTGCATCTGGTGTTCTTAGATGGTAATTGGAAAGTCTATTGCAACCTAGCATTTGGAAATTG
Organism: Larix kaempferi; assembly: GCA_027924585.1. Taxonomy (NCBI): domain Eukaryota; kingdom Viridiplantae; phylum Streptophyta; class Pinopsida; order Pinales; family Pinaceae; genus Larix; species Larix kaempferi. The sequence goes on from BSBM01000106.1 coordinate 35,591,015, forward strand.
TGGTAAGATCTATCTTTTTTGAAAATCATTGTTTGTCTACAGGAGGGCGACTTCAACAAGGGCGATTTTGCAAGGCTTCTTCAAATCGACTTTCTTGGCATTCTCTTGTATCAGGGGGTTATCATTAGCTTCATTGTGATCTATGCTATCTTTCTGTTACTTCTCTTGTGGCATTAGTCTTATCTCTTGATGCATCAAATCTGATATTGTTGACGTTTGTTGTGCAGGAGAGAGGGCGCATTGGCTTCTTGGATCAAATCGACTTGCATAGAAACTACCTCAAAGCTTCTCAAATTGATCGGGTTTGCATAGATCATCATCATCAAGGCATCTACAAGGTTACCCAGGTAAAATCCACAGGTTTGTTTTTCTTTCTTTTATCCAATCCATTGACATAGCTCATAAATTGTTAAAACCCTAAATATCTTAAAACCCCCATTTTACATTTTCTCAGATCTACTTAGATCTAGTGGGTTGTTGGGCATAATATTGAAAACACACCTCTATAGCATCCACGGCATCCCGGATCTATAGTTTGGTGAGGATTGGCTTCCGTTTGACCCCTTCCCAAGCCAACTTAGCTTCTCCCAAGCAAAGCGCACTTCCTAGTTTGAGCAAGTTGACCTAGATCTAGTACATGGGTGTTTGAGATCCCGCTTGATCCATAATCTACACATCAAATAACATACACCCAGGTTGTTACTTTTCTGAAATTCACCTTGTGGGCCCTATTCCACATTTTAAGGGATTTAATCCCCATTTTGGACCATTAGGTGCACTTAAACTCAGATCTAGTAAGATCTAGCCGTTGGATTGCCACGAAATTATAGATCCATACTCCTACTTGACTAACCTACCCGGATCTAAAGTTTGGATGCCATCCGACTTGTCTTGACCCACCTAACCCCACTTTTAGGCCTCCTTGGGCAAAGTCGCACCACCTTGGAGAAGTGAGTTGACTCACTTCTAGGACGTGGGTACTTGAGATTTTTGGAGATTTGAAACCGGAATAATTCAACACCTAGGTCTAGAGTGTCACTTTGTCAAATCTCGCCTTGGGGATAGCATTCCTTGTTTTAAGGGATTGTGGTCCACTTGGGTCAAACCTAGATCTAGACACATTTATCCATTTAGACCTCTATTGCCCACTTGTCCCATGTACTAGGAGTCCTACACCACAAGTCAACCCTACTTTGACTCCACTTCCCAATTCCCAAGGCACTGGTTTCTCTCCAAGTTAATTCGACTTTCCTAGATTGTTGGATTGACTTGTGGATTGACCTATGCATGGTGAACCAAACCCTTGAAGCTATCATGTATCATGGTCAAGCTTGTCATCTGTACTAGTTAGCCCCAATACAACCCTTAAACTACCCTGCACTGGACACGGTTCCCAAGGCAGTGGGTCTTCTGACATTGAACTAGTACACTAATCCTAGATCTCACTTCAAACATTATAAGTCACTCTCACATCAACTATGAACCAAAGCTATACTCATTAAACCCCTCACTTGGCTTGTGACTTCATCCTTAGGTCTAGGATAAACCATACACCTAACTTCACTTAGAAATACTCTGATTTGGTGTCTTGGTTTTGATCTCTCCTGTCGGGAGTAGATCGGGTCTCCCCCTTTGTTGTCTGGGCTAGATAACATAAAGCAAAGGTTGCCTCGACTGGCGTGACAACCATATACTGGAGGTCGAGGTGATCATGGTTGCACCTTTTGAGTTGCCCTTCCCTATTGCCATCCATGATTGGATACATCCATAGGGGCAACTACAGTTTAGGTGATAACAGGACCTTTAGCAGTTCATCGCTCTTGCCCTTTTTAGTTTCCATGGGTGAATTTATATAAGTTTCCATAAGTAGTACATGAACTTTCAGTTTTAGCCAACATCTCAAGTGACTAGGGGGAGTTCGAGCCAGTGCCAAACATCGAGAAAACCGACCAAAATGATTTAGGCCTACAATCCAACTCACCAAAGACAAGTTTTGTCACCAACTCAGAGCCGAGACACTAAACATACAGGGATGCGGTCCAAACACATAGGTAGAAAAAAAAGGAAGTCCTCAGTACCAAAAAGTCAAGTAAGACAAGTCAAGGTTTAAAGTCAAATAAGGAAAGTCATGTATGGATGGAGTCAAGTGAAGGTGGAGCCTAAGCTAGCAGAACTGATGTCAAGAAAGACCATATCTATGTAAGGTGGTAAACCAGTGAGTTTTGTCAAACAACCTAAATGTGCAAGTAAATGTCCATTTTATAGTTCATTTTAAGTTTCACACATTTTGCCACATCATGAATTATATACCAAGCCAATGCTATGAACATGACAAAAGCAACAAGATAATAATCCACAGTCAATGATAAAACATATATAGGTCATACAACATCATCATAAGAATAATCATCACATATCATCTGAAACATTGCTGCAATACATCTCTAGGCACTAAACTGAAACTGTATGGGATAAAGGGTCACATCGGTCATCAAATCTGAACTCTCAAGGCTCAGCCTTGACACAAAGTCTAACATAAGTCTAAATAATACACTGCTCTGATCATGAGTGATCTCAAAATATACAATCATCATAGCCAAGCTCTGAATAATGGAAGCTTTGGAATGTGCAGATATCTGCTAAACAAGAATAGTAGCCCTGCTACTATGGTGTGATAACAGTTCCCACAAGAAGGCAGTGGGGGCCCACACACCAAAACAATAAGAGATAAGTATTTTGTTTTCTTGCTTACATAGATCTGTTTTTGTCTTATGTGCTTTTTATATGCAAATCTAATGTATTGAGTAGTTGATATAGTTTACCCTATTATATTATGCATATGAGCTACACAACATTTCATAAAGTTAGTCTAGATGATATCTCCCTCCTACATGCTTAGGGTAGTGCACACTCTTGATGGCATGGTCTAGTGGAGATAACATACATCTAGATACTTCCCAGAAGTGTTTGTTAGACATGTTCATGGTTGTTATGATAAAGTATTAGCTAAGATGCCTGTGTAAACTATTTGTTTTTCCATTTGATTATAAAATGCCACTAATCATCAGTCGAGATTTGACTTGTGGGGAAAAGACCATGTGATTTGGCCTACAAGAGAAGACTTGTTTCGATGGACATATGAATCCCATTGATGTTCAGCAAGAAGCTTCCTGGAATATGACTCCCAGCCTAGAAGGATGACCTCGGAGGAAGCTTTCACAGAAGTAAGCCACCTTCAGATATTTGGATGTCCAGTCTTTATACATGTTCCCAAGTTGGAACCTGTTATCACTTAAACTGCAGTTACCCCTATGGATGTATCGACTAATGGATGGCAATAGGGAAGGGCAACTCAACAGGTGCAACCACGATCACCTCGACCTCCAATAGATGGTTGTCACGCCAGTCGAGGCAACCTTCACTTTATGTTATCTAGCCCAGACAACAAAGTGGGAGACCCGATCTACTCCCGACAGGAGAGATCAAAACCAAGACACCAAATCAAGTTATTTATAAGTGAAGTAAGGTGTATGGTTTATCCTAGACCTTAGGATGAAGTCACAAGACAAGTGAGGGGTTCAATGAGTATAGCTTTGGTTCATTATTGATGTGAGAGTGACTTATGATTTGTGAAATATGATCCAGGATTAAAGTACTAGTTCAATGTGAAAAAATCCACTGCCTTGGGAACCGTGTCCAATGCAGGGTAGTTTAGGAGTTGAATTGGGGCTAACTAGTACAAGTGACACGCTTGATCATGCAGTATGATGGTATCAAAGGGTTTAGTTTACCACACAAGGGTCAAACCACAAGTTAATCCAACAATCTAGGAAAGTCGAATTGACTTGGAGAGAAACCAGTGCCTTGGGAGTTGGGATTATGGAGTCAAAGTAAAGTTAACTTGTGGTTAAGAACTCCTATTGCATGAGACAAGTGGGCAATTGAAGTCTTGATGGATAAATAGGTCTAGATCTAGGTTTGACCTAAGTGGACCACAATCCCTTAAAACAAGGAATGCTATCCCCAAGGCAAGATTTGACAAGGTGACCTACTAGACCTAGGTTTTGAATTATTCCCGTTCCAAATCCACGAAAATCTCAAGTACCCATGTCCTAGAAGTGGACAAACTCCCTTCTCCAAGGTGGTGCGACTTTGCCTAAGGAGGCCTAAAAGTGGGATAAGTGGGGTCAAGACACGTCCGATAGCATCTAAACTTTAGATCCAAGTAGGTTGATCAATGGGGAGTGTGGATCTATAATTTCAAGGCAATTCGATGGCTAGATCTTACTAGATCTGAGTTTGAAGATACCAAGTGGTCCAAAATGGGGATTAAATCCCTTGAAATGTGGAATAGGGCCCACAAGGTAGAAATCAGAAAAGTGACAATCTGGGGGTGGGTTGTTAGATGTGTAGATCATGAATCAAACGGGATCTCACCTATCCACATACTAGATCTAGGTCAACTCACCAAACTAGGAAGTGCGCCCTTGCTTGGAGAGGCTAAATGCCTTGGGAAGAGGGTCAAATGGAAGCCAATCCTCACCAAACTATAGATCCGGGATGCCGTGGATACTATAGAGGTGGGTTTTTAATATCTTACCCAAGAAGCCACTAGATCTTAGTAGATCTGAAAAAATGTAAAAATGGGGGTTTTGATTAATTAGGGTTTTAAATGTTTTAGATAAGTGGATAGGTCATGGAAAGAAATTACCTTGAGATCATACCTGGGTGATGTGAATGAGATGCCTTGATGTTGAGGAAGATTCCCGCAGAGATCAAATGAGAGATTGTTGATTTTGCTTGCCAAATTGATGCCCTAGCCCACAAGTGCGCCCTCCTCTACCTGCTAATCCAAGGAAAATCGATTTCAATCAGAGAGGTCAAGTATGGAGGAAATACAAGTAAAATGCAATGATAACATAGAATAGAAGGTCCTGGGACAGTAATACTCCCTGTTACCAATGAAGAGATCCAAAGAAGAAGTAGGGAGAGTCTTCCCCTACCAATACTTCCTCCTCAAAGCAAATCGGCCTCCACCTGTAGATGCAAAAAATGTGGTACAAAAGATATGGCAAAACAAGATCTTCAATAACTCAGTGCAAAGGAAGGACCAATGAACGAACACCAAAAACATTCACCACAACACTGGAGATAGATGCAATAATAATTTTCTATTCCAATAATCCAGAGCCACAAGTCCCCTTACAATGAGAAGCTCTCTCCTTTAAATATGAAGGAGAGGCATCAAAATCCTAACCACTTTTTGAATGAGTGGCTAAGATTAAAAGATACAAATGTCTAATCAATGGTTGAGATGAGCTCAACAATAAAATACATGGATCACTAATCAAATATAATATAAGTGGATAAAATCGCCCTAGAAGAGGGGAATCCCACCAAATCATGATGACAAAATATAATAGGAAGCTTATGGTGGGTTCAAGGGGTAATTTTAGCCACCCTTGGTCAATCCCCATAGCACAATAATAAAAAAATAGTCATCAATATACCAAATCGTGCCTCTATGGTCAAATCGTAGGCCTCAAAAGACCTCAAAAATCATCAGAAAGTGCCATAAGTGATGGATGCGGGCCCCGATGAAGCTGAAACTGCTGGAGGAGGTGTGGAAGACATCGATCTATCATCACTGATCATCCCATTCCATAACATTGCCTCAGTAGCCCAAATCGATTTCCTCAATAGCCATTTCTACCAATCCTGAAATGCCTCGGGAAGTGTGAAACTGCCCCAAACTGCCTCCTGGAGTGCCTGCGCTGTCAAGGTGAGGGCACCAGTGTGTCTGGGAGGGGGGGTAATATGGTAAAAACAAGTGGCTGGACCACCCCCTCCAAGCACAGCGCCCTAGGTCAACCGGATAAAAATCACATCTGCTCTGACAGGGCCTCCAACAGACCAAAACTGCACTAGGATAGCCTACTGAGGCTCAATCATCACTGTAAGTGCCCGGAACTGAAAACAAACTGTCTCATTGGACTCAGAAGGTCCAAATCCATCCAAGATGTGTACTCATACACAATATGAGTCTCTGCATGATCAATATATATATCCAATATACCGAAACAGGGCAAATAATAATAATCTGTAAATGATCAAATACTGTTGTAAACCATGAATCATCATCATAACCCTGTAGCTGCTGCATAGAATCATCATATACATGTACATAGACCATATATCATCTATCCATATCATCATAAGGTCCAACCATCTCATGTCCTATGGTTGACCTTGGTTAAACTAGGTTTGACCAAGTCAACATGACCCAATATAACTCAGACCATCATCGGAAGCTGCTACAAAGTGTCAAAGGTTAATGCATGCTCTACAACTTATTCAAATAACAATTATAACACAAAGTAATCATTACTGGCGATCTAATCCAAACATATAATGTCATTAATTATTATTATTACTCAGACTAGACTTTCAAGATCATACTCACTTCATAGTTGTGATCAATTTGCTAGTGAAGGGTTAGGGCTAAAATAATTGGCTAGGCTAAGGGATGACTTGACTGACTTCACTTTGTGACACTTTGGCAAAGGGAAAGGGAATACACACCATAGTATATACTGAATGAGCAACAACACAGGGAATGGCGGTGTCTCACAAATGGATGAGTTGTTCAAAGAGGGTTTATTCACCTTTAACAGATGCGCACAATCCATAATACAAATAAGGCCAGCAATTGTTTTGATATAGCATTTAAGTTCCATTGCTTTTTGGGCCCGAAGTTTCCATAGCCTTGGTCTATGTGTGTTTATAAACACATTGCATAGATTTACATTTATTTTAGGCTTTCTGCTACAGGTGTGTTTTTAAGGCACTTGTTTACCTGAGCACTTCTAGGTGTGTCATGGACAGCTTGTTTACCTAGGTATTTACATTTCGAAAAGATATAACATTTTATTTTCATGGCCATTTTCATTTGGCATGCCTTTCATTCATGTGTGTTTAGAAACACATTGCATGAATGGGCTTTTCATACAAGATATAGCATTTCATTTTTTCCAGACTTTGTATTCATGGCAACACTAAAAGTTTCAGGTTTAGCCAACACAACGTTAGTGACTAGGGGGAATTCACAAGGAACTCCAACTCACCATAGGCAAGTTTTGTCACCAACTCAGAGCCGAGACACAATAAACAGTGAAGCTCATCCAATACAGAGGCTACAGTGGGGAAAAGATCCTCCATGTCAGTAGTCAAGTAGTAAGTCAGGGTGATAAACTAAAAGGTAGGCAATGGATGGATGAAGACAATGAATAATGGAGCCGACACTAGCAAGCCAAGGTATGGTGGAATGATCACCTCTATTCTCCCTAAGGAGGGTAAAACCAATGAGTATGAATAGTGAATTTCTAAGTCTGAGTAGGGACAATATAATATATATAATAAGATCAACCAGGCCCACATATCTATATGATCGCCAGATCATGACACTAAGTGCTAAGACATGCTATAAGAATAAGTATAAAAGCAATATGACCATAATACAATGATATACCTGCTGAGTCATATACCTGAATGCTCATCAACCTGTACCAACATCTGTCCTCTGAAACTGCTGCTGTAACTCTGGGCTCTACTAACTGCTCTGTACCAATGGTATAATGGCTACATCGGTCATCTCTCTGAGTGTCCTGAGACTCAGTCATAGGATGGGGAATATACATTGTTGTCCACAATCTGATAGTGATCCACTATAGATGCTCATCTCAGCATCTCAAATGTAAGGGAACTGGCTGAATAGTGTACTGGCATCAGAAAAATAATGTATGGTAGCCCCGCTACTATATATGTGATAACAGAACCTTCAGGCAAGAAGGGAACCTTTGTGGGATATAGTGAGTTTTCAAAGGCGTACAGAATTTACATTCCAGGATCCAGACAGATTGAAGTCAGTAGGGATGTGACCTTTGAAGAAGAAATGGCTGTCAGGAAAGTCAAAAGATCAGATATGTAGATCGATGATGAAGAAATGCTAGAACCTAAGGAGATGAGATCATCGCCCCCTCTAGTTCAAAGGGAGACAATAGAAAAGGATGAACCTATAGATCCCATAGATTCAGTTGATATCCCCATAGATGTTGCAAGTCGAAAAAGACCTAGATGGGCACAACAGACATTGCAGGATGCAGAGGGGCATGAAGCTCCACATGGCGCTTTCATAGAAAGCAAAAGACCTCACAGGTTCTCTAATTATGTGGCACTGATGAGCAACATTATTGATTCAGAACCCACTACTTACGAAGAAGCATCCAAACATCAAGTTTGGAAGGATACCATGATGGAAGAATATCAATCCATCATGAAGAATGATATGTGGGAAGTTGTGCCGAGACCTGAGGAGATGTCAGTAGTGACTTCTAAATGGCTATACAAGATCAAGCATGGAGCAGATGGTAGTGTTGAGAAATACAAGGCCAGATTTGTAGCCAGAGGATTCTCTCAGAAAGAGGGAGTCGATTATGATGATACATTTGCTCCTGTGGCTTGAGATACTTCCATCAGATTGATCATTGCTATTGTTTCAGCTATGAGATGGAAGGTGCATCAGAATGATGCAGACCCCAACCTTTGCTACAAGGTTGTAGATGATGAGCCACTGATTTTGGTATAATATGTTAATGACTTGTTTCTCACAGGAAATGAGAAACTCATTGTATGGTGTAAGAAGAATCTCGTCTGAGTTTGAAATGAAAGATCTTGGATTAGTACATTACTTCTTGGGATTAGAAGTATGGCAGAGGCAGAAAGAGATTTTCCTAGGACAAGGAAAATACACCATTGATATATTGAAGAGATTCGGAATGTTGGACTGCAAGTCCATGGCTACTCTGATGGATGCGAATTGGAAGAAGTTGAGAGATTCTACTTCAGATTTTGATTTGTTTGATCCTACCATGTATTGCCAGTTGATTGGGTCATTGATGTATCTGACCAACACCAGACCAGATATATGTTTTGTTGTGAATGCCCCCAGTCAGTTCATGTTCGAACCAAAGGCAGATTCATTGGATTACTGCAAAACATGTGCTCAGATACTTACGTGGCACTGTGGGATATGGTTTGAAATATGCTTTAGATAATGACCTGAGATTGCAGGGGTTTACAGACTCAGATTGGGCCGGATGTGTTGCAGATCGGAAGAGTACTTCCGGATGTTGCTTCAGTTTGGGTTCTACGATTATTTCCTGGTGCAGCAGGAAGCATAACTCGGTAGCACAGTACTACAGAGGCCGAGTACATGGCTGCTAGCACAACAGCTAGAGAAGCAGTTTTGGTTCGTAAACTCCTGGCAGGATTGTTTGGCCAAGATTCCAGAGCTGACCGTGATTCATTGTGATAACCAGAGTTGTGTGCAGATGTCAGTGAATCCTGAATTTCACGACAGGTTGAAACATATCGAGATTCGACATCACTTCATTCGTGATATGGTGCAGAAGGTGCGGGCGAATTACAATACGTGTCGACAGACGACCAGACTGCAGATGTTCTCACCAAGGCTCTTCCCAGGATGAAGTTCGAATACTTTCGCGGAAGACTTGGAGTCGAAGAGAACGTATCCCTCCTTGAGAGGGAAAGATGACATTGAGATGCTTGCCCTGCTTTGCCTTGGTGCCTTCTGCAGTCCGGTTACTCAGCCAGATATGGGAGAAATCCCATAAGCAGATGAGTAGGATAGTCAGCAGTTGGTCGGGCTCACCTAGGTACCTTCTGTAGTCCAGTTACTCAGCCAGATATGGGAGAAATCCCATAGGCAGATGAGTAGGACAGTCAACAGTTGGTCAGGTTCACATTGGTGCCTCTGCAATCCGGTTACTCAGTCAGATATGGGAGAAATCCCATAGGCAGATGAGTAGAACAGTCAGCAGTTGGCCGTGTGGTTGCACAGGTGCCTCTACAGTCTAGGTACTCAGCCAGATATGGGAGAAATCCCATAGGCAGAAGAGTCGGACAGTTAGTAGATGGCCATGCCCTTTTGCTCGTCTGAGATCTCAGCCAGGTATGGGAGGACCCCATTGGCAGATGAGACAGACAGGTAGCAAATTGTATAGCATAGATGGTACAGCTGATAATCTCAGATATCCAGGATTGAGTGATTCTCCTGGACTCACCGAAGAACTGGTGAAGATGATGCACAAAGACTGTGTGGACAACCTTCAGTATGCATAGAGATGATGGAGACAGTGCAGAGTACAAGATGAAACCCAGATGATCGTGATGCAGATGAAGACCGAAGAATACCTTCCTCGTTGAGAGGGAGTGTTGGATTTTGTACAACTTCGGAAGATATTATTCATTATATTTTATTGTACCTTCATTGTACTTGTTTGTAACTCCTAAGGGAGATGAACTTTATGTAAACAATTATGTAAACACATGAAAGAATCAATGTAAGCCTTGGGGTGCAAAATAAACAAATAAAAATATTAAATTTAAATTATTTATTGCCCCCAGGTGAAGTCGGCCCAGTTAGGGAATTTTCCAGTTTTGCACTTGTATAAATAGGAGGCTATTGCACCTCATTATCTCATTCACTCACTTAGCAAGTGCACATCACTTGGAGGAGGCTGATTTCGCATTACTTGAAGGAGGAAGCTTATTTGGGGCATCTACTTGTGAAAGACACTTTCACATTCTTTCTCTTTTCTTATTTGTACTCTGATCTCGGAATTATCATCTCTCTGCGAAGGTTGCTGGTTTTTTTCTCCCAATTGGGTTTCCCAGGTCAAAATGTGTGTTGTTGTTTTGTGCTTTGTCTTGCTTATAGTGATCTTGGTTATGCATTTATGTTTTATGCTATGAATGTATGAAATTTAACAGTGTGAAGTTGTCTAAGAAACCGTTGTTCCATGATAAGTCAAAGCACATTGAGATCAAGTATCACTATATCAGAGATATGGTGCAGAGAGGAGCAGTGAGGCTCCAGTATGTTGCGACAGACGAGCAGATAGCGCTGATGTGTTGACCAAGCTGCTAGCTAGAGTGAAGGTCGAGTACTTCAGAGAGAAGCTTGGTGTACTCCAGATCGAGGTTCCTTCCAAGGGGAAGTGATGAATCCAGAAGACGTAGATGCACATGGGCCATTCTCACATAGTGGTAGGAAAGTCCTCCTATGTTGGTAGATGTAAGGGCCGAGCCATTCTCACATAGTGGTAGGAAAGTCCTCCTATGTTGTAGATGTAAGGGCTGAGCCATTCTCACATGGTGGTAGGAAAGTCCTCCCATGGTGTAGATGTAAGGGCTGGGCCATTCCGGCATGGTGGTAGGAAAGTCCTCCCATGGCCGTTGATGTAAGTGCTGTGCCTTTCCCGAATGGTGGTAGGAAAGTCCTCCCATGTCGGTTGATGTAAGTGTTGAGCCTTTCTCGAATGGTGGTAGGAAAGTCTTCCCATGTCGGTTGATGTAAGTGTTGTGTCTCACATGCTGGTAGGAAAGTCCTCGCATGTTGGTAGACGTGTAATGTGTATCTGGGCTGTGCTTCGTTGACGATGAGATGATCTAGACGTGATGAGGAGACAGTAGGGTACACAAGTTTTGCAAGGCAATGTAATCAGTCCTGCGATGTACACAGGTTTTGCAAAGGCAATGTAATCAGTCCTGCGATGTACACAGGTTTTGTAGAGGCAATGTAATAAGTCTTGAGCTGTACCTATTTGATGACTTGCTCGCAGAGATGATGAAGACCTACATGGAGGCTAGGCCTACATCCAACATGAAAAAGGGTTGGCTCTGTAGAATTTCCTACGACGAGAAGAACTGAGAGATAGCACCAATTGATGATCGAGATGACGAGGATTGCAGCAGCAGTGACGATGACGATCCAGTGTTGATGATGATGTTCCAACATTGATTGATCCAACGACGAAGATTTGTGTTGATCACTGTGTCAAGAGAATACCTTCCTAGTTAAGAGGGAATGTTAATGTAATTGTAACTTCGGAAGGTATTCACTTGTATATTTTATATTGTATTTGTATTTTATTATTGTACCTCTGACGAAGATGTTTATCCCTCCGGTCGGGAGAGTCATTATTGTATTTGGGTCATGTAAAGTCATTGAGGTTAACCCTCCATTGTATGTCGGGGCATTAGACCCCAAAGTTAAGTTGTTAATGGGTTATTAGACTCTCCTAGAGAAGTCGGCCCAGTCAGGTACAACTAGGGGCCGGCCTAGTTAGGTAAAGGTCAAGTGAAAGTTAAAGTATAAATAGAGAGGATGCCTCTCTCATTTGGATCATTCACTCACTCACTCAATTCGCATTAGTGAGAGAAATGAGGAGTTCACACAAGTGGAGAAGAGAGAAGCTGCTGAAGACCATCTCTATATTTGGGGTTTACTTTTCTGCTATTGTATTGTTGTTCATTCTATCTCTGAGGAATTTGTGGGGTTTTCTCCTTTATGGTTTCCCCGTGGAAAATCTTTGTGTCTCTTGTGTTTATGTTGTGCTTGTTATTCTCTCAGTAAGATCCTAGATTAATTTTGATTAAATTGTGAAAAACTAGCATAGACATGGGTAAGTCTCCCAACCGTTGTGTGTTACTAAGAGCAACTATGAGTTAAGAACCCGCTGTCACCTCGGTCCTAAACTCCTCCGTTTAGACCACAACTCCTAAAGGCCAAGGGGGGTAGTCCCTAATTACCAAGTTTCTTTATGTTTTTTGTTGGAGTTGTGAGTTACAAAGATAAAAATGACAAGCAGCGTGCAATTATGCAAATCCTTCAATGACAAGCAAACACTTTAGCAATCAACCAAATGATAAAATGCAAGAGAGAAACAATTTACCGATTAACAAGACCAGTGCCATCACTATTCGGGCCTTGGAGTCACAATAAATAAATTAGACAAGTACCTTTCCAAAGTACTTATTCATTCACAAATAGAATATATCAATGAAATAGCAAGTGAACAAGTAAATGGAGTATGCTTGTAAATAAATGATCAAGATGTCACATAAGCATTTCAATGAACAACATTAATGAGCCAAAGACATGTGAAACAATATTGAGCTGAAATTTAGGTACTTAAAGCAAATGTTGTGAACAAAATAGCTAAGTGAAATGCTTGCAAAATAGAAAAGATTGTAACATTGTTTTTGCAAGTGGTCCTTTAAATTTTAGTAAATTTTAATGTCTCTCTTTACTTAGGGGATTAATGTGTTTGTTGCAAAGAAATGAAACTAATCTAGATGTCTACCCCAAAGAGACTATCTCTTTCGATTAGAGAGAGAATGCCGGGTGCTCAACCTGAGAAGGCAAGGTTCCCAACTAGCTCCGCGGGTCAAATTCAAGACTTGCTGGGTGCTCAACTGGAGGACACAAAGTGCCATGAGACAAAAAGCCTAGCCTATAACAATTCTAGGAGGATTTCAGATTTACATACCCAGGACCTTGAGAAAACTCTCGTTCTCTCCCATATTGAAATCTTTGGCAGGCAATGAATTAAAAAGCCTGAGCAATTTTCTTCCAGCTTACTTTATTTTGCTATTTGTGAATGCTTGAAAGTGGCTTCTTTAGGTCATTCTGTGATTGTGACTTCTATGTTGTTCTTGATAAGAGTGTACGGTGGCTTTGGTCACGAATCATGAGATCTTATGTTCTCTCTTTTTACATTCATTTTGCACATAAACACAAATAAGCACCTACATGTCTATCCAGCAAATCCACTTGAAAAACTGGCATAGACTTATCAATACTATATGTCTAATTATAATATTATATCTTTTCCACTTCTAGACCCGTGCTTCAAGTCATCACTTGACTATTTATTCTATCTACTAAATAGCGGAAAATATATAAAGTTGTATCCCCAATACTTCTCCATATGGTTAACTATACTGTTTGCAATTTTTAGGTTTACAGCTGGGGTTTCACTGTGTTATCAAGTGAAATTTTGATTGATATAAAGTCTATGGGCAGCATACTGCGTAATTGCATCATGTTGAAAGTTTCACTTAGTATGATTCAATATTTATCATGCTACACTAATTTCTTTGTAAATGCCTAGTAGTGCATAGTGGTGCATAATTGCATAAGTCGAAAGTTCACTTAATATGATTCAATATTTATTATGCAGAACTAATTTCCTTGTAAATGCTGAATATGCCATTTTCCTGGCACATATGCAGGAATTCTTTCCAATTGGCTATTCTTATAAGTTCATTGGTTAACCTTTATTCCAGTTTCCAATCATCTTCCTCACAAAGATCTTGGAATACAGTGCTATTTTAAAATTTTACGGTTATGGCAAAGCTCAATATCCGGAGAAAACATTTGCTTCACATGTATCTTGACTTATGTTTATGGTTGCCTGCAGGTGAAACAACCAGTATTTCTTCCGTGCTTTGGTGTTACAAGGAGGGAGAAGCATACATTGCTGCCTTTAGTGACAGATGTGGTGATCGAGCAAGGTACTTGAGAAACTGATGCCAATTGTTAGGTTGAATTGCTATAAATGCAAGTCAATGTTTTTCCTTTGCACAATATGTTTCCTTCAATACTACCAGGGAATCACTTCTCCTACGAAAGGAGTGTCATTCCATTTTACACAAAGATAGCAGCACTGTGACAGTTAGGGTTGGTTCCCCCTTCTTAAAAACAATTGTCGAGTCCTTTGCTATAAAGATTTTCGGCTCTTCAACACGTCGACTTTATAATGGTCATTATGCAGGTCGACTCCCGAATACAGCATGACAGCAATGTAGACGACTGGCTGGGCATCCTGGGGTCGAGTGGCATTTTTAATTAACGGCATATGGTATCTTTGTTTCACTGGTCGGCTGCTTTATTTTGATGGACAGAGTATTTAATGATAGCAATATTATAGTCGTGATTATAACCGGCGATGCTGTGGTCGATTAGGTACTCCATTCGTATCGATGACTGTTCCAGTCGGTATGGTTGGCAGGTAGACAATCGACATTTTTCTTTTACAAAAGCACATGTCCCCGAGTTGGAGCCAGATGTTACCTCCCCTTTTGGCAGGGGTGTCCACAGGTAAAATATTCAAAGGCTGAGAGCTACCTTTTTGCAACAGTCATCTCCACCTTGTTCTCTATGACCGTATGAATGTTGAAAAAGACACTTTCTTTGTGAAATTGAGGTTAAGGCAGTGTGGAGGTCGAGTATTTGTTTTAGAAGATGAGCCCGAGGTTCACAGAGTATGGTTACGTGATGAGGACTCCCCAGGTCCTGCTGTGGCTCGAGCTTTCAGAGACTTCTGTCTAAAAGACTTCAGAGTCATTACTGTTCCAGAAGTCACATACAGACGTCTTACAAATGAAGACCATTCTAGTGTGCTTGCAACAGACGGGGTTTGGGATGTTCTGTCAGACCAAGAGGTTGTTAGCATTGTTTCTTCTACACCTTCTAGGGTAAACTGCAGCAAAGGTGGTTTCTGAGACAGCTGTTCGTACATGGAGGCGTAAATTCCCAAAACTGAGTGCCGATCACTATGCTGCTGTATGCTTGTGTGTCGACTCAAAATCTTTCGCCTCTCTTGCAAATGGCAACTCTGATAATTCACTAAAAAATGTAAATGCTAAAGTAATACAAGAGATTTATGATGGGGTACGAGAAAGATGATGTGGCAGCGGCTCTATTAAATTGAAGAATACTCCTGTTGACTGATGCAGAATTAAAATCAAATGCCCAACCTCAAGAACAAGGAAGAACAATTTCACGGTTATGGCTTGAGAAGGTTACCCTGACACTTTTTGCGCCTTTACGGTCATCCCAGCTTCCAAGTCAGCCTGTGGGCCGAAGTTTTTGAAGATTGACGTGGAGTTTTGGCGCACTTGGCATCGGTGCTATTCTTCACGCCAATCCTGGATCCCCGCACACAAACAGGACTTAAACAGAGGTTAGACAGTGGGGAATCCACGTTTTTATCACCAGTTGGAAGAAATCCTAGCACTCGGCGGCGATTTGATGCAAATTGCAGTTCACGTCTCCAGAAGCAGCCGGGTTATGCTCTCCATTTCTTTTCGATTTGAAATGAACACAAACCGGCACGATGCAGAGTTACATGCATTACCTGGGTTTCATGCTAAATACGTGGATTTGTCTTTCGATTTCGTGACGGCTAGCATGAGCACGATTTATGGGTCGTATTTTGGAGCAGGCTGCTGTTAGTCATAATGTTGTGTTAATTAACAGCGCCAGGGGTCACGGTCTTGGAGCCATGAATCATCAGCACATCACATTTACACTTGGCACAATTATTTTTTGGCAGCCGTAGGTCTGAGTCCAGGCTGGGCGTAATTTTTGCAGCCCATGAGAAACCGATTACTATTATGTGAAGTCTTGGAGCGGTGGTCTTATCCACCAGTTGATCCGTGTACCATCTTGACAGCTGAAGCTCGCTATTCTCGTGTAGTAGGTGTTTGTGGTTGCATTGGTTTCCAGCGGCATATCATTTACATTGACAGCTGATTACAAGTGGCAGTCGACTTCTCTTACTCACAGCCTTGAGAGTTTTCGCTTTAGCTAGGCATTAGGTCTGTTTAGACTTTAGTTGAGAAAAAGGTGGATTTCACCTTTTTTCCTTATTTTTTATTTTGAAAAGGGTTTTGAGAGGCTTTTTGGATCTATAAAAGGACCAGCCTCGTTCATTGTAAATCATGGAAAAAAATTGGTAGCTTTTCTTCCCATGAGCTTAATGAAAAATGTTATGGGCCTTTTTGGATAAACTGAATATTTTTGTGGCGTGATCTTGTGATATTTTAGATGAGTGTGAGCATTTCCAAATTTTGCGTTTTCCTTTCTTCGTGTAAGAGGCCATAGAAGGGTGACAATCCACCACATTGTAAGGTGAAGAATTCTTAGCAGCTGCCTTCTTTTTCCCTTTGGCGAAGAACTCTTGGCATCTGCTTTCGTTTTCCCTTTGTGAGCGTGCATACACAGGTATTGATCTTTGCATTTAATCTAGTTTGATTGTGTAATATTGATCTTTGGTTTGCATAGCGCACCTCCCGCAGCTAAAGAAGAAAAAGTACTATTTCTGACTGTCAAACACTAGACTGAGCAGGGCTTGCTTAATAATGCGATATTTCCCCCTCAGTCACATATGACACAAGGCCCCTTTGATCTCTCTTTTGACTCCATTTGCCCCTTTGATATACTGGCACTGGCCTTTCCTCGAGGACTGATCCTCCCAACTTTCCCATCACTCAATCAAGATACATTTTTCTGTTACAATCGTTTCCTAAGGCAGCCTCTTCAGTTCACCTTGCCCTCCGTTGCACCTACCTTAGCGATCCTACCTTAGGGATACCTCCCTTGAGTTGGAGAAGAGCCAACTTGAAGTGAGGAGAGAGGAGTGTGGTGACATTGGCTTCTTTCTCGAGAGTTGTCATCGAGCTGGTGTGTTCACCTTTTGAGCTTCAACACACGCATGCCAGTTTTGGGAGACAACATTTTGTTGTCCGTCGAGATGCACACCAGCAGTAGAAATCTTTTGAAAGTTGTTCCCTCACTACAAGTGGGGAAGGTGTGGCCTTGGGGGCAAGCAATGAACCAGGTATTGTCACCTGAATCCCAGCTCCTCTGTTTAGGCTAACTCCTAACGAGGCCAAGGGGGATAGTCCCTAACAAAGAGTTGTTCTATGGCTCTTGTGTTTTGTAATGTTTTGGTGTTGGGTGATGCGGATGGGTGTTTTTTAGGAGTTCTTTTATGATGAGATCACAGATTTTATAAGATGAAATAAACAAACACAAGATAAGAGCAATCCACGTTGCAGATTACAAAAAATGATTGCAAGATGAACAATACAATGACCTGAATTTTAAATAGGCATCCACAAGATAAACTTTAATCAAATGATAAGGATATATGGTATAGATTTAGGTGATACAAGTGAGTTTCAGAGACCAGTGCCTTATGGAGTCAAAAAAGTGCTTGGATGCTGAAAAGTGTAAGTCAAAATGTAATGTTCGTGAGATCGTTTTGCAAATTATCTTGGTTGATTGAAAGTTTTAGTGATCTTGATTATTAGGGCTGAAAAGAAAGCAGGGTATGCGTCCAACCGGAAAAGTATACCTTCAGTGGCTTCGCCTTGGTGACATGACGGACCGTCCAGTATTCTTTGGCTAGGTGTCCAATGATTTAACCAACACTAGAACTCTATGACAACGGTGATTTCCGGCGCCACCATTTAGGAACTTTGCCCACTACCGGAGTATCTCTCAAAATAACAACGTGGGTTCATTGGTTGTGGGGTGAAAATTTTATTAGGTTATCACTTTCAAGATTAACAGTTCCAATCACCGCTCTGAGTACGAGTCCAACTTTCTCAAGGTTGACAGAGCATACTAAGTGATGGAAAGCAACAAAGTAGATTTTAATAGGGAATGTGAGTTGAAAGTATTTTATTATTAAGAGCACAAAGTTAAACTCTCCGACAGAGAGTGCTCTTGACTTTGCTTTATGACAAAAGTTCAAGAGACTTTAGCTAATCTATATGCTTGATGCAAGGAAATGCAGTGGGAATGCTCTCCGACAAAGAGTGCTCTTGACTTGTGTTATGGCAAGTTCAAGAGACTTTGGTTCTTTTTAAAAGGTCAAATAGATTGTAAACAGAAACCAAATGATAGCTCAATATTGATGAAAATAAAAATAAAGATCTAGCAAATTAATAAACTACTTGCAAAAATGAACTGAATGATCAACTAGTGTTCTACAACAAAAGAAACTAATCTAACAAAGGAAGTAAAAAATGACTCCTACACACTGTTCATGAAACTTCCAGCTAGTTGGTCGTATCCAGTACACAATGGAGAAAGAGAAGTAGCACGCAAGGTCAATGCGGCACTTGGGATCAAATCCCAAGACACTTCTTAGGTCAAAACTGAAATGACAATTAAAGATCGAAGCACAAAATGAAATTTATTCTAGAAACTCAAAGCAAATCTAAGCTAAGAAAACACAAGACACTCTTCCCCAAATGGGGAAGAAGAAACCAACTATGGGAGGCCTTATCCCACTTAGCCTTATTTTATTAAGAGAGTACAAATGCCTTTGGGAATGAAACCCTTGAAAGGACTTTGAGAGAAAATAAAACTTGGAAAAACTTGAAGCAAGCTCTTAAGAGCTATTACAAAGGATAGTGGTAAATGGTTTCTTGGTTTGGATCATCCTTATGGTTTCTTGATGTTTCACTTTGTTTGAACCTTTTCTCTTGCACTTCTTGCTTCAGCACTTTGTGAGTTTCTCTTCCTCAAACACTTAATACAATGGTGAACTCATATACCCATTAGCATTAGTCACATAACACAAATTTGAAACTAATCTAAGACTAAGATTTAAACAATGAGATTTAATATGCAAAACATAAGCTAATCTAAGCTAAAACAGAAATCTAAATGCAACTAACAAATAACTAGATGCAAAAAAAAATGACTAAGATCTAACAATGCAAGTAGAAAACTAAATGACAAAAAGAAACTAGATCCTATCTATGTAACGCAAAGTATGAGATCTAACCACTAACTTTTCAAAGAAATGAAACTAACTACTACTAACTCTTTAACCAACTTTGTTGTTTCTTTTTATGTGATTTTTAGGTGTTATGGGAGAATGCGAATGGAAGGAAGGATGACAAGATTGAGGGGAGACAAAAAGAGGAGTGGAAGGCAAGCTGCTGGTCACTATTATGGGACAGCGAACAGCAAGGTGAGAAGACTGTGATAAGGGCAGCGAACAGCTAAAGAAAAGGAGCAGTGAAAGGAGGGAGGAAAACTGAGTTTTTTGGGGAGCAAAAAGTGAAGAAATGGAAGCCCAAACAGTGGGACAAAAAGTGGCCAAACAATGGGTTGGATAATGTACCAAACAGTGGGTGAAAAAGAGAAACAGTGATGGGGAGGTGAATAAAAACGAGAAGAGAATGAAGCTGAGAGGAGTTTGTTGAGGCTTGGAAATGAGTAGGATGAAAGGAAGGAGGTAGAAAGCTAAAGGCAAAACGAAAGGACAAAGAAAAGTGATGGCTAGAAGAAAAGGGCTAGCAAGTCAAGGCAAAGGGATTCAAGGAGAAAAAGAAGAGCTAGAAGAGGGAAGCTCTTAGATCCAAGTAACCAAAAGTTTAAATTTTTGTAGTATGATGGAGGAAAGGCTAGCCCCTGGTAGCTATGTTTCCTTTCTTGGAATGAGAAGCAACTTAGAAAACCTGCAAGATGAAGGAGTTAGATGGAAATAACCATTGCATAATAAAGACAAGCTTGATCTCCAAGCCACTCTCCAACTTTGGTGATCCCTGCAAAACCCTTAGTCCCAATACAACAAATCCGAACAAAATACTTCTATACTAGATTAGAACATATATTGAAGAATGATTTGCTTAAAGAGAGAGATATCACCAAAACAATGTGAAACCACAATTCCAAGAGCTCATGCATGGACCTCCAAAGTCACTTCTTATTCCAAAGCTTAAACAAATATTACAATGATTTTGGCAAAGTGTTCTTGCCTAAAATCTCCATGTGGAATGAGAGCAAAGAGCTCCCATTTATACAAAAAAGAGAGAGTCAATAACCTAAATCAAAATTGGCTTGAGAAGAGAGCCAAAAGCAAACATACATGAAGTCAAATCCAATCAATTACAAGGCTTGGAGTGAGATCCAATGATGAAGTCGAGTTGCATCTATGTGGATGGGGAGGTGGCCTCCACCCTCTCCTTGGAAATTCCATCATACGAATGAGCATCTTCCATGTAGGATTGATGTGAGGTATAGAGGAAAGCGTGAGTCCTTGAGGAGTTAATGCTCGGAGCTTGTAACTCATGCTAACTCGAGATCATAAGGAAGCCAAGCTTGAGGTGGCCACAATCCAAGGAGGCGCCCACCATAGCACTTAATGCAATCCCAACCATCCACTTATCGAATGCCAAATCCTCAACTCGTGAGAGCTAGCCGTAAGGCCAAATCATGCACGTCATCCATTTCATTTGTAACTCCAAACTTTAATTTAACATGTGGTTTGATATCTCCATGTAGTCGTACACCTTATGAATTTAATATTCAACCTTTTCCATGGTTAAAAAATTCAATTTTTGACTTTTTTAATCTTTTGTCCTTATGTGTTTTTGTCATTTTATGGCCACTAAATGCCAAAATAATAAAAAACTTCTCCCAGAGGCGATGTAATCGCCCGAAACCCTAGAAAAGCTGGTGCTAGGATAAAAAGGACGCTCTGAGTATCAAGATGAGCCTCCCCACGCCCAATTCCGCCTCCGGATGAGGCTTCTATCACTTTTTGAAAATTTTCATTTAAACCATTAAAAAATGGTCTAAATTACGGAAAAATTTATTCTTCCTGGAAACCAACGAAACTCCTAGGGGACCTAGTGCATGTTCATACGACTCAATCCAGATGGATAACACGTAAAAAATCCCAGACACAAGACTCTAATAACCACCTTAGGTTTTGACCACCATGGGAAATACTCTAGCTTTGGAGGTTTGAGTGAAAAACTCAGGGATTGTACGCCACTGATGAGTAGCGCATAATTCCTAAGGAAAAAACACTCTAGAGTATCCCCCAAATGGCTAAACCTATGGATAGTCGAGTCTTTTATAAAAGGACCTCGTTTAGACCAACTTTTTACAAATTCTCCATGGGGGTATGAACATGCAATTATTACAAATGGGGCAAAATTGCCCTGAAAATGACTTCTGAACTTCTGAACACTGATGATGAACATGAATCATGTTCAATAAACTGGCGGCTCACAAGAAGTTCAACTATTGTACAAAATAGCTGATAACAAAGTGTAAGTACAATATTTTGGATCTAGTGAATGGTAAAGCTTCTTACAAGTGCTAAGATCTAACTATTTTAAGAATGCTAAAGATATATAGATTTAAATAATATGCATGAATGAGATAGATCTACTTCTCAAGCATTTGACAAAACAGAAATTGAAAGAGAGAGGGAGAAGTTTTGTTTGAGAAGATGGATGAAGCTCTCAAGCCAAAGCTTGATCCTTGAAATCGTTCTTCGAAGCCCCTACAAGCAAAGTGTTAGCAAAAGAAATGTGCCCAAAGAGAAGAAAACACAATTGAGTTCCAATCCTCTTTGTAGCCTTGTAATCTGTAGCTTATGAGACAAAACTTGCAACAAAATATAAGATCTAGTGTGTGAGATTGAAAAGAAAACAAAAGAGCTTAAATATAACCGAATATTGTTGGCTACTCCTTGATCTCTTTTAATCTAAACACAAATAAACAAGTTGGCAACTGCAAATGTTTACTCTATATCACATAAACTAGATCATGCATATAATTGAAAGCAAGAGAGAAAAATAAAGACACAATATCACCTCATGAGCTCAATATCCAACACCAATGCACAACATGGACCTCCAAAGCCTTTCAACATGTATTCAAAACGGTATCAATTACAAACTAGCAGAGGTTCTATGCATCCATGTCAAATGAGGAGCTAGACCTTGCGTTATATAGGAAATGATAGAGGGAGGGCGAGTTAATGAGGAGGGGGGCACATTCCTTGAGAGGGGGATGTCAAATCCCAATCCAATCCTTGATTGGATTCTTGGTTGATGTACCAACACATGGGTAGGCTGCCACATAGGAAGGGCGCCTTCCTTCAAACTTTGAAACTATCTCCCAAACAATAGATGGCTGCCACGTGAGAAAAAGTCACCCAAGTGGAGGGTGCAATTCCCAAGAGAGAAGAGCTCATAAACTCCAAATCCTTGATTGATTCATCCTCCATTTGATTGAGATATGCTTTTAATGCAATTGACAACTCCACTGGGCCTTCATTGGACCAAATTCCACTGAAATAGGAATTTGATTTTCTCTCATATCTTTATTTTTTAATTAAATAATTCCCCAAAATTAATTTTGAGAAAATATTTGTTTAAGTGAATAATATTCGCTCAGAACTCAGGAAAAGTGGGTTAAGGGGTTCTGTGGGTGCTCTAGGTTAGAAAATGAGGACCCCCAGGGAAAATTTCACCTCCTAACCACACTTTTATCACTTTTTTGGTTTTTCTAATTAAATTATTAAAAACCCCCGTTAAACGGGAAAAATGATTTTTGTCTGAATTAACTGAAAGTCCTAGTGGACCTAGTGCATGTCCATATGACTCAATATTGATGGCTAACATGTGAATAATACATAGACACATAGGATTTAATAACCTCCCTAAGTTCGACCACCATGGAAAATACTCCAGCTTTGGAGGTGTGAGTGAAAAACTCAAAAATTATATGCCACTGAATCGCAACGCATAATTCCTAAGGAAAAAACACTCTAGAGTATCCCCTTGATAGCTAAACCTAAGGTAGGCCAAGCCTTTTACAAAGTATTATGCTTAGACCAACTTATTACAATTCCCCCATGGGGGTCTAGACATGTAAATTTTACAAAGGGCCAAAAATTTGGCCTGATGAACTTCTGAACTCTGGCAATGAACAATGTAAGTTGTTCAAGTCTTCTGAGGTTCACAAGGAGTCCGACTAATTGCAACTTAGTGGACAACATGCCTTATAAAAAAATGTGCCATGGATGAGTTGGATTTCTGAAACCAATAGAATTTCAATAACTTTGGTCAACCATTATGGTTGAGTTGGACATATAGAAGTCAAAGATGCTTGTGTCATAAATTTATTTGACGATAGCTAACTTCATATAAACCTCACCTTGGTTAAGATTTTGAAAAGTTCATCTCGAAATATGATAAATATACTTGAAATAATAAATTTAAGAGTATTTTATATTATCACTACTTTTAAGTTCTTTAAAATATAAATCTCGCATTAATTAAGATGATAGTAGAGTAATTTTGAAATAATAAATATACTTGAAATAATAAATAGAATATTTTATATTATCACTACTTCTAAGTTCTTTAAAATATAACTCACATTAATTAAGATGGTAGTGGAGTAATTTTGAAATAATAAAAACAATTATATAATTAATTTCTTAAAAATAATAATTAATAATATTAAAAAAAGTATCACAAAAAAAAAATAGGAGATAGATAAACTAAACTTTCACTATTTTCGCGATAACTTTCTCCCGCAAACTCGGAATTTGATAAAATAAACGTCAAATTCCGAGTTTGGAGGAGAAAGTTATCGTGAAAATAGTGAAAGCTTATTTTATCTCTCCTATTTTTTTATTTCTGATATTTTTTAAATTTATTTATTTTTATTTATAAGAGATTAATTATAGAATTGTTTTATTATTTCAAAGTTACTCCATCATCTTAATTAATATGATATTTGTATTTTAAAGGGCTTGGAAGTAGTGATAATATAAAATAAAATAAAAATAGTGATTGTTTATTTTTAGTATTATTGTAACTATTTTTTTTCCTTGTAATTCTAGTTTTTTTTTAAGTTTTAGATTTTATTAAATATATAAAAAGTAGTGGTACATTTATTAAAAAATTAAATAAATTATAATATAAATTTAAAAAATTTACCACTATAATATTAATTGTGTATGCACAAGAATCTAAACCTTTCATTATCATTTTTCAACCATCATCTCTTAACTCTACACTAACCATTAATGAGTTATTATAGGTTGACCTTCACTAAATAACACCTTTAACTTACTGTGACATGGTTTTTTTATTATTTTCCTTAGGAGGCCCATTTTAGACCCCAAATTCCCTCTAATGCCTCTTGCTTAGTTTTCCTTTATAATGAGAGTTATTTTCCTTTGTTATGCATCAGAAGGTGGAACCTCTGCTTGTAGAGTATTGTAATATTTTTCTATTGAGAATTAATAAGAAGGCTTTGGAAGCTTACTCTAGTGTTGTCTTCGGTTGGATGGCTATGCTTTGATAACATGAGGTAAACTGTATCTTTGTTGCATGCTAGTAATTGCCGAGATTCATTTGTCTTTGAAGGTGAATTATTTTCATGAAAAATAGTAAGTGATGCTTTATAGATTACTTGTTTTTGTTAATGATAATAGAATGCTAGAAGTAGTAGGATTTCTTGTTTGAATCCATTATTTTCATGTTTTCTTTTAATCATTTACACAAATGCTTTTCATCCCCTTTGCTATTGGTGTTGTGATTCTGCAGGTTGCTTAAGCTGGAGGATGTGGTGAGCATGTTAGCTCTATACTCCATTGTTTAGATCCGATCAAGGCACTCAATCCCACCAGTGCATTAGGAAGCAAGACTCCATTTGCCCATCTTTTGCTCTCAACCCCCATGGGTTCTTACTTCTCGATCCACTTCTTTTATTCCTCGGTTACCGTTCCTACTTTTATTTAGATCTTGTTTTAAAAGCCATTTTTATAAGTAGATCTGAATAGTAGCCATCTGAAATTATAAAAGTTTCATTTGATAATCTAGATCTAGGTTGTTTTTCTTCTTTTGCAAAGTTTAAAGAATAAATCTAAAGAGGCAAATAGAAGAAATTTTAAGTTTTGAAGTTTTATCAAGCAAATCTAGTGCTAGTTATTTGTTTGCCATCTCTTAAAGAGGCAAGCATGGATTGTAGGAAGGCAAGCTTTCTAGCTTGCCAGTAAAGGCTGAAAGACTGAATTGTGATAAGCCTTTATAAACTTCTGTAAAAATCTCTGAACATTCTGTCCGAACTGAGCTCAATCAAGATTCTATGATGACTCTACCCCTTCTAGATGAAAAAACCATTCAGAAAGCTAAAAATGCTAATTATCATTTCGCTCATCTTGGCATGGTGCGTATTGGTATTAATGCTCTCCATCGTCGTGGCCTTAACACATTTGTCTTCTCTGCATTATTAGACAACCGTTGGTCACAATTCAGTCAAGCATTAATAGGGGGTGTAGAAGCACCACTTTCAAATGGCCCAGTTCAGTATGATACTTATCCTGACTTTTCAGTTGCACTAGACGATCCCAATCTGAACAAAAGTCTATTGTTAGGGATCCAAACACAGGGATATAAAAATTTTAAATCTCAGTCAAAAAACTTAAGTATCTTTTACATCACATGTATAAGATTCTATAACACGACTATCCCTGCTGTTCTAAAGAGTAACCGTGAAGGTGATGCTGTCACTTTCATACAATATGACAGTTCTTGCAATCCTATCTCTCCGCAAACTATCAAGAAGCAAGATCTTTGTCCACCAGATGACTGGGTTACTCAGTGGCAACAACCAGTTAAACAATCGGTCAATTTGGCAAATTCCTTAATTAAGGAAGATCAGGATAAAGTGGTAACAAGATTTCCACGGCAGAATAAAATGTTAAGGTCCAGTAGTATGACTGCAACTACTGTACCAACTCTATCTACTAATAGTACATACAGAATAGACCCTGAGGTCTACACTCAAATTAGTAGAATGATTATTAGAGAGTTAAAAGAAGATCCTACATTCAAATCAGGTTCAAGTTCTTCTTTGACTTCTAGTATATGCAGTCATCCTCATTGTTCTCCTACATACTGTCAGTTTTCTCAAATGCCAAAGCATAATGACAGTAGTGATAAAAAAGGATTAGATATAAACATGATGAAGTATTCTGAGGAAAATACTTCTAATCCTTTTTCTTGCAAATTTATTAGGCTTGATCAAGAAGAAATGCTCCTCCAAACTTTACAGCCTAAGAAAGATCGACATGGGTTAGGATGGGTTGATCAAACACCTATTCCTGATTACCGATATAATCCCAAGTATCCTATAGCAAAGCATATAGAGATACCTACTGATGATGAGATCAGGAAATTTTTTAAAATCATGAAAGGAATTGGTCCTTTTGATAGAAATGATCTCTGGAAAAAGAAAATGTTCAATTGGGATTGTTATACCCATGAGAAAGCTGCTTTGTATCATAATGAAGTTAGATCTTTTCCTAAAGGTGATAGAGCAGCATATTACAAAAGCAATAATGATGCTTGGGCTACATGGATGGAACAGAACAATCAATGGATTTCATTCTATGAATATTATTATCCTAGTTTGAATGAAATAGAACAACAGATGGTCAAGCAGTATAAACAAAAATCAAGAAAACAGGTAGAAGATTGTCAACCTGTAGAAGAATGGATTAAGGAAAACCCTGTACACGTAAACCAACCTCTGTGTTTACCTGTATTTAGTGAAAAAATCCATAAGATGGCTTCTAAGCCTAATATTCCCCTACATCATAAAGAAGTTCAGCAAAAAGG
This sequence comes from Larix kaempferi, assembly GCA_027924585.1. Taxonomy (NCBI): domain Eukaryota; kingdom Viridiplantae; phylum Streptophyta; class Pinopsida; order Pinales; family Pinaceae; genus Larix; species Larix kaempferi. The sequence goes on from BSBM01000106.1 coordinate 35,618,183, forward strand.
AAAAATCTTCTTAGAAAATCTCTGTGAAGAACTAGGGATTCAAGTAAATATGATGCAGAGTGCTTCTTCTAATAAGCACAAATGGGAATTGTTAGATGGTTCTGTGATAACCACCACAACAAATTTTCCTCCATGGCAGTGTTTTGTCTTAAAAACACAAGACAATAAAATGTACAGAGTATTGTCTGGAGTTCTTGAAAATGACCAGAATAGTACTAAAGAAATCATAGCAGCTTGCAACTGGTCAAATCTAGCATTAAACAGTATTGAAGGATATCTTCGCAGTCAATTTCCTTCTCATGAACAATCTATTCATACTGTTTATGAAGCTGTTGATAAGGTCTACAGAAGACTTGAATGGACAATGAATAAGCTAAACGATCAATTTGAGGTTATAGCTTCCAATGAACAAAAATTAGCTTCTGCTTTAGACCAGATGAATCTTGACAGACAGAAACAGGGAAATAATGTTGCTATAGCTCATGGCAGAGAATTGGTTCGAATAAATAACAATCTGAAGCAGATAACAGCAGATGTTGAGACTGTTAAAGAAGGAGTTGAATCAATGAAGAAGAAAACTTCATTTTCTTCTGCATATAGAGAAACTATGATGTATCAACCTAAGGTCAAACAGGAGATCCCTTATCATCTTCAAACATCTAGTATCTCTAGTCAGCTTGTAACTCCTGCAAAAATAACATTTCCAGAGTCATCTGTTGATTATACCATGTACGACCATTCTCTGTATAATCTACCATACAAATCTGCTGCAACATCTTCTTCATCTCCAAAGAAATCTATCTCTGAAGATAATCCTGATGATTTTGAGATAAGAAGTATTACTGAAGAAATGTCTAATGTCAGAATCAATGTGATTCATGAACCTTCAGTAGAACATTTAGAATCATGTTTAGATCAATTTGATGAACCATATCCTGAAGAACCTCCAGCTATTCATGCTACTTCAGATAGATCTAAGTATCATTCTACTTGGCAACCTGCCCCAGACCGAAGAGATGTTATGAAAAGTGAATATCACAAAGATTGGTCTGCTACATCTACTTATTCATGGAACATAGACAATTGTACAGAAGCTGAAATAATGTCTGTGTTAAACTCTATGCTTGTCTGCTACAAAACCTATATTGCTAATGATGATGGCCCAATTACTTCATGTCAGAGAATAATTGCTGGATTTGAAGGCAATTTAGATGTTTGGCTACGTGCAGAAATGGCTGCTAATCCAAATCTGATTCATTCTTGGGAAACTTCTGTTCTGCTCAATCCCGATGGATCAACACACATGGATCCTCGCACAACACTTCCTGTGAATAATATGATGGGTTGTTTACTTTATAGTATCCAAGTTAACTTTGTTGGTTTCCCTGAAATCACTAATGAGTTAACTACTGTTACTCTCTCTGCTATGCGTCTCAAAGACATGCGTCATTTTGATGAATATCTCAATGAATATATGCAGCGATTATATACTCTCAGCCCTAATATGGTTCTTGAACCACGATGGAAGGAAGTCTTTGTGGCATCATTACCCAAATGGATTAGTCATGCAGTTTCTCAAAAATTGGTTAATGTTGGCCAATATAAATTTGGTGTTATTCGTCAAGCAGTCAGAGCAGTAATTGTTGAGCTCTGTACCCAGATGAAAGTAGCTCGCCAAGCCACCAATCCTCACAAACCAGGGGGCTATGCTCATCTCTGTCGCCAGTATCATCTTGATGGCCCTAAGCCGCATCAGGGGGTGAAACGTCACAAAAAGTTCTCCAAAAAATATAATAAACATCGTCCAAGAACTTTTCATGGAAAGGATCCGGCTAAGCCCCATCAAACTGAAGAACGAAAAGCAGGCAAAGTAAAGAAATATTATAGAGATACAACTCTCTATAAACAGAATGATAAACAAATCATCTGTTACAACTGTGGAAAGCCTGGCCATAGATCCACAGAATGCAAGCAAGCTAAAGGAAATAAAGCCAGAAGATTCTATCGCAATAAACAAGGCAGAATAAATTCAATCGAATATCCTTCTGACTTTGAAACATCCTGCAATGAAGAAGATATACATGCAATGGCTAAATCTAGTTCTTCTGAATCAGAAAGCAATTCTGATGAATGCAATTGTTTTGATTGTGGAAATACTGACTACTGTAATTGCAGTGATCCTGATGAATGTTCTTGTTTCAGGATAGCAATGATGAAATCTGGTGATAATGATTCCATGAGTCATATAAAATACTTATTTAACCAGATGATTACTGCTGAAGATCCTCAGCTTAAAGCCATGTACACCAAAGCATTTAATGATGCTTTAGCAGAAAATCAGAAGAAAGATAAGCCAGAAACTTCAAAGAAGGAACAGAGTTATATCCCTCCAGCATCTTTATATTCTGTTGAAGCTCTTACAAGACAATTCAGAGTTGCAGAATTTGGAGAAGATCTTCCAGTAAATCTTGCTGCTATCCATCAAGCAGTCAAAGATTTAAGAAAAGAAATAAAAATTCTGAAAGAAGATTGCCATAAGAATCATTTTCAACTTTCAGAAAGAATGTCTGCCATTTGTCTCAACAAAGAAAATTCTGAGAATGAAATTGAAAGAGCTATGCATGCTACAAGTTCAGAAGATCAGAAACAAAAGAGGCCGAAGAAGCAAAAGGTAGTCACTCATCCTGTATATAACATCCCTTGTACAGTTACTGATGATGAAGCAGAAGATGAACAACCTCCATTAGGTATTCATGCTATACAGAAAGATTGTACATATATTGTTTTGATGAAAGTCATTCTAGGAAAGCAAACTAGAATATGGAAAGTTTTAATTGATACAGGATGCAGACTCAATGTTGTAAATACTGCTATCATTCCTTCTAAATACAGAGAACCTACTGATTGCCATACTATTACTACAGCAGGGGGAAATGTGAGTGTCAAATATCAGACTTCTCTTGATATTTGTATTACTAATGATATTGGTATATCGATAGTATGTCCCCTAGTACATACTATTGACTGTGCTATGTACCTAGGTACCCCCTTCTTGCAAAATTTTGATGTTCATGGAGCTAAGGTTCACAATGGACAATTTGGTTACTTCCTACAGGTTAGAGGCCAAGAAGCTTTCTTCCCTTTTGTTCATACTAAGGTTCCAAATGTAAATAAAAGATTGAACAGAATGAAAGTATTTGGTTTGGGTTTTTGAGTGTTGTAAAAGGTCCTGCTTAAATGGTATCAGAGCCTGGTGTCTTTACCAGAAGTTTGTAATCTTGTCTTGATGATAATAATAATTATCTGTGTTATCAGTGTCGCCATTGTGTTCTGTTCAATATTATGTACTGTGTTATATCGTGATTGTTCCGATATTGCTACCGATCTTGTTATCCATCATTCTGAAGTTGCCTAGTGACTAAGTGTATGCATATTGTGGATCTGCCTGTTCGAAAATTGTATTAGTTGAGTGGACGCTTGTGGATGAGGTGTGGAAGAACTCTGTTGGAGCCGTGAAGCATAGCCGAGTGGAGGCGCCGCGTTGAAGTGCTCGTGAAGCCAGAGATACACTGTTGACTTTCTGCAAGAAGTGATCGCCCTTTACAATCAGGCAAGGAAGCCATTACTTAGTTCTGTCTCCTTTCTTTATAATGGATTCTAGTCGAAGCAATCTAAGTATGTTTGGTAGTAAGCGATTTGCTGAAATCGAAAATGATGAACGTCAATCGTTTCATATTAGTGATATGTTATGTTCTCCTTCTTCTGTAAATGATTCTACATTAGATATTCCTGAGTCCGAACCTTCTGTGCAATGGAAGCTTCCTTCCATTTCTCCTAAAGAAGTTTATAAAGGCTTATCACAATTCAGTCTTTCAGCCTTTACTTCTGTAAAAATCTCTGAACATTCTGTCCGAACTGAGCTCAATCAAGATTCTATGATGACTCTACCCCTTCTAGATGAAAAAACCATCCAGAAAGCCAAAAATGCTAATTATCATTTCGCTCATCTTGGCATGGTGCGTATTGGTATTAATGCTCTCCATCGTCGTGGCCTTAACACATTTGTCTTCTCTGCATTATTAGACAACCGTTGGTCACAATTCAGTCAAGCATTAATAGGGGGTGTAGAAGCACCACTTTCAAATGGCCCAGTTCAGTATGATACTTATCCTGACTTTTCAGTTGCACTAGACGATCCCAATCTGAACAAAAGTCTATTGTTAGGGATCCAAACACAGGGATATAAAAATTTTAAATCTCAGTCAAAAAACTTAAGTATCTTTTACATCACATGTATAAGATTCTATAACACGACTATCCCTGCTGTTCTAAAGAGTAACCGTGAAGGTGATGCTGTCACTTTCATACAATATGACAGTTCTTGCAATCCTATCTCTCCGCAAACTATCAAGAAGCAAGATCTTTGTCCACCAGATGACTGGGTTACTCAGTGGCAACAACCAGTTAAACAATCGGTCAATTTGGCAAATTCCTTAATTAAGGAAGATCAGGATAAAGTGGTAACAAGATTTCCACGGCAGAATAAAATGTTAAGGTCCAGTAGTATGACTGCAACTACTGTACCAACTCTATCTACTAATAGTACATACAGAATAGACCCTGAGGTCTACACTCAAATTAGTAGAATGATTATTAGAGAGTTAAAAGAAGATCCTACATTCAAATCAGGTTCAAGTTCTTCTTTGACTTCTAGTATATGCAGTCATCCTCATTGTTCTCCTACATACTGTCAGTTTTCTCAAATGCCAAAGCATAATGACAGTAGTGATAAAAAAGGATTAGATATAAACATGATGAAGTATTCTGAGGAAAATACTTCTAATCCTTTTTCTTGCAAATTTATTAGGCTTGATCAAGAAGAAATGCTCCTCCAAACTTTACAGCCTAAGAAAGATCGACATGGGTTAGGATGGGTTGATCAAACACCTATTCCTGATTACCGATATAATCCCAAGTATCCTATAGCAAAGCATATAGAGATACCTACTGATGATGAGATCAGGAAATTTTTTAAAATCATGAAAGGAATTGGTCCTTTTGATAGAAATGATCTCTGGAAAAAGAAAATGTTCAATTGGGATTGTTATACCCATGAGAAAGCTGCTTTGTATCATAATGAAGTTAGATCTTTTCCTAAAGGTGATAGAGCAGCATATTACAAAAGCAATAATGATGCTTGGGCTACATGGATGGAACAGAACAATCAATGGATTTCATTCTATGAATATTATTATCCTAGTTTGAATGAAATAGAACAACAGATGGTCAAGCAGTATAAACAAAAATCAAGAAAACAGGTAGAAGATTGTCAACCTGTAGAAGAATGGATTAAGGAAAACCCTGTACACGTAAACCAACCTCTGTGTTTACCTGTATTTAGTGAAAAAATCCATAAGATGGCTTCTAAGCCTAATATTCCCCTACATCATAAAGAAGTTCAGCAAAAAGGAAAAATCTTCTTAGAAAATCTCTGTGAAGAACTAGGGATTCAAGTAAATATGATGCAGAGTGCTTCTTCTAATAAGCACAAATGGGAATTGTTAGATGGTTCTGTGATAACCACCACAACAAATTTTCCTCCATGGCAGTGTTTTGTCTTAAAAACACAAGACAATAAAATGTACAGAGTATTGTCTGGAGTTCTTGAAAATGACCAGAATAGTACTAAAGAAATCATAGCAGCTTGCAACTGGTCAAATCTAGCATTAAACAGTATTGAAGGATATCTTCGCAGTCAATTTCCTTCTCATGAACAATCTATTCATACTGTTTATGAAGCTGTTGATAAGGTCTACAGAAGACTTGAATGGACAATGAATAAGCTAAATGATCAATTTGAGGTTATAGCTTCCAATGAACAAAAATTAGCTTCTGCTTTAGACCAGATGAATCTTGACAGACAGAAACAGGGAAATAATGTTGCTATAGCTCATGGCAGAGAATTGGTTCGAATAAATAACAATCTGAAGCAGATAACAGCAGATGTTGAGACTGTTAAAGAAGGAGTTGAATCAATGAAGAAGAAAACTTCATTTTCTTCTGCATATAGAGAAACTATGATGTATCAACCTAAGGTCAAACAGGAGATCCCTTATCATCTTCAAACATCTAGTATCTCTAGTCAGCTTGTAACTCCTGCAAAAATAACATTTCCAGAGTCATCTGTTGATTATACCATGTACGACCATTCTCTGTATAATCTACCATACAAATCTGCTGCAACATCTTCTTCATCTCCAAAGAAATCTATCTCTGAAGATAATCCTGATGATTTTGAGATAAGAAGTATTACTGAAGAAATGTCTAATGTCAGAATCAATGTGATTCATGAACCTTCAGTAGAACATTTAGAATCATGTTTAGATCAATTTGATGAACCATATCCTGAAGAACCTCCAGCTATTCATGCTACTTCAGATAGATCTAAGTATCATTCTACTTGGCAACCTGCCCCAGACCGAAGAGATGTTATGAAAAGTGAATATCACAAAGATTGGTCTGCTACATCTACTTATTCATGGAACATAGACAATTGTACAGAAGCTGAAATAATGTCTGTGTTAAACTCTATGCTTGTCTGCTACAAAACCTATATTGCTAATGATGATGGCCCAATTACTTCATGTCAGAGAATAATTGCTGGATTTGAAGGCAATTTAGATGTTTGGCTACGTGCAGAAATGGCTGCTAATCCAAATCTGATTCATTCTTGGGAAACTTCTGTTCTGCTCAATCCCGATGGATCAACACACATGGATCCTCGCACAACACTTCCTGTGAATAATATGATGGGTTGTTTACTTTATAGTATCCAAGTTAACTTTGTTGGTTTCCCTGAAATCACTAATGAGTTAACTACTGTTACTCTCTCTGCTATGCGTCTCAAAGACATGCGTCATTTTGATGAATATCTCAATGAATATATGCAGCGATTATATACTCTCAGCCCTAATATGGTTCTTGAACCACGATGGAAGGAAGTCTTTGTGGCATCATTACCCAAATGGATTAGTCATGCAGTTTCTCAAAAATTGGTTAATGTTGGCCAATATAAATTTGGTGTTATTCGTCAAGCAGTCAGAGCAGTAATTGTTGAGCTCTGTACCCAGATGAAAGTAGCTCGCCAAGCCACCAATCCTCACAAACCAGGGGGCTATGCTCATCTCTGTCGCCAGTATCATCTTGATGGCCCTAAGCCGCATCAGGGGGTGAAACGTCACAAAAAGTTCTCCAAAAAATATAATAAACATCGTCCAAGAACTTTTCATGGAAAGGATCCGGCTAAGCCCCATCAAACTGAAGAACGAAAAGCAGGCAAAGTAAAGAAATATTATAGAGATACAACTCTCTATAAACAGAATGATAAACAAATCATCTGTTACAACTGTGGAAAGCCTGGCCATAGATCCACAGAATGCAAGCAAGCTAAAGGAAATAAAGCCAGAAGATTCTATCGCAATAAACAAGGCAGAATAAATTCAATCGAATATCCTTCTGACTTTGAAACATCCTGCAATGAAGAAGATATACATGCAATGGCTAAATCTAGTTCTTCTGAATCAGAAAGCAATTCTGATGAATGCAATTGTTTTGATTGTGGAAATACTGACTACTGTAATTGCAGTGATCCTGATGAATGTTCTTGTTTCAGGATAGCAATGATGAAATCTGGTGATAATGATTCCATGAGTCATATAAAATACTTATTTAACCAGATGATTACTGCTGAAGATCCTCAGCTTAAAGCCATGTACACCAAAGCATTTAATGATGCTTTAGCAGAAAATCAGAAGAAAGATAAGCCAGAAACTTCAAAGAAGGAACAGAGTTATATCCCTCCAGCATCTTTATATTCTGTTGAAGCTCTTACAAGACAATTCAGAGTTGCAGAATTTGGAGAAGATCTTCCAGTAAATCTTGCTGCTATCCATCAAGCAGTCAAAGATTTAAGAAAAGAAATAAAAATTCTGAAAGAAGATTGCCATAAGAATCATTTTCAACTTTCAGAAAGAATGTCTGCCATTTGTCTCAACAAAGAAAATTCTGAGAATGAAATTGAAAGAGCTATGCATGCTACAAGTTCAGAAGATCAGAAACAAAAGAGGCCGAAGAAGCAAAAGGTAGTCACTCATCCTGTATATAACATCCCTTGTACAGTTACTGATGATGAAGCAGAAGATGAACAACCTCCATTAGGTATTCATGCTATACAGAAAGATTGTACATATATTGTTTTGATGAAAGTCATTCTAGGAAAGCAAACTAGAATATGGAAAGTTTTAATTGATACAGGATGCAGACTCAATGTTGTAAATACTGCTATCATTCCTTCTAAATACAGAGAACCTACTGATTGCCATACTATTACTACAGCAGGGGGAAATGTGAGTGTCAAATATCAGACTTCTCTTGATATTTGTATTACTAATGATATTGGTATATCGATAGTATGTCCCCTAGTACATACTATTGACTGTGCTATGTACCTAGGTACCCCCTTCTTGCAAAATTTTGATGTTCATGGAGCTAAGGTTCACAATGGACAATTTGGTTACTTCCTACAGGTTAGAGGCCAAGAAGCTTTCTTCCCTTTTGTTCATACTAAGGTTCCAAATGTAAATAAAAGATTGAACAGAATGGAAGAAGAGCTTAACAAGCTTGAAGAAAAGCAAGAAGAGCTGAGAATCCAAGATCAGCTACTTCAAGGAAGATATGCCAGAGAAATCAGAACTATTACAGATAGCGCTAAACAGTTCTGTTCTGAAGATCCAAATCATTTTTGGCATATTCAGAAACATGAGGTAAGTCTTCCTCTGAAACAAGACTTTGCTGGTAAATTAAGAAGATCAAAAGCTATCCCTATGAATGAAGAACAATTGAAATGGTGTAAGGCAGAAATTGAAGATTTACTGAAGAAAGGACTTATTAGGGAAAGTTACAGCCCTATTGCCTGTTATGGGTTTTATGTGAATAAGAATGCTGAAATAGCTAGAGGAAAACCCAGACTTGTTGTGAATTACAAGCCATTAAACTCTGCTTTAGATTATGATGCATATCCTCTTCCAAAGCCAACTGTTCTTCTAGCTCAGATATCTAGATCAAAGATATTTTCAAAGTTTGATCTTAAATCTGGATTCTGGCAAATTGCAATCAAAGAAGAAGATAAGTGGAAAACAGCTTTTTCAGTACCAGCAGGACATTATGAATGGAACATCATGCCGTTTGGACTTATGAATGCACCATCTGCATTCCAGAGAATTATGGATCAGGTTTTTACAGGAATGGATGATTTCTGCAAAAAATATATTGATGATATACTTATTCATTCCATGAATATTCCTGATCATCTGAAGCATTTGAAAATATTTCTTGCAAAGGTAAAAGCTCAAGGTATTGTTTTATCTGAGAGTAAAATGAAAATGTTTCAGACTGAAATTGAATTTCTTGGTTATAAGATCAGATATGGATCATTTACAGTCATAACCAGAAGTCTAGAATTTATTCATAAATTTCCCAATGAAATTACTGACAAGACTCAGCTGCAGAGATTCTTGGGAAGTTTGAATTATATCTCAAAGTTCATCCCTCATTGTGCACATGACAGAAAGTTGCTCAATCAAAGATTACAGAAAGAACCAGTGCAATGGTCTGCAGCCCATACAGCAGCAGTAAAAAGGATCAAAGAAAAGGTAATAAAGATAAATCCATTATCTCCTATTCAAGAAGGTTGGGAAAAAATAATTTTTACTGATGCTAGTGATGAAGGATGGGGAGCAATCTTATGTCAAAAGAATCCCATTACAGGAGATATCGAAGTATGCCAACATGCTTCAGGTTTATGGGATAAAACTCAAAAGAAATGGATGAGTATGAAGAGAGAGCTTAAAGCTATTTGTTTAGCAATTGATAAATTTAGAGATTTCATCATCTATACTAAATTTGTTATTAGAACAGATTGTAAAGCTTTAAAAGGAGCCATCCATAAGTGTGAATTTGAAGATGGGGCTATTATTAGATGGATCATGAAATTAGCCCAATATACATTTGATATTGAATTCATTGAAGGAAAAAGAAATGCTTTCGCAGATATGCTTTCACGTGAATTCATACAGGAAAATGAGATTCTCATCAATGCAATATGGCGCAATAATGATGAGATAATAGTGGAAGGAAGAGCTGGTGGGAATATTACTTTTGAACTCACAGATCGCTTGATTGATGTAAATGAGTATTGGACCCCAGTTCAGATGGTACGAGAAAGAAAAGGATTCCCTCGACTCATTAAGATCGAGGAATTGATGGAGACACAAAGCAAAGTTCATGAAGCTTTATTCTATCTTCAAGGCATGGGATGTATTCGCTTCACAGCTTTCATATTCCCAGGGGACAACAATGAACTGCAAGGACTCCGTATTATAATTGACAGATTCTGCAATCTGGCAAATCATGCAGCCTACCGTGAAGATAAAGTTGCCGAAAGCTTCTTCACCATGATGCAATATCAAAACTATGCAGGTAATTTCTTTTATGCTATTCGCTTTTCTTACAGGTTTTGCTTTGAAGGACGTGACAGAATGGAGCGGATAGATCCTTTTCCTGAATGGTTTGATGAATGGTGGAGCCTCTACGGACTTAGTCGGTGGAATCTTCGTCCTGAAGATGCTATGAGACTTTATTTTGAAGGATTCACTACACCTGGATCTTCAAGACATTATGAAAGCACTCATCGTACTATTCAACAGTATGCTGATATTTCTGAAGATATCTTTCGTAAAGAGATCCGCTATGATGCTGCTTTATCCTGGATCGTGGAAAATCATATGAGCTGTCGTTTCATTCCACCTCAAGATGCTCAAGTACCAGATTGGCATGCTTTTCTAGATCCTATCGAGAATCCTTTTACGACAATCATCTTTATTGATCCTCCAGAAAATGAAGATGATGATGGATGGGAGACCGAAAGAACCATTACTGTTCAATCTACTTTATATACAGAAGACTTTGGCCATCCTTATTATTCTTGGCCTATTCTCAATGCTGAGTTGTAATCATTCATGTCTAGTTTCTTGACAGTGAAGAAACCCGAGTTTTGATAGGTTCTCGGAAAATAAAAATCTCTATCATGTAATAAAAGGTTCTTTCCGTAGGATTTCCACCTTAGTGAAATCTCTATGATGTAGTAAAAGTAGATTCGTTGTACTAAAAGTAAAATGATTCGGTCCCCAATGCCTCTGTGCTGTCCCAAAAGGACTAGGGATGAGATAACAGACATCATGTCTGCCCGAATCTTTGAACTTTAGTCTCGTAGAAGTTACTTGGGTAGCAAGTAATGTAATCTATATAAGAGTGTTTCGAATGATCATTTAGACATTCGGGTCTTGGGAGTTCGAGTCTGTAATATTTTCTAAGTTTATCTTGTGTCGAAGATATCAAGAACTAATCCTTCTTGTGATTCATCCTCCAGTATAAGCGGTGAGCCAGTTTCGACTGTATGCTCCGGTGGCGCTGGTTTATTTTATAAGTATTTGGTTTGGGTTTTTGAGTGTTGTAAAAGGTCCTGCTTAAATGGTATCAGAGCCTGGTGTCTTTACCAGAAGTTTGTAATCTTGTCTTGATGATAATAATAATTATCTGTGTTATCAGTGTCGCCATTGTGTTCTGTTCAATATTATGTACTGTGTTATATCGTGATTGTTCCGATATTGCTACCGATCTTGTTATCCATCATTCTGAAGTTGCCTAGTGACTAAGTGTATGCATATTGTGGATCTGCCTGTTCGAAAATTGTATTAGTTGAGTGGACGCTTGTGGATGAGGTGTGGAAGAACTCTGTTGGAGCCGTGAAGCATAGCCGAGTGGAGGCGCCGCGTTGAAGTGCTCGTGAAGCCAGAGATACATTGTTGACTTTCTGCAAGAAGTGATCGCCCTTTACAATCAGGCAAGGAAGCCATTACTTAGTTCTGTCTCCTTTCTTTATAATGGATTCTAGTCGAAGCAATCTAAGTATGTTTGGTAGTAAGCGATTTGCTGAAATCGAAAATGATGAACGTCAATCGTTTCATATTAGTGATATGTTATGTTCTCCTTCTTCTGTAAATGATTCTACATTAGATATTCCTGAGTCCGAACCTTCTGTGCAATGGAAGCTTCCTTCCATTTCTCCTAAAGAAGTTTATAAAGGCTTATCACAATTCAGTCTTTCAGCCTTTACTTCTGTAAAAATCTCTGAACATTCTGTCCGAACTGAGCTCAATCAAGATTCTATGATGACTCTACCCCTTCTAGATGAAAAAACCATCCAGAAAGCCAAAAATGCTAATTATCATTTCGCTCATCTTGGCATGGTGCGTATTGGTATTAATGCTCTCCATCGTCGTGGCCTTAACACATTTGTCTTCTCTGCATTATTAGACAACCGTTGGTCACAATTCAGTCAAGCATTAATAGGGGGTGTAGAAGCACCACTTTCAAATGGCCCAGTTCAGTATGATACTTATCCTGACTTTTCAGTTGCACTAGACGATCCCAATCTGAACAAAAGTCTATTGTTAGGGATCCAAACACAGGGATATAAAAATTTTAAATCTCAGTCAAAAAACTTAAGTATCTTTTACATCACATGTATAAGATTCTATAACACGACTATCCCTGCTGTTCTAAAGAGTAACCGTGAAGGTGATGCTGTCACTTTCATACAATATGACAGTTCTTGCAATCCTATCTCTCCGCAAACTATCAAGAAGCAAGATCTTTGTCCACCAGATGACTGGGTTACTCAGTGGCAACAACCAGTTAAACAATCGGTCAATTTGGCAAATTCCTTAATTAAGGAAGATCAGGATAAAGTGGTAACAAGATTTCCACGGCAGAATAAAATGTTAAGGTCCAGTAGTATGACTGCAACTACTGTACCAACTCTATCTACTAATAGTACATACAGAATAGACCCTGAGGTCTACACTCAAATTAGTAGAATGATTATTAGAGAGTTAAAAGAAGATCCTACATTCAAATCAGGTTCAAGTTCTTCTTTGACTTCTAGTATATGCAGTCATCCTCATTGTTCTCCTACATACTGTCAGTTTTCTCAAATGCCAAAGCATAATGACAGTAGTGATAAAAAAGGATTAGATATAAACATGATGAAGTATTCTGAGGAAAATACTTCTAATCCTTTTTCTTGCAAATTTATTAGGCTTGATCAAGAAGAAATGCTCCTCCAAACTTTACAGCCTAAGAAAGATCGACATGGGTTAGGATGGGTTGATCAAACACCTATTCCTGATTACCGATATATGGGGGGCATACCGCCTTACTTAGTTAATTTTGGTCTTTCTTTCATTAGTTTACACAGAAAATGTTTTGCGATATTTGTAGTATTGCCAAAGACACTCTTAAAGTGTTTTTGGCCATTTTTTAACTAATAAAGTTTGCTGGTTTTTTTGTATTTTAGTGAGTAGGTTGAAGGCATTCGTGGTCAAATTTTGAACTTTGGAACCATTTGTGACCATTCGGACAACCGGTTCCATTTTTCTTCATATTCTTCTAGCTTCTTGTAAGCTGTCTGGTGCTTGAATCATAAAGAACCAGTACCACTTCTTCTTGGCTTTGATTGTAAATTAAAAAAAAGAGCAAGTAGGCTTTCAACGCCTACCCCATCCCCCAGGGGGGATCTTAGTCTTTTTTGTGGTTTGTTGTATTTTGTGTTATTTTTGCTTTAGATTAGTTCCATTATGCAATTGATAAATAAAAACAATCACATGCGCACAATCCGTCCCTAGAGGGCTGTATAGATTAATTTTTTGTTTTTGTTTTTGTTTTTCTATTTACAATTTTACAATTTTTGCAATAAATTCTAGAAAGAATTTGTGCCCTTGCTTTCCCGAAGTACTGCACCTTTGGTTTGTGGAAAAGAGATTCTTGGGATTTAATTTAGTTAAGCAACTCACCCTTACATTTAATAAAAATTACCAAGGCTTGAAAGATCCGAGTATGCTCTTGATTGCTGCAGCTTAGTCTAAACAGTTTGGTCAATCAGAAAGGAGATTTTTGAGTGGCTAGTTTTAATAGGGAAATCCTTCAAAGATTCAATCTCTAGAACTCAGGAGGTCGAGTGAAGCTTACTTTAGAGTCAGCAGGCTACTTTAAGAAGGTTATGCCTAGCCTGGTTGGACCCTCGATATAGATGTCACAATGCCCAGTTTGAAGGAGCGATTCACAATTGGGACAAACAAACAATCAACCCACTCCCTTAATCACTCATCTTTTAATAAATTAAAATTGACAAACAAAGACAGAAACAACATTTCCAACACAGCAACAATCTACACATTACGACACTGGTCTCTCATACAATTGTTTAAATCAATTCATTATCATGTCGTGAATGCAGTATCTTTAAATGTTGTTGATTTAATTTATCTGCGAATGCTTTGTTTTCAATAATTTCATATCAATCTTTAAACTCCTAGAAATTGTGCTTTTTTCATTTTGTAGTGTAAATGCCATAGATTTATTTTTTTATAGGGACCAACCCCCTTGGCTTCCCTAGGAGTAGCCTAGACGGAGGGGTTGAGTAATCAGGTGACAACACTTGACTCTGACTTGCCCCCAAGGACACACCAAGCGGCTTGAAGGTTTCCTGCCGCGTTCCCCCCCAGGTGTGTATTAGGCAGAAACAAGTGCTATATTTATAAGGAAAAAGTCTTGTCTTTTCCCTCCTCTAGGCCGACCTATCTAATTTGAGTTTAAAATAATTTTTTAGGGTTTTTCACCCACAATCCGAGGACTAAACCTCATAAAACATAAAAATAATGATAAATATGTGATGAAAGCTTCAACAAATGGGATGCTGAGTTTAAAAGGAGGACACCATGCCCCATCTAACCCAAACAAAGTGTCTTTTTCCCTCAATGACCTTCTTACTTGGTACGGTCTTCGAAAGTTGCTTTGCAATGGTGGACAATTTGCATTCTTTGACTAGGATGACCAAAAAGGAGGGGTAGTACAACAAATTGAGGTCCAAGTGGGTGTAGTGGAGGTGTGCTAAACGGGTATGACAACCCTTACATGTGCAATCACCTTTATAAAGCATGAAATCATGAGTGTTTCTAGGGGATCCTAAGCCATGTGTCCTAATGGAGTCACCCCAAAGTGCACCAATACCTACCCAGGGCATAGATGCCTGACATGATGAGTAGTTAGCACCCACCAAGGGGTAGTTAGTAGGGGGACAAGACTTGTAGACCTTAAAATGAGGACCAAGAGGACTTGCCATGACCGACCAATGGGTTTAGACCATTGATAGACCAACACTTTTATAGAAGACAACCCCAACTTGGCCTTTTACAATGGCAAAAGGACCCCCCTCTTTGGCACATCTAGTTTCGGGTGTAACAACTAGCTCCAACCATGGGAAATGTGCTCCTCTTGAGAGTGCATGTGAACATCCTAAAATTTTTGTTACTTGTAGACCTACACACACTTCAAACAACCAAAAATGTCAAATGCATCGGAGGTAGATACCTCCGTCTTGCCTTGTTCAAATCAAAATATGAAATGCATAATAAACAACACAACAAAATGCAATGCTAAAGTAAAGAAAAGGAAACATCAAATGTTCATGCAAGAGTTTATTCATCCTACCTACCTACTCTAAACATGATAACATAAACAAGTCAAGTAAAATCAAACCACCAATGAAGCCACCTTAGCATAAAATTCATGCTAGACTTTCTTCCCTTGTCTTTGGAAATAGTCCTGTTGTCCACCAGATTGCACACTAGCAGCAGAAATCTTTCGAAAACTGTCTCTTCACTACAAGTGAGAGAGGTGTGGCCTTGGGGGCAAGCAATGAGCCAGGTACTGTCACTTGAATCCCAGCTCCTCCGTTTAGGCTAACTCCTAACGAAGCCAAAGGGGGAAGTCCCTAGAAAAGAGTTTCACTAAGGCTCTTGTGTTTTAAGTGTTTTTTGTGTGGGGTGATGTGGATGAGTGTTGTTTAGGAGTTTTTGTATAATGATGAGAACACAATTAAACACGCAATCCACGTTGCAAATTCCACAAGATACAATTTAGAAGATGAACAATATACTTTGACTTAAAATTAAAACAAAGCATCCACAAGATAAAGATCAAACAAATGACAAGGACATATGGTCCAGATTCAGAAGATACATAAGAGTTTTTAAAGACCAGTGCCAAATGGAGTCAAAAGAAATGCTTGTGATGCTGGAAAATGTAAGTCAAAAGTAGTTGTTTGTGAGATCATTTTGAAATTGTTCTTGGTAAATTTTAAGTGTTTTAGGTGTTCTTGATTATTAGGGCTAAAACCAAGGATGTCAAAAGAGTGTCCGGAAAGACATTCTAAGCGGCTCCTTTAAGAAACATGTCGGACCTGTCTGGATCACAGCGAGGCGCGCAATGCTAACCAGCCACTGTGTCGCAGATTGGGCAACTTGGCGCCTCCCCTGAGAACTGCTTTGAATACTTTTTTGAACAACGCCGGTTCGTTGGTTAAGGGGTGAAAGTTTTAATTAATTATCACTTATGAACTTATCAAGTCCTTCACCTTTCTGAGTACTAGTCCAACCATTTCCGGTTGGCAGAGCATACGGGTGTTGGACACACGACCAAAGTAAATTAATTAAGGGGAATGTGGATTGAAATATTTTAATTATTAAGAGCGCTTGTTCAACCCTCCGACAGAGAGCGCTCTTGACTCAGTCTTAAGACCACAGTTCAAGAGACTTTCTATTCTAAAATGCCTAATGCAAGGGGAAAGTGCAAATCTATATGCTCTCCGACAGAGAGTGCTCTTGACTTGGATTTGGCCAAGTTCAAAAGGCTTTGTTCATTTTATTGCAAGAAATGAAGCGACTATGAAACTTAAGGAAATAAATGAAACTGAAAATGACTGAAAACTTAAGGATAACCATAAAAAAGACTTTGAAGATACAAAAAAAAACAAAATCTAGTGTTCTACCAAGCAGATTTATTCTAAAATGGGATTAACCTCCGAACAAGGCTAATCACTAGAACCGTCAGTCCTGGAAACGTTCCAGCTAGCTGGATGTCCGCAAAATGCTAACGGGGGAACGAGAAGCTACCACAAAACTATGTGGCCTTTGGGACACAATCCTAAGCTAGCTTACTCTGGTCAAAACTTGAAAGAGAGGCGACAAGATGAAAATAAGATACTGATTTAAGGTATAAAATGAAAAATTAAACTAAGAACTTGGAAAGCTGAGATCTAAGCTAAGCAAACCCAACACTCTTTCCCAAATGGGGAAGAAACCCAAAAAGTGAAGAACCTCTCCACTTAACTTCTTTATTGAATAATTACAAATGCGTTTGGGATCTAGATCCTTAAAAGGTCTTTTGAGAGAAGTAAACTTTGAAAGTAAAGAGAAAACTCTTATGAGTTTGTACAAAGAATAATAGCTTGTTTCAAAAGACATTCATGGTTTGGCTTTCCTCCTTGGTTCAAACATCAAATGTTCTCTTCTTTGGTTTGTCTTTTCAACTTTGATTTGCTCTATTTTCTTATGCTTCAAAGGTCTTTCCCAATAGTTTTCTTTCTCAAAAGAAGACCTATCACAATGTAACACTTTAAATACCCATTAGCATTAGTAAATCAAAAAATTAAAACTTGAAACTACTTGAACTTAGAATTGGAAAAAGAGGCCCTAAATGCAATGTGCATGAGATTTTGAATTAAAAATGCAATTTTTATAAAACGGACCAGCAAGCTAAAATGCTCCAAATAATGATAGAAATGAGAATGCAACCACAAAACTTTACACTATTTTATATGCCAACTTATCTACCTTTGATATGAGACTAAGAAACTAGGAAAAAATATTGAAATGCAAGCTCTAAGTGACCTTCTAAGATACCTAAACTTGACTCTTTCTAAAGCAAAATTAACCAACTTTGAATAAGACTAATTTTAACTTGTATTTTTTGTTGATTTTGTGAAGATAGATGGTAGGAGGAAAAGGTGGAAGAGGAAGGGAGCGAATGGGAAGGAAGAGGCTCACAAGGAAGGGGAGCGAATGAGGGAGAGAGACAAATTTTGAAATGGATGGAAAATGGGAAGAGTGAAGTGGACAAAAGGAAAAACGAAATGGATGAGAGATGGAAAAATCAAGTGAAACACTTAATGGGTAAAACACTATCCAAGAAATCCTTCCAGCTAGCTGGATGATACGCATGCGATAGTGTTGAAGAGAGCACAAGAGAACAAATCCCAAGTTATTCGCAAGGTTGAAGGAACTTCAACCTTATGGCAAACTAATCTAGGCTTTAAAAGTAAAGAACTTCAACTTTGGGTTTAGATCTAGAAAGGGGTTTCCACAAGAAGAAGATGGGTCCAAGTAACAAGTAACCAAGAAGAGGGAAATTGTGTTGATGGAAGAGGAAACTCTCTCTGCTTTGATGCCAATTTTAAGATCTTGCTCCTTGGAAGTATCCTGCAAACACACTATTAGTAAAAGCTCTTTGTTGGTGGAGAAGAGGGAGATACAACCGAGTTTATCTCATCTCAACCATTTTGAAGATCTGCAATGCACAAAAAACTTACACAAACAAAGCTTGATCAAATATAGAGAGTTAGACAAAAATGCATAAGGAGACAAGGTAGTAAGATTGATTACAAGTTGCATTCTTTATATTATTCAAGCCTAAGCCTAGCAAACAAATTGGGACCATCAAATGCTTGCCCTACGCTCTTAAGAAAGAGATCTAAGCATGTATTTAAATCAAACTTTGAAATTGCATAAATCAAGAACACATTACAGATATTATCTCAAAGTAAATTAGTAACTCATGAACCAATAGAAGTGTACACAAATTGCCTCCAAAGCCAACTTTATTTCCAATGATAGCCAATAGCTATTACAATCTCCGCAGAGTAAGTTTACAATAATTCTCCATGAAGAAAAGAGCCCAAATGGCTTCTTTAAATAACAAAAAACTAGCCTAAAACCCTAATTCGAATTTGGCACAAGGAGAGCCAAAAACTCCATCAAAAACCAATCAAATCCATGTCAACACCAACCAAATCAAGCTTGGAGTCTTAACTCATCTTTAAACTTGAGTTTGGAGCCCATAATTTGAGGAAATAGCTCCACATGCATTGATTTCAAAATCCAACAACCCATTAATCAATTGCCAAATCACAAAAACGAATTTGCATGAAGGTGGGCGAATTTCTCAACTGTAGATCACTCCCAGTGCTCCAAAACTGATCTGAATCAGGGGGGTGAAGATTCCAATCATCATAAATGCTTTTTGCCATGTCATTTTGACTTTTACTTTATTCAATTTGGCATTTTTTGGAGAGATTTAAATTATCTCCAATTTATTATTTTTTGAATATTTTAATTAATATTTCTCATTTTTTTATTTTTTGAGAAAATATTAATTATGAGGCCAAATAATTGTCTGAAACTTAGGGTTAGCTGGTCCGGGGATCATGAATGATTTTTGGCTTGAGTCTGGAGCCTTCAATCACTGAAATCGGATCCCGGATGACTAACATATTACAAATTGAAATTTCTCTATTTAAACTATAGAGAAATTTATTAAAATTTAAAAAATAATTAAAAACCCAAATTCGACGGACCCGGTAAAATTTTTTCGAAATTTTTTCTGAGGGTCCTAGAGACTTAGGACATGACCAAAACCTATTCTAATAGTGTCTAGTAGGCTTATATACATTAGTTGGACTCTATTAACCCCCCATGGCTAAAATTTTCAAAATCGGACATTCCAGCTTTGGAGGAAGTGGGAGAAAACCTCATCGATTATAGCTCGGTTGTAGGCAAAGTATAATTGACAAGGGAAAAATCTCCCTGGAATACCTTAGTTGCTTAATCAAGTCATGGGGAACCGAGACACTCAGATCCTACTAGCACACTTTATTACAAACCCCCATGGGGCCATGGTCATGTCGACTCAAAAATAAAACTGGCTAACTGCTGCATTTTGAAACCCAGATACTCTGGAAGTGAACACTGATGTGTTCCAACACTGGCGGCTCAATAAGGTTTCAACTATTTGTACAAAATAGGTGATAACAAGTCCAAAAGAAAATCACGTTAATAATGAGCCAAGTAAACGTCTTTATCTTGATGCCTTTAAATCCTAGCTAAGGAGAAAAGCTCCTTTCACAAGCCCCCTCTATGCAAGCTTTGATAGGGCTCAAGTACAAATTGCCTTCAAGATGGACCTGTTCTTCGAACTCTGTTTTCTCCCCCAAATGACCTTCAAAACCAACAAGAATCCCCGAAGAATATTGCTAGAAGAGAGGCCTCAAATATACCTTAGGAGAGGGTGCACTTTGCTACTCTAACCCTGCAATAAAACCACCTTCTTGCTGTTCAAAACTTGCGTTAATCTCTGAAAACCATGGCTGAAGATGTTGGTTGAGATCTACCCTAGGAGAGGGTAAACCTGGCTGTTCAAGATCTACGATGGAAGCCTCCATATGCAACACTATATTATCATCAATGGTGACTAAGCATGGCTGAACCAAATCATGAGAGATCTCATCAAAAGTAGATTTCCCAAGGTCTTCAAAATTTACACTTCTCTTATTTGAAGAATCATGTATGGACTCTCCAACAAAATTTCAATAATCCAAATCCATACTATGATCATTATGAGAAGAATGCACATCATCATATTCCGTGGTAACCAATACCATCTTCAATATCAAAAAGATCCTCAAACCTATCTTCCTCAAAAAATTGTCTTCAAGAGCAAAAGAGAGAGGAAGGCTCACCAACCTTCATCATGAGGAGAACAAGGAGAAGCATCAACTATACCTTTATCAACCATGTCTTCAATATCCTTTTCAATAGGCAATGGCCCTTCAACAAGAGCTTCTTCATTTTCTTCTTGATCTTCATGGATTTCTTTGACAAAACCTTTTCATGTTGTTCCAAATTTGCATAAAAATATGGCCTTGGCTGATCCAAATTGACAACCGCTTTACTTTCTGGCGGGAAAGGATCTTAAACATCATCCTTGGAACATGTGTGGCCCAAAGTCTCAAGTATAACACTCCCATCCCTTGAAGAGTCATAGATGGGAGGGCCAAGAAACTTCCAATAATCATCATCTTCTTCATTACACAAAGAAATCATGCCCTTTTCTTCCATAAGGACCAAGACATCATAGGAATCCTCAAGACAATGATAATGAGAACTCACCATTTCCTTACTTTCTTCAATTAGGGATTCTTGGTCTTCATTTGCTTCATCTTCAAACTCCTTCTCTAGGGCATTATCTTCACCATGGACTTCCTTGGATTCACTTCCTTGGGCATTTTTGTCTTCATGTTCAAGAGTACCTCTCTCTTCGAGCATAGGGCTCGAGGTGTTTTCTTCAATGAAATGGCCACCAAGATCCTCCATGAGACTAGGATCCCATTTTGCACAAAAGACCTGTTATCACATATATAGTAGCCGGGCTACCATACATTATTTTTCTGATTCCAGTACACTATTCAGCCAGTTCCCTTACATTGAGATGCTGAGATGAGCATCTATTGTGGATTACTATCGGATTTTGGACAGCAGTTTTAGTTCCCATGCCATGACTGAGTCTCAGGACACTCAGAGAGATGACTGATGTAGCCACTATACCATTGGTATAGAGCAGTCAGTAGTGCCCAGAGTTACAGTAGCAGTTTCAGAGGACAAATGATGGTTCAGATGATGAGCATTCAGGTATATGACTCAGTAGGTATATCATGGTGTTATGTTTATATTGCTTTTATATTCATTCTTATGGCATGTCTTAGCATTTAGTGTCATGATCTAGCGATCATATAGATATATGGACCTGGTTGATCTTATTATATATATTCTATTGTCCTTACTCAAACTTAGAAGTTCATTATTCATACTCATTGGTTTTACCCTCTTTAGGGAGAATATAGGTAATCATTCCACCATACCTTGGCTTGCTAGTGTTGGCTCCATTATTCATTGTCTTCATCCATCCATTACCTACCTGTTAGTCTATCACCCTGACTTACTACTTGACTAGTGGCTGTTGGACGCACCGAGCACACTGAGAGGGGGGGGTGAACAGTGTGTGTAGCTTTTATTACTTTTTCAACTTTAACAATCATCAGCAGCTTATTCAATACATCATTCATTAATGCATTATCACATTATCATTATATCATCAGCATTATTAACAATTACAGCTCATCATATCATCATCACATAGGAAGCATAGCAAAACACGGTACACAAGATTTTTACGTGGAAACCCAAGTCCTGGGGGGAAAACCACGGAAGCCTTTATAATAATAATTTACCAGCAACAACTGGAAGGAGGTAACAACCCCCTTTGTTACAAAGACTTCAATTCTCCAGCTACAACTGGAAGGAGGCTACAACCCCCTGGTTTACAGGCTACAACCTGAAGGAAGCCTTAGCTCCCTCAATTTCCTTGCCCCGTCCTGCCACCCTGATATGAAGATAGAAACTGAACTGCTGAACCACAAACTGCACTGATCCTGTGGACCTGCTATCCAACACCTGTACCACACTGCACAATCTAAACCACACTGCACAACCTGTACCACACTGCAAAACCTAAACCACACTACACAACCTGTACCACACTGCAAAACCACTTTCACTGCTCATCAACTGACCACTGCTCATCAACTATTCATTGCTCATCAACTGTCCACCGATCATCACAACTGTGCCACATTGTTCATCAACCTGTACACTCAATCTGTCCAATCTAGCTGTACCAATCAATCTCAGCTATACCAATCAATCTGTCTGCATAAATCAATCTGTTGTTCACATCATTTGAATCAATCAATTTGAGTTCAATCAACTGTATACCAAACCACCTGGGTCAAACCAACTGCTCATACAACTCAGCCAATCTGAGTTAGACCAATTGTACATGTAACCTATTCGTCTGAATCAATGTACTCGCTGCTCATAGCCACTGGTCATCATTTCATTATTGTCATCTATATATTGCTGCATACATCACTGAGCATATATATATAATCCCGTGTTCATTACTGAGCATATTACATATCACTGAGTGTCTTACATTACTGAGCATATCATATCATTACTGTGTCATACATATCATTGAGCATATCACTGTGCAAACTGATCATTACTGAGCATACATATCTTCACTGTTTATATCACTATGTATATCATCGTTGTGTAAACTCAGCATACATATCGTTACTGTGTAAACTGAGCATACATGTCACCACTCTATGTATCATCACTATGTAAGCTGAGCATACTTTTCATCACTGAGCATATACACTACTGAACATCATCACATCACTGAGTAATCACTGAGCATAGGTGTAGATATCATATTACATCATATGACTAGCACATCATATCACTGTCTAATGTCTGTGTAAGTATCATCATCATCATAAAATATGCATAATTGTCACTTCAGTGTGCACCATGTATGCATCATCAACATCAAGTATACATCATAATGCATAGGAGAGCATCATCACACTATGGTATGCATGTACATCATATTGTATAGGAGTGCATCAACTTCATAGAGTGTACATCATTATCACATGCATTATCATCATAAAGTGTGTAATATCATAGCATAAAGTTATGCAACATCATCATCATATCCTCCATAATGACTTCAAATATATATACCAACATATAGGCTCACATACTAATATCAAAGATGAACTCTATCCATGAGAGACATGTGCCATTACAAGAGAAACCCAGAAGCATGAGCCATACCTTTTTGAAGATCATAAGGTCAAGAAACAATAGACAAACCAAAATAAACTCTAGATCATGTCATCACATAGCCCTCGTAACAAGCTTTCCAACGAGCCAAGAATTTTGTAATTCCGATTCCGTATGAGAAAGTTATGCCAATTTTAGTGAAGATACCCAAAAAAAATTCCTCCACAAAATTTCGCACTTTTCTCCAAGAGTTGCGAAATTCCAATTGATGAGCAAATGAAATGTTTGATATTCTATTTATATAGGTCGTGGAGGAAAGTTATTACCTCAAACAGGGCCGACATGCAATTCGAAATTACAAATAATTAAATTTTCTTTTGTTTGGTCGGCTCACCCAAAAAGGTGGGGTACACCAACTTCAAAAATTCATATCTCTTCAACCGTAAGGAGTTAGAAGATGCTCCACATATCAATGGAAATGGCTTGACGAGGACTATCTCCCTTTGATGGGTTTATTAGCAAATTCTTGGTCTAATACCCTTAAATTATTCAATATGTCCAGGACGTCAAAGACCCCACACATGAGGGTGCCAAAGACCATACCACCAACTACAAGAGTTTCAAAGTTTTCTTCAACCTATCAAGGCACGTCCATGGGCTCTACCTCCATCTACATCCCAATAGCTATATAACCACAAATAGGACCATACATCACCATGGTTCAAGACCCAAGGCACCACATGCAAGGGTTTCAAGGACTCTTTCAAGGATATCATATAATATTTGAACAAGATACTTTCCATGGACTTCAAGCCCATCACATAGGACTCCATCGCCAAGTGACAAGGGCATCATGACCAAGGATTCTATCATATCAAAGGCTCCAACAATCATGGGCTTACAGACCACCATATGTATGGATTCCAAGACCCAAATCATTTCCAAATGCACCATCAATGATCATATAGTGTCCAAGGGTCATCATGCCGCCATTTATGTGGGTGCTAGACATTCTCATGCATAATGACCTTCTCCAAGGGTTCCATGACCCCAACAAGGGATACACAGGCATCAAGATCTTCATTAAGGGTTCCAAGTCTTCATCAAGTCATTAATGACCACATCATCACCTTTAAGGGGACAAGGACCATTAAACCATCAAATGTGGGTCCAAGGACTTCTTCATCAAGCAAGGGGCTTCATAGGCTTCTTCAACCACCTCAACCACACCAGGAGACCTACAAGGGTCAAGATCCATCATGACATCACCTGTGGGTTGCTAGACCTTCTCCTTGGGTACCATGACCTCAATAAACACAAATGACCACTGAAAGGTTCATTTGGACTCTTGCAACTTCTTCAACGCTTTTGTAGCATACTGGGGCATAAGTTGTGGTATTGGGGAAACAAAGAAACAACTGGGGAACCGCAAAACATCTTTGGGGTACTTAAACACTCTACAGGGTGTTCAGGGCTTTTGTCATTGTCCCAAGGGCTCCAAGGGCTTCAAACTTGGGCTTGGACAAGATCAAAAGGTCTCCTTAGACACTGGCAATTACTTAACCCTCAGGGGCTCCTCAAGGGGCACCAAGACATGTTGGCATCAATGACTATACATTGTTGGCATCAATGACAACTTAATCAACAGTGGCATGGAGGACTTTTCCCCACTGTAGCCTCTGTATTGAATGAGCTTCCCTGTTTATTGTGTCTCGGCTCTGAGTTGGTGACAAAACTTACCTATGGTGAGTTGGGTTTCCTTGTGAATTCCCCCTAGTCACTAAAGTTGTGTTGGCTAAACCTGAAACTTTTAGTGCTGCCATGAATACAAAATCTGGAAAATGAAATGTTATATCTTGTATGAAAAGCCTGTTCATGCAATGTGTTTTTAAACACACATGAATGAAAGGCAAGCCAAATGAAAATGGCTATGAAATAAAATGTTATATCTTTTGTGAAATATAAAATACCTAGCTAAACAAGCTATCTGTGACACACCTAGAAGTGCTCAGGTAAACAAGTGCCTTAAAAACACACCTGCAGCAAAAAGCCTAAATAAATGTAAATCCATGCAATGTGTTTATCAACACACATAGATCAAAGGCTATGGAAACTTCAGGCCCAAAAAGCAATGGAACTTAAATTCTATATCAAAACAATTGTTGGCCTCATTTGTATTATGGATTGTGCGCATCTGCTAAAGGTGAATAAACCCTCTTTGAACAACTCATCCATTTGTGAGACACCGCCATTCCCTGTGTTGTTGCTCATTCAGTATATACTATGGTGTGTATTCTCTTTCCCATATCCAAAGTGTCACAATGTTAAGTCAGTCAAGTCATCCTTTAACCTAGCCAGTTTATTTTAAGCCTTCACCCTTCACTAGCAAATTGATCACAACTATGAAGTGAGTATGGTCTTGAAAGTCTAGGCTGACTTATAATAATAATTAATGACAATATATTTGGATTTAGATCGCCAGTAATGATTACTTTTTGTTATAATTGCTATTTGATTGAATTGTAGAGCATGCTTTAACCTTTGACACTTTGCAACAGCTTCTGATGATAGTCTGAGTTATATTTGGTCATGTTGACTTGGTCAAACCTAGTTTGACCAAGGTCAACCATGGGACGAGATGGTTGGACCTTGTGATAATACATACAGATGATATATGGTCTATGTACATGTACATGATGGTTCTATGCATCAGATACAGGTTTATGATGGTGATTCATGGTTTTCAGCATTATTTGATCATTTACAGATTATTATTATTTCACCTGTTCGGGTATATTGGATATATTATATGATCATGCAGAGATCCATATGGTGTATGAGTACACATCTTGGATAGATTTGGACCTTTTGAGTCCAATGAGACGGTCTACTTTCAGTTCCGGGCAGTTACAGTGATGATTGAGCCTCAGTAGGCTATCCTAGTGCAGTTTTGGTCTGTCAAAGACCCTCTGAGAGCAGAAATGGATTTTATCTGATTCACCTAGGGCACTGTGCATGGAGGGGGTGGTCCAACCACTTGATTTTACCATATTACCCCCCTCCCGGACACACTGGTGACCTCACCTTGACAGTGCAGGCACTCCAGGTGGCAGTTTGGGGCAGTGTCACACTTCCCAAGGCAGTTTGGGATTGGTAGAAATGGCTACAGAGGAATTCGATTTGGGCTACTAAGGTAAAGTTTTGGCATGGGATGATCAGTGATGATGAGTCGGATGTCTTCCACACCTTCTCCAGCAGTTTCAGCTTCATCGAGACCCACATCCATCACTTATGGCATTTTCTGATGATTTCTGAGGCCTCCTAAGGCCCACGATTTGTCCATAGAGGCACGATTTGGTACTTTGATGACTATTTTATTATTATTGTGCTATGGGGATTGACCAAGGGTGTCTAAAATTACCCTTTGGACCCACCATGAGCTAGTTGTTATATTTTGTCATCATGATTTGGTGGGCTCCCCTGTTCTAGGGTGATTTTGTCCACATATTGTTATATTTTATTAGTGATCCATGTATTTTATTGTTGAGCTCATCTCAACCATTGATTAGATCTTTTGATCTTTTGATCTTTTAATCTTAGCCACTCATTCAAAAAAGTGGTTAGATTATGGACTCTCTCCCTCCTATTTAAAGGAGAGAGCCTCTCATTGTAAAGGGGACTTGTGGCTCTGGATTATTGGAATAGAAAATTATTATTGCATCTATCTCCAGTGTTGTGGTGAATGCTTTTGGTGTTCGTTCGTTGATTCTTCCTTTGCACTGAGTTATTGAAGATCTTGTCTTGCCATATTTTTGTACCATCTTTTTGCATCTATAGGTGGAGGTCGAATTCATCTAAGGAGGACGTATTGGTAGGGGAGGACCCTCCCTACTTCTTCTTTGGGTTTCTTCGTTGGTAACAGGGAGTATTATTGTCCCAGGACCTTCTATTTCATGTTACTATTGCACTTCGCTTGTATTTCCTCCATACTTGACCTTTCTGATTGAAATCGCTTTCCTTGGATTGACAGGTAGAGGAGGTCACACTTGTGGGCTAGGGCATCATTTCGGCAAGCAAAATCAACAAATCTCTAATTTGAGCTCTGCGGGAGTCTTCCTCAACAACAAGGGATCTCATTCACATCACTCAGGTATGATCTCAAGGTAATTTCTTTCCATGATCTATCCACTTGTCTAAGTTACTTCAAACCCTAATTAATCAAAACCCCCATTTTTACATTTTTACATTTTTTCAGATCTACCAAGATCTAGTGGCTTCTTGGGTAAGATATTTAAAACCCACCTCTATAGTATCCACGACATCTCGGATCTATAGTTTGGTGAGGATTGGCCTCCATTTGACCCCCTTCCCAAGGCAACTTAGCCTCTCCAAGTGAGGTCGCACTCCTTGGTATGGGTGAGTTAACCTAGATCTAGTACATGGGTAGTTGAGATTCCTCTTGATCTGCAATCTACATATCCAATAACCTACCCCTAGACTTTCACTTGGGAGATTTCTGCCTTGTGGGCCCTATTCCACATTTTAAGGGATTAAAACCCCTTTTGGGACCACTTGGTATCTTAAAACTCAGATCTAGTAAGATCTAACCCTTGGATTGCCTTGATTTTCTAGATCCACATTGTCATTTGCTTAAACTACTTGGATCTAAATTTTGGATGCCATTGGACTTGTCTTGATCCCATTTATCACACTTTTAACCCTCCTTGGGCAAGGTCGCACTTCTTGGGGAGATTGAGTTTGTCCACTTGTAGGACGTGGGTAGTTGAGATTTTCGTGGATTTGGAACACACATACCTTGAAACCTATGTCTAGTAGGTTATTTTGTGAAATCTTGCCTTGGGGATAGCATTCCTTGTTTTAAGGGATTATGGTCCACTTAGGTCACATCATGAATTATTAGATCTAGATAGATCCATTCATCAAACCTTTAGTAGCCGACTTATCTTATGTTATAGGGATCATGATCTACACGTTAATTTCACTTTGACTCCATTTATCCCAATTCCCAAGGCACTGATCTTTCTCCAAGCTCATTCGACTTTCCTAGATTGTTGAGTTAACTTGTGGTTTGATCCTTGTTTGGGTTGCTTGAATTCCTTGATGTTGTCCTATCTTATGATCAAGCTTATCTCATGTACTGGTTAGCCCCAATTCAATCCCTAAACTACCCTGCATTGGACACGGTTTCCAAGGCAGTGGATTTTCTCACAATTGACTAGTACTTTAATCCTAGATCTCATTTCAAATACTATAAGTCACTCTCACATCAACAATGAACCAAAGCTATACTCATTAAACCCCTTACTTATCTTGTGACTTCATCCTTAGGTCTAGGATATACCATACATCTTACAATACTTCACTCATACTTAACTTTGATTTGGTGTTTTGGTTTGATCTCTCTTGTCGGGAGTAGATCTAGGTCTCCCCCTTTGTTGTTTGGGCTAGATAACATAAAGTGAAGGTTGCATTGATTGGCGTGACAACCATCTATTGGAAGTCGAGGTGATCGTGGTTGCACCTTTTGAGTTGCCTTTTCCTACTGCCATCCATTAATGGATACATCCATAGGGGTAACTACAATTTAGGTGATAACAAGACCCTAAGAAATTCTTTGAGTGAATGAATCCCTTTGTTAGGAAGCTCATCATACCAATTTTCTACATCATCATTGCACAAATCAAGAGATAGTTGGAACATCTTCATCTTAGCATCTTCATGGACCACATTTAATTTTGAAAGAGCTTCCATAAATGAAGTAATATGCACGTCAACTTAATCGTTATGTTCATGGAATTTCGATATGCATTTCTCCCAACCATCGCCATAAAATTGATTAGGATATCCTGAGATCCCTGAGAAATCCAATGGATCAAACCAAATTGTGCATCCGAAAAAACACCATATCATCTCTTTATCGATGCCAAAATGTGTGAAGTTTCCAAGATGAGCTTTTCTCTTCAATTGATGGGTGTGCCCACCAATATTGTCATCAATGGCTGAGGGCTTTGTCTTGAAGTGTACCTTTTTGTTGTATTTCTTCAATGGAGTCACTAGATAAGACCTGCCAAGTTAGTGCTTGTTATCACATATATAGTAGCCGGGCTACCATACATTATTTTTCTCATTCCAGTACATTATTCAGCCAGCTCCCTTGCATTTGAGATGCCGAGATGAGCATTTATATTGGATCACTATCAGATTGTGGACAGCAGTTATATTCCCCATGCCATGACTGAGTTTCAGGACACTCAGAGAGATGCCCGATATAGCCATTATGCCATTGGTACAGAGCAGACAGTAGTGCCCAGAGTTACAGCAGCAGTCTCAGAGGACAGATGATGGTACAGGTTGATGAGCTTTCAGGTATATGACTCAGCAGGTATACTATTGTGTTATGGTTAGATTGCTTTTATACTTATTCTTATAGCATGTCTTAGCACTTAGTGTCATGATCTGGCGATCATATAGATATGTTGACCTGGTTGACCTATTATATATATATTACTGTCCCTACTCAGACTTAGAAGTTCACTATTCATACTCATTGGTACATACCCTCCTTAGGGAGAATAGAGGTGATCATTACACCATACTATGGCTTGCTAGTGTTGGCTTCATCTTTTCATTGTCTTCATCCATCCGTGGCCTACCTTTTAGATTATTACCTTGATTTGCTACTTGACTAGTGACATGGAGGACCTTTCCCCACTGTAGCCTCTGTACTGGATGAGCTTCCTTGTTTATTGTGTCTCGGCTCTGAGTTGGTGACAAAACTTACCTATGGTGAGTTGGAGTTCCTTGAGAATTCCCCCTAGTCACTAAAGTTGTGTTGGCTAAACCTGAAACTTTTAGTGCTGCCATCAATACAAAATCTGGAAAAAATCAAATGCTATATCTTGTATATGAAAGAAATGCCAAATGAAAATGGCCATGAAAAATAAAATGTTATATCTTTTGGAAAAATAAATACCTAGGTAAACAAGCTGTCCATGACACACCTAGAAGTGCTCAGGTAAACAAGTGCCTTAAAAACACACCCGCAGCAGAAAGCCTAAAAATAAATGTAAATCTATGCAATGTGTTTGTAAACACACATAGATCAAGGCTATGGAAAACTCAGGCCCAAAAAGCAATGGAACTTAAATGTTATATCTAAACAATTGCTGGCCTTGCTTGTATTATGGATTGTGCGCATCTGTGAAGGTGAATAAACCCTCTTTAAACAACTCATCCATTTGTGAGACACCGTCATTCCCTGTGTTATTGCTCATTCAGTATATACTATGGTGTGTATTCCCTTTCCCTTGCCAAAGTGTCACAAAGTCAAGATAGTCAAGTCATCCCTTAGCCTAGCCATTTATGTCAGCCCTCACCCTTCACTAGCAAATTGATCACAACTATGAAGTGAGTATGATCCTGAAAGTCTAGTCTGAGTAATAATAATAACTAACGACACTATATATTTGGATTTAGATCGCCAGTCATGATTACTCTGTGTTATAGAAGCTATTTGAATAAATTGTAAAGCATGTATTAACCTTGACACCTTGCAGCAGCTATTGATGATAGTCTGAGTTGTATTTGGTCTTGGTTAGACCTAGTTTGACCATGGAGGACCATGGGACATGAGATGTTGGACCTTATGATGATATGGATAGATGATATATGGTCTATGTACACATACAGGATGATTCTATGCAGTAGCTACAGGGTATGATGATGATTCTGGGGTTACAGCAGTGTTTGTATATATACAGCGCATTATTATTGGCCCTGTTCCGGTATATTGGATATTTATTTTGATCATGCAGAGACTCATATAGTGTATGAGTACACATCTTGGATAGATTTGGACCTTCTGAGTCCAATGGGACAGTTTGTTTTCAGTTCCGGGCACTTACAGTGATGATTTAGCCTCAGTAGGCTGTCCTAGTGCAGTTTTGGCCTGTTGGAGGCCCTGTCAGAGCAGAGATGACTTTTATCCGGATGACCTAGGGCGCTGATGATGGAGGGGGTGGTCCAGCCACTTGTTTTTACCATATTACTCCCCTCCCGGACACATTGGCACCCTCACCTTGACAGCGCCATCACTCCAGGAGGCAGTTTGGGCAGTTTCACGTTTCCCGAGGCATTTCAGGATTGGTAGAAATGGCTATTGAGGAAATCGATTTGGGCTACTGAGGCAAAGTTATGGCATGGGATGATCAGTGATGATAGATCGGGACCTTCCACACCTCCTCCTGCAGTTTCAGCTTCATCGGGGCCCGCATCCATCACTTATGGCACTTTCTGTGGATTTTTTGAGGTCTTTGAGGACCACGACTTCACCTTGGAGATACACTACTTCACCTTGGAGGCACGATTTGGTACTTTCATGATTGTTTATTGGTTATTGTGCCATGGGGATTGACCAAGGAGGGATAAAATTACCCCTTGGACCCACCATGAGCCTCTTATGATATTTTGTCATCATGATTTGGTGGGATTCCCCTCTCCTAGGGCGACTTTGTCCACTTATGTTATATTTTATGTGTGATCCATGTATTATGTTGTTGAGCTCATCTCAACCATTGATTAGACATTTGTATCTTTTAATCTTAGCCACTCATTCAAAAAGTGGTTAGGGTTTTGGTGCCTCTCCTTCCTATTTAAAGGAGAGAGCCTCTCATTGTAAAGGGACTTTTGGCTCTGGATTATTGGAATAGAAAATTATTATTGCATCTATCTCCAATGTTGTGGTGAATGTTTTTGGTGTTCGTTCGTTGGTTCTTCCTTTGCACTGAGTTATTGGAGATCTTGTTTGTCATATCTATTGTACCACGATTTTTGCATCTACAGGTGGAGGCCGATTTGCTTGAAGGAGGAGGTATTGGTAGGGGAAGACTCTCCCTACTTCTTCTTTGGAGCTCTTCGTTGGTAACAGGGAGTATTACTGTCCCAGGACCTTCTATTTCATGTTACTATTTGCATTTCTCTTGTATTTCTTCCATACTTGATCTTACTGATTGAATTTCATTCCTTGGTTTGACAGGTAGAGGAAGGCGCACTTGTGGACTTGGGCATCAAATTGGCAAGCAAATCAACAATCTCTCATTTGATCTCTGCGGGAATCTTCCTCAACATCAAGGCATCTCAACCACATCATTCAGGTATGATCTCAAGGTAAGTTCTATCTCCATAGTCTATCCAATTGTCAAAAACTCTTAAAACCCTAATTAATTAAAACCCCAATTTTGCATTTTCTTAGATCTACTGAGATCTAGTGGGTTGTTGGGCATGATATTGAAAACCCACCTCTATAGCATCCACGGCATCCCGGATCTATAGTTTGGTGAGGATTGGCTTCCGTTTGACCCCTCTCCCAAGCCAACCTAGCTTCTCCCAAGGAAGGCGCACTTCACCATTTGAGCAGGTTGACCTAGATCTAAGCGATGGGTGTTTGAGATTTCACTTGATTTGACATCTACACATCAAATAACATACACCCAGGATGTCCCTTTCTTGAAAATCACCTTGTGGGCCCCATTCCACATTTTAAGGGATTTAATCCCCATTTTGGACCACTTGGAACACTAAAACTCAGATCTACAAAGATCTAACCGGTGGATTGCCACAAAATTATAGATCCATGTCCCTACTTGACTGATCTACCCGGATCTAAAGTTTGGATGCCATCCGACATGATTTGACCCACCTAAACCCCGATTCAAGCTTCCTTAGGGAAAGTCGCACCACCTTGGAGAAGTGAGTTCACTCACTTCGAGGAACTGGGTACTTGAGATTTTTGCAGATCCGGATTCAGAATAATTCAAAACCTAGGTCTAGACTGTCACTTTGTCAAATCTTGCCTTGGGGATTGCATTCCTTGTTTTTAGGGATTGTGGTCCACTTGGGTCAAACCTAGATCTAGACACATTTATCCATCAAGGCCTATACTGTCCACTTATCTCATGTTGTAGGAGTCCTAAACCACAAAGTCAACCCTACTTTGACTCCACTTCCCAATTCCCAAGGCACTGGTTTATCTCCAAGTCAACCCACTCTCATAGATTGTTGGATTGACTTGTGGTTTGACTTTTGCATGGTGAACTATACCTTTGAAGACATCATGGACTATGGTCAAGATTGTCTCATGTACTAGTTAGCCCCAGTCTGACCCCTAAACAACCCTGCATTGGACACGGTTCCCAAGGCAGTGGATCCTTTGACATTGACCTAGTACACTAGCCCTAGATCTCACTTTAAACATTGTAAGTCACTCTCACATCAACTATGACCCAAAGCTACATCTATTGAACCCCTCACTTGGCTTGTGACTTTACCCTTAGGTCTAGGAAAAACCATACACCTAACTTCACTTAGAATACCTTGATTTGGTGTCTTGGTTTTGATCTCTCCTATCGGGAGTAGATCGGGTCTCCCCCCTTGTTGTCTGGGCTAGATAACATAAAGCGAAGGTTGCCTCGACTGGCGTGACAACCATACATATTGGAGGTCGAGGTGATCGTGGTTGCACCTTTCAAGTTGCCCTTCCCTATTGCCATCCATGACTGGATCCATCCATAGGGGTAACTACAGTTTAGGTGATAACAGTGCTTAACAATAATCTTACCAAAGTACAAAACAAAAACTTAGCTCAACTTTCTTGACACTAAAAATGTTATGCTTACTCGACTCTTTGGAAATGAATGAATTTGACCAGGGAACGCCTCATGAATGCACTGTTGTCAAATATCCTTTGGTTCCTTGGCAATGGCACCAAAAATGTTACCATTCAAACTTGCCCTCTTCTGAAAGGTCATGAAGGCCAGTGCTAAGAGTGACAACTAATCAAGAGATGCACCCACTGTCACCACAATGCATTCTCCTCTCCCTCTGGGCTTGTTCCTTTGGCCACGGGAGGCTTCCCAAATGAGGATAGAAGTAGCCTTGTGAAACACAATAATGAAAACAATTCTACTTCTAAAGATAAACCCTCTTATTAGATTAATCAACCAATGCCTTATGGAGTCAATAAGATATTCAATAAAACACTCAATGATCATGCACAAGACTAGGAGGTTAGGAGCAATATGATTTGGTAAATATCTTGTCACTAAGTTATATCAATGAACTACAATATAAGACCAGCACCAATAACTTGTATGAGAACTTCAATCAAACCCGTGATAATCATGAATAAAATACCTCTTACCTTTAACGAACCGATGTACGACTTGTACCTCTTATTGTAGCTCAAGTTGGTAAATCCCAAGTCGAATGTATGGATGTAGCAAGATGTTTCAGACTTGCTATTATAGCTGTAGCGGCTTGGTTTATGCCCTAACTAGCCTTCCAAAATCTCAATAAGGCCAACTCAAACCACTAGATGAAGACCGAAATGATTAGGGTTGTTGATAGACCTTGTCCTCAGCTTGTATGGCACTTCAAAGTTGAATTTAGATGACTGTACCTGTCATATCAGATCAAAAAAAAACATACCATCTTTTGCACAAGAACCATAGATCTCTCAAACTAGCCCAAGAAGGGGGACGCCCTGGAAGATTTACCATAAAATAAAGGGGGCAAGTCACATCTGGCGGATTAGATCCTTCAAAAACACGATATTTTGGGATTTTTATATATTTTATTTTTATGGTTCTTTTATATTTGATTTTTTAGGTTTTTGGTATATTTAATTTTTTTTTTGTATTTTTTCAAATATAAAATATAGAACTTTGGAAATTTGAAAGAAGAAGAAGGAAGTAGACTTTATTCTTATTCCTAGGGTAAAGAGAAAAATCAGGGCTAGCGTTCTCCCAAGAATTGGCAATTCAATGCTATTGAATTAGGGCAAAGACTAGAAACCCTAGGTTATGTAGTCCTTAACCTAATTAGGACAAGCAAGAATACTAAGGCCCGAAACAAGAGGGATTCCTCATCGAAAATGCCTCACTAATCAAGACTAACATAACATGCATAGAACCCTAATCACTCTTACCTCGGATACACCAGTAATGGAAGACGAGATTCAAGATCTTACCACATTTATTGGAGAAAAGGAGAAGGGAAAGCAAACCCTAGAATCCTTCTTCCTTGAATTAACCTTGAAAGATTGTAAGAAACCTTGAAACATTCATATTTATCCTTGAAAACCCTAGAATAGCCAAGAAGAGAGGTGCACACCACTTAAGATCTCATATACACAAGTAGGAACAAAATTTCAGTCGTGTTTTTGATCCCATGATCTTGTTTACAAATGAGAGGAGGGTGCTATATTAGGGAAAAAGTCTTCGCTTTTCACTCCTATAGGCCGACCTATCTAGTTTGAGATTAAAATCCATTTTTTAGGGTTTGTCACCCACAATCCGGGGATTAAACCTCATAAAACATAAAAATAATGATAAATAAATGATGAAATCTTCAACAAATGAGATGTTGAGCTTGGAAGGAGGACATCATGTCCCATCTAACCCCAACAAAGTGTCTTTTGCCCTCAATGACCTCCTTCTTGCTTGGTACTTGTTATCATGCAACTTGTAGTTGCCCAAAAAGATGATCCTATTCAAGACGGTAGAGGAGATAGGCAACTAAAGAGGTGACCTAAGAGAACCTCGATCCCCAGATGGATTGGTTGTCACACCAATCGAGGCACTCTTCGCTTTATGCTATCCAAGCCCTAAATAGCAATGGGGAAGACCCAGATCAACTCCTAACAGGAGAGATCTAACCAAAACACCAGATCAAACCAGCAAGCTAGAATATGTAAGGTGTAAGGTATGATAAACCCTAGATCTATGGATGAAGTCACAAGGTAAGTTAAGCTTGGATCAAGAGGCTTAAAGGATGTAAATGTTGATCCAATGTGAAAGTACAAGTGACTTATGAGTATCGAAGCTAGATCTAGGATCAAGGCACTAGCAAATGAGAAAGATTTTTTCTACCTTGGGAAACGTGTCCAAGGTAGAAGGGTTAAGATCAAGATGAGACTATCTAGTACCTTTAGATGAGACTCGGTGAAGGATATGACAGCGTCTTAGCTCACAAGTCAAAATCGGCATCAAACAACTCAAAAAAAATGGCTAAGTCTGGGAGTGCGCTAGGGTAGGAGAACAGTTCCTGGGGATTTGGGCCAGATGGAGTCCACCAAGGGTGATGCCCTTGAGAACCCACTTTGGGAAAGGTCTAAAGAGAAAAACCCAGAAATCTTTCTCCAAGATTCCAAATTAAATGAGCTAGGGAATTTTTAGAAAAAGTAGCGGCTTAGGGTTTGTAGAAGAGATAGCAGTAGACTAATGGAATAGATAAACAACTCAAGAAAAGCAATGGTACTTACCTCCCGTGACTTGCAGATGCCAAGTGCAATGATGTTCTTACCCCCTCAAAGCAATTCCAAATTGATTTGACAGTCTCCAAGATGAAATCAATTTTCCTCCAACAGTTATGTGCCCCCTTTCCTGCAGATGACAATCTCAATGAGAATTGATTTACCGAAAGTGAAAGTAAATGATGCAAGAAGAATCATATAACATAAATATTGATCAAAGATACAATATAGACTACTCCCTAATTATTTTAGTCATCTAGTGAAGAGATCCAGAGAAACCCCACGAAATCCTCCAATGAAATCGCCCTCTTGCAGAGCACACACTAAGCCAAAATGTCTAGCATGGATATCTCATCAAACAACAAGGATGTGACAGGCTATCAGAGCTACTATCAAGCATAAGAACAATCTATAACAAAGGCACAAGATTTTTCCCAAAATAATTCTTTATTGCCAGAAATCCAGAGCCAAAACTCCCCTTTACAATGAGGGGGGTCTCTTCTTTAAATAGTAATGAGAGACCAAAACCCTAACCACTTTCTAAATGAGTGGTTGAGATCAAAAGATATAACAATGATAATCAACGGCTAAGATGAGCCGGAAATACAATACATGGATCACTCAACAAAAGGGGGACATGTTTCCGCAATGATGTCCTAGAGGGGGACGTATAACATGACATGACTAGGAAACACAACATGACACTTTGTTGGGGGGGTCTAGGAGATATTATCTTCACTAGACTAATGCCCCAACTACATCAAATAATGCATACATCATAAAGTGATAAAAATCACTAAGACGTTTTGTCCCAATAATACAATAACCCGGAGTACAATGTGGACCCCACTGAAGCTGTGAACTGTGCCGAAAGGTGTGGGATGCATCCTAATAACTCTCTGATCAAACCTCATGCCATTTCCTTGCCCCATTTGCCCAAATCGGTTTCCTCAGTGACCATTTCTTCCATTTTGTAGCATCGGAATATCACCTGTAAAATAATAAAATGCCTGTATCTCTCTGTCAAGTTCCTCGGGCACCAAACTGATTGCACCAAAATGTCTAGGAGCATGGTAATAACAAGTGGCTGGACCCCATACTCCCTTTGTAACGCCCTAGGAGTACCAAAATGATCTCAAACTGTGCTGACAGGCCATTTTATATGGCAAATATGCAATAAAGTGATAAAATGACCATAACCTCATCTGCAAGTTCCTAAAACTGATATCCGAGTGTACCAATGAACTCATAAGGTCCAAATCTGGTAAGGATGAGTACTCATACGTCATGTGACCACCTGGATAATCATCTGTAAGCTCAACCATGCCTGACCAATAAAAATAATGGTTTGTAAATAATAATAATAATAATAATCCATCAAACCATCGCATGAAACTTGTGTCTGATGCATGGAACCATCAAATGGGAACCATATGACCACGGATATTCAATCTCGAACATCATCGGTCCAACTCATCCCAGATCCTACGGTTGACTTGGTTAAACTGGGTTGACCAAGTCAAAACTGATCAAAATAGTGACCCAGGCTCAAACTGATCGATGCTACAAGTACAAATGGATAAGATATGCTCCTTTAAATATTTCAATAGCAAAACTAAAGTACAAAGTGGCATTCTACTGGCGATTAAGCAAACATAACATTAAACATAAGTCTAGATTAAAGCAACCAATTACTTAAAAGAAGACCCTCAAGTGTATACTCATTTTATGGACATGGCCATTTTGCTAGAAATGGGTGAAGGTGAAAAAAAAGGCTAAGTTAGGGGAATGACTTTACAACTTCAACACTGTGACACTTTGGATAAAGGGAAAGGGAAGACCACCTAAGCATATGTTGGACAGAAAACACACAAAGAATGGCAATGTCTCACAAATGGAATAAGTTGATTTGAGGAGTGCCTATTCAACTTTAGCAAATGTCTACAGCTCACGTCCAGGCTTGAATCAAGCTCCGTGAGGATCTTTTCTAGAATCACTGTGACTGGGTGCACAGTAAACCGTAACTTGAGGTTCTAGGGGACACTTAAATATAGTTGTCCCTTACTCCATCTCACATCCCAACCCGTAGGTTCCGTGAGGAATTCATCATTACATTTCAGATAGCATGGCCAACAATCGTTAGATTTAGCATACATTTAACCAGTGCTTTTTAGGCCTTATGACCCTTAGGATTTTGTATGTGCTTAGAAGCACAACTAATTGCAACTTTCATCCAGGGTGCTTTACATTTCCTTTCATAGCCCTCTTCATTTTGCTTAAAAGCATATCTTTACTTTATATTTATTATGGGCTTTTATTTAAGAAAATAGAACAATGAATCACATAACGCATGTAATGATGGTAGAACAATTTGCTTCAAGTCTTAGATGACTCAACTTAGGCAACCAGGGGGAACCATCCATAATTAGGACCAAACATCGGGGGAAACCAACCAAAGAGGTCAAGGCTTTAGAAACCAACTCACCTAAGCTCAGGAACCAACACCAACGGGTTCTCCTGGCCCAGAAGGATCAAGTCTTTGGCAAGTTCTGTTGCACAACTCAGAGCCGAGACACATAATAACAGGGAGTCTATCCAACATAGAGGCATAAGTGGGAATTCCTCAATATCACACGCTGAAGTGTAAGTTAGGTCACAACCAAGAACGGGTGATAACGGATGGACGAGGAAAGTGACAAGTGATGCCATAACTAGTGGGAATGACCAAGTCCATACTACTAAGAGGGTGAAACCAATGAGTATACATAGGAAATTCTAATTCCAAGCAATTAAATCACTTCTATTCTAAACAGTTGACCAATAACCACATGCATATATATATATATATATATATATGACCAATAACCACATGCATATATATATATATATATATATATGACCAATAACCACATGCATATATATATATATATGACCAATAACCACATGCATATATATATATATATATATATATATATATATATATATCGCCAGATCATGACCACTAAATACCCAGTCAAGCTACTAAAATAAGTAAAAGAGCACAACATAGATATCCAATGCACAACCATATACCTACTGGGTCATATGCCTGTATTCATCACCTGAACCATCAACTATCACTAGAACACTGCTGCTGCATAACTCTAGGCACTGTCATATCACTGCTCTGGATGGAAGATAATGGCCACCTCAGTCATCAAATCTGGGGTCATGAGGCCCAGTCATTGCATAAGGCTGAAAATATCTGCTCTGGGTCTACTGAAAATATGAGTGATCATAGAATAACTGCTCATCATCTGCCGATCTCATGCACCTCATAGCAAAAGGAATGGCTTAGAAAAGTACTGGAATCTAATTTGAAGACATGGTAGCCCCGACTACTATGAATGTGATAGCAGCACTGTTGAGATTTGTATCTCGTGATGTCCTTCATGTGATTATGCCTAGCATGAAGGGACATTGACATATTAGGCATTAATGTATTGTGTGAGAAACACTTTACCAATCTGTATGGCTTCAGTGGTGGAAGCATGCAAATATTTTTGATACCTTTACCTTTTGCATGCGGGAAATTTTTTAATGCAAAAGTGTGATTTTTTAATGCGAAAATGCAATTTTGCATGAAAATAAAATTAGGGATTTGGAACCCTAAAAGGAATTGAAGCTTATCAAAGAGAGAAGAGGGGTAAAGGTACTTACCTGAGACATCTAAGAATCAAAGATTGATTGAGAGGGTGTAGGGGCGCACTTGAGAGAGGGGCACACTTCTTCAGCTTAGAGGGCAGGGAGAAGCAGGGGCGCACTTTCAAAGACTGAGAGGGGGGCGCATTATTCAGGGAGTGTGAGAGATCATCACACTGTATCTCATCAGTGATTGATTGAGAGAGAGAGAGAGGGGCGCACTTCAGAGGACAGAGAGGGCGCACTCCATAACAGTGGCACACTTCTGTGGCAGAGGGGTGCATTCTTTAGCAGTAAGAGAAGACTGGGAAGAGGGGCGCACTTCTACTATTGGGAGGATAGTAAAGGTAGATGGCTCACTTCTTTAAGGAGAGAGAGGGAGTCACTTATTCTAGAGATTGGCAGAGGTAGTCCATCAGACATTTCAGAGCATAGCAGAGGATGCATTCCTCAGAGCATCAGTTACATCTGTTGCAGAGCTTGGGTTTGTCCCACAGATTTGGCACACCTTCTAAGGCATCAAGTTTCTCTACTTGTGAAATTCTTTGATTGTAAAACATTCTATTTTCTCCCTTGATCGAGATTGAAGAAAGCCCTAATTTGTTGGTTTTCCCCATTGGCGTTTCCAGGGTAAATTACTGTGTTAAATTGTGGTGTGATTGGTTTCCTATTCCACTGCATATTTTAATTAGTTAATGAGCTTATGTGTTACTATTCATAAAATTAGATCTGAGATTTTATTTCTATGTATGTATTTGGGAATTTTATTGGAACTAGTAATCAGAGTTTAAGCTCAGAGAAAAATTTAACATGGTATCAGAGCCTTGTCTCTGAAAGAAACCAAGACAATTTGCACAGTGATCTACAGGTTATTTGATTCAAGAGGGTTTGAATCACAGTCACAGGTTACCCGATCTTTGAAAGAAACATCAAATCTGTTACAAAAATCACCAGATCTGTGAGATCTTTGAGAGCAGAGAATAGATCTGTGAAAGAAACACCAGATCTATAAGAGAACACATCAGATCTTTGAGATCTGAGAGAGCAAAGACCGGATCTGTGAAAGATAGGGTTAGTTTGCTCACCAAGACAAAGATCAGTTCTTGAGGTCATCGCGACATGACTGAGATTTGTAGATCCGATTGAAGTAGTGTTGCTAGGTAATCAGAGGGATAAGAAGTATGTGGTGCCTGGATAGCCTACGTCTGGAGGATTTGGGTGGATATCAAATTCTATATCAGTGCATGAGACAGAGGGAGATCGAGATGCTCCGGAGATTGAGGTGGTACAGAGTATTTAGTCTTCGATTCAGGGAGTAGGCAAGAAGTAGCTTCTTCCAGTTCTGGAAAGAGGGTCAACTGGTATGATTTGACACTGATGGAGGCTCAAAAGCGGAATGAGACATCTCAGAGCAAGAGAGGCAAGCACAAGTTTTTAGGATTAGTAGCAGAGCGAGCTTCAAAGTCAAAGAGAGCTTCTACAACAGACAACGTGATGTGTTTGGAGAGGGATTCTGGTGGTGGATTGACCTCCCTCGCTTAGAGGAAGTGTTGAGATTTGTATCTTGAGATGTTCTTCAGGTGATTATGCCTAGCATGAAGGGGCATTAACAGAGTAGGCATTAATGTATTGTGTGAGAAACATTTTACTAGTTTGCATGGCTTCAGTAGTGGAAGCATGCAAACATTTTCGAGACTTTTACCTTTTCCATGTGGGAAACTTTTTAATGCGGAAGTGTGATTT
This sequence comes from Larix kaempferi, assembly GCA_027924585.1. Lineage (NCBI taxonomy): Eukaryota > Viridiplantae > Streptophyta > Pinopsida > Pinales > Pinaceae > Larix > Larix kaempferi. The sequence goes on from BSBM01000106.1 coordinate 35,660,699, forward strand.
TTTAATGCAGAAGTGTAATTTTGCATGAAAAGAAAATTAGGGATTTGGAACCGTAAAAGGAACTGAAGCTTATAAAAGAGAGCAAAGGGGTAAAGGTACATACCCGAGACATCCAAGAATTAGAGATTGATTGAGAGGGTGCAGGGGCACACTTGAGAGAGGGGCGCGCTTCTTCAGCTTAGAGGGTAGGGAGAAGCAGGGGTGCACTTTTAGAGACTGAGGGAGGTGCATCATTTAGGGGGTGTGAGAGATCATTACACTATATCTCATCATTGATTGATTGAGAGAGAGAGAGGGGCACACTTCAGAGGACAAAGAGGGTGCACTCTAGAGCAGGGGCGCACTTCTGTGGCATAGGGGTGCATTCTTCAGCAGTCTGAGCAGAGCAGGAAGAGGGGTGCACTTCTACTGTTGGGAGGATAGTAGAGGCAGAGGGTGCACTTCTTCAGAGAGAGAGAGGGAGTCACTTCTTCCATAGATTGGCAGAGGTAGTCCATCAAACATTTCAAAGCAGAGCAGAGGACGCATTCCTCAAAGCATCAGTTGCAGTTGTTGTAGAGCTTGGGTTTGTCCCACAAATCTGGCACGCCTTCCAAGGCATCAAGTTTCTCTACTTGTGAAATTCTTTGATTGTAAAACATTCTATTTTCTCATTGGCTCGAGATTGTTGGTTTTCCCCATTGGGATTTCGAGGGTAAATTACTGTGTTAAATTGTGGTGTGATTGGTTTCCTGTTCCATTGCATAGTATAATCAGTTAATGAGCTTATGTGTAACTATTCATAAAACCGGATTTGAGATTTTATTTCTGTGTATGTATCTGGGAATTTTATTGGAACTAGTAATCGAAGTTTAAGCTCAGAGAAAATTTAACAGGTATGACCTTCAAAAGTTGCTTTTTAAAGGTGGATGATTTGCATTCTTTGACTAGAATGACCAAAAAGGAGGGGTGGTACAACAAATTGAGGTCCAAGTGGGTGTAGTGGATGTGTGCTAAAGCAAGTATGACAACTCTTACATGCTCAATCACTTTTACAATGCATGAATCATGAGTGTGGTTAAGGGCTCCTAAGCCATGTGTCCTAATGGAGTCACCCCAATGTGCACTAATACCTACCCAGGGCATAAATGCCATACATGATTAGGAGTTACTACCCATCAAGGGGTAGTCAGCAGGGCCACAAGACTAGTACACCTTGAAATGAGGACCAAGAGGACCTACCATGACTGACCAAAGGGTCTAGACAACTGATAGACCAACACTTTTACATAAGACAACCCCATCTTGGCCTTTTACAATGGAAAAATGATCCCTTTCTTTGCCACATCTAGTAGGGTGTGCTGTAGAGAATCTGAGGCATAACACTTAGTTTGTCCATTGGATTGAGGATGGAAAGAGGATATGTGAGCCAATTGAGTAGCCAAACAATAAAATATTTGTCCAAAAATTACTAGTGAAAATTGGATATCTATCACTTACAATAATCTTGGGGATTCCATGTAGCTTCTGAACTGTTTCCATGAATGGTGTAGCTACTGTACTTGCTTTACAAGGATGGGAAAGAGAGCAAAAATGGGCATACTTTGTGATTTGATCCACCACTAATATGATGGCGTTCTTTCTTCTAGACTTTGGTAGAAGAACGAAGAATATTCGATACATTGAGACCTCTTCCCAATGTTGACTTGGTATGACTAATGGTTGTAGAAGACTCAGGGTCCTAATTATCTCTTGCTTATTCTATTGGCAACCCATTTGGCAAAAACTCTTTAAAATCAGTTTTAAGACCTTCCCCAAAAAGTCCTTCTTGATCCTATGGTAAGTTTTTAAGAACCCTAAATGTCCTATAAGAGAAGTGTGCAATTCCAAAAGGCCCTTATGTTTGATTTGGGAATTCTTACATAAATATATATGATCCTGATACCATAGTGAATCATTCTTCCACACAAATTTATCTAATGCACTAGGTTCCTCTTGTATTTGTTGAATTATCTTGCATGTCTTCTGATCATGCTTCCATTCTATCCCTGTTTCTTCCATCCAATCAAATTGCGGAATAGAAATGGCACAAATTAATCCCTCGGTGTCTTCTTCTTTCCTTGAAAATACATCTGGCGCCATATTTTGTTTTCATTTTTGGTAGATAATTTCAAAGTCATAACCGAACATCTATGTAACCCATTTTTGTTGTTGTTATAAAGATATTCGTTGTTCCAAGTACTTAAGATTATCATGATCTCTTCTTACCTTAAAAAGTCCTCCTATTAGGTAAGGGCGCCATTTTTTAATTGCATGCAGTATGGCCAACATTTTCTTTTCATAAATTGGTTTTCCTTTATGTTGGCATCTTTCAAAGGCAAGGGAAGGGGCCTTCATTTTTGCTTTAAAACTGCACCAATTCCATGTCATGAGGAATCACACTACACAATAAAGGTTTTTGTGAAGTCAGACATGGGTAAGACAAGAGACACAACCTCCTTAAGTTTTTCAAAAGCTTTGGTTGCTTCTTGATTCCAAGAAAATGCCTCCTTTTTCAATAACACTATTAAAGGTGTTGCTATTTGACCATAATTCTTGACAAACTTACGATAATAGCCTGTCAATCATAAGAATTCTTTAAGATTCTTTAAGGTTATGGGAATTGGCCTTTCCATGATAGCTTTAATTTTTTTAGGATCCACTTTGAGATACAATATGACCTAAATATTCCATTTCCTGAAACCCTAAGGTACACTTGGAAGGCTTTGCATATAGTTGTTTCTCCTCCAATATTTTTAAGACCATGTCAACATGTTGTATATGCTCTTCCCAAGATTTGCTATAGAGTACTATATCATCAAAAAATTCGAATTCACAAATTTTCTTAGGAAAGGTTTTAAAATAGAATTCATTAAGCATTGAAATATGGAGGGTGCATTGGTAAGGCCAATGACATCACCAAAAATTCATAACAACCTTCATGTGCTCTAAAGGTTCTTTTCATAATGTCTTTGTGCCTCATTTTGATTTGATGATATCTAAAATGGAGATCCGACTTGGTAAAGAAATTGCTACTTGCAATTCATCTAATAACTCATCAATGACAGTAATAGGAAACTTATCTCCAATGGTCATCTTGTTGAGTTCTTTATAATCTAGACACATACACCATAAAACTTCATTTTTGTTAACTATCACCATCTATGCAAAGAAAACACTTTGGCTAGGTTGAATGATGCTAACATCTAACATTTCTTGAACCATATGCTCAATCTCACTCTTTTCTGCATATGGGTACCTGTAGGGTTCGATGTTAGGTGGTAAAATTCTTTGTTGCAAGTGAATAATATGGACTTGATCTCGAGGAGGTGGAAGACCATTAGGCATCTCTCCAAATACCTTGGAATGATTGTCAATAACTCTTTGGAGATCCACGAGAATAGAGGGTCTAGATGTTTGAACATCTAGTGAGAACAATTGTGCAATTACACCATGGCCTCCCTTTTTCAGCAATTTTGAGACACGATCACCTTAGAGGGTTTCCATGTGAGATCGTTTAGTTTAATTTCCTTGCATTCTGAGGAGAATCTCATGAAAAATCCCTAAAGATTAAGAGCCATTGTTCCCAATGATTGTAACCATTGGACCCCTAATACAATGTCAACACCACCCATTTGGTTTGCAATCATTGAATTATCCAATAAATACTTCTCCATATTGAGCCTAATACTATAGCACTTGAACAATTTATTGTACTTCCATTTGCAATCATTACTTGAAACTCTAGTGCTGGAATATAAATCAATTCAAAAGTTTGGCAAATTTGCAATTAATGAAGTTTTCGGTATTATCACAATCAATCAACATTGTTGCCTTTTTGTTTTTGATATATCCTTATATCTTGAGAGTTTGAGGAGTGCTAATATTAGCCAATGCATGACAAGATATGGATGGTGTAGTATCTTCTAGTTCTAGATCTTGAGACTGTTCTGGTTCTTGATCTTTTTCCTCTTCACATTCTATGTAGAATAATTTCTTCTCACTGTGCTTATGGTCCTTTAGCTCTTCTTTCCTCCAATTGCTTAGGTGTTGTTGACGGGCAGATCTGACCTGCTCGCCAATGAAGGAGAAGTAATCCGAAAAGGGTTCTCAAGGCAGTTCCTAATTAGTTTGGAATAGCTACTTCTCACGGGAACAAGGGCCCCGTTGCCACTAATGAAAGTTTATTCCTTGAAAGGAGACTTGCAATGAAATTTATTTAAGTTCCTAAATGCAAACCTACTCTAAAATGAAATGCACAATTAATCAATGATACAATTTTCAATAGCTGCGACAAACAATTTTAGTAGCTGCTAAAAAACTTGTAACTTCAACTAAAACTAATTTTATTCTATCTAATCTATTTCCTATCTTGGCCAAGAGCAAATTATAACTATCAATACTATTTAAATATGAATTAAATATAAATATTGGTATGTATCATGACAAAGCTACAATTAAAACACAACATAATAAAAATCAATTACAGAACTCACAATATTGACAAAGAAAATCACCATTATGTGAAGTACGTAATTATTAAAACAGACAATAAATAGCATGCATTTGGAGATGATAAAATTTCATTCCCATAATCAAAAGATATATGAATAGAATGTATAAAAGGTATGAAAGAAAACAGAGTCTTATAATATCGAAATTAAATTCAGATAGTACCAGCAAAGCAGCACTGAGATACAAGGAAGTTGTCTTTGAACCAACTCGCAACAGTCAAAATGTGACAGTACTACAAGCAATTCCTAAAAGCATCTATCCATACTCTTCCTCAAAGTCTACAACAGAGACACAAACATAGCTTGGGAAAATAGTTTCCACAAGCACATGGAGCGCCCCCCTCCCTCTTGGCAGAGAAATCTCTGTTATTTATATAGATAATTCGATGCTCTCATTAGAAAACTGCCATATTTCCTTTACTTGCGGGTTGGTGACATTGCTGCTCCTTATTCTAATTATTCTGGTAATTTCATCTACCTGTCATCAAACCTGCACGAATATATATATATATATATATATATATATATATATATATCCTGAAGAATTGTGCGGATCAGGAAAATGATAACAAAAAAATAAATGAGGGATAAATTGATAACCGAATTAATAATCTTCCGTTTTAGTTTTATTGATTCACCACATGTTCTCCAGATGTAATTATCGTTGAGCTTCTGCGATCATGTTCACTTTGAATAGGTAAACTCGTTTACTGGCACCTTGATCTCTGTGGTAACTATCTGGTGCCCATCAAATTTCCGCACAGTAAATGCTCGAAAGGCTAATATGCCTCCTTGCATGGCGAATTTTCTGTAGTTGTTGCGAACTGATGAAACAGACCCAACAACCTCCAGGATCTATGCGAGATAGTGTTCTTATCCTCAACGATTTATCTTCAATCCTTTTCATTTTCTGAATAGCTTAATTTAATGAAGTAACGGTCTCCTAGCCTGGTGGGATCTCTGGCGATCTTTAACATTCCAACTGTCAATATAACAAACTTTATTGTCAGTGATACTTTCTTCCTTTTAATGACAAAATTTCTTAGTGGATCTTATCCACGTTAATCCTTTGGGATTTTCTGCAGATAATAATAATTAAAAAGAAAATTAAATGTCATGAAACAAAAGAAAATGAATATCGTGACACGTAAAAAGATAGAAAAAATTGATAAACAATCCCTTTTCACTTCATGGATCCGGCATTAGACATGGCAATCCTAACCATTCTTTTCTTGTTTAACTGCGCAGTAACACCTTGTAATTTTTCAATATGTCGACGTTCTCCTTCAGTGATCTCAGTGATCTCAGGCATTCACGATCTCGGATTTTAAGTAATCATCTCCTCAACGGTTATGTAGAAAACTTGGCAACAAATAGTTAGATCCTTGCCTCATTAAGATTCCTTTTCTTGGCTAATGTTCAACCTCCACGACATTCCCTTCAAAATCTGTGTTTTTGGTGTCTTTACTAAACCCTATGAAAATTGGCATTTGGAGCATTCCTTAATGACAAATTAATTCCATTATCATTTACATGCTGTAAATTCTCAGCAATGTAGCGGTTTATGGCACACTGGTAGCATTGTTTTCGTGGAGTGATATCTGACGATTAACTCATGCTTTTAGTGCACTGCGTGTCTTTACATGCTAGCACGTCCTGAGAGTCCTGGAGAATAGAAGGTCAAGAAGAAGAAGAAAATATTTTAATGTTTGTTAGGCTAAAAATAGCCTATGGGACAGATCACTTCACATGCTGTTTTCTGTAACTCAATCTTTCCCTGTTCAACCTGATGATGAGCATCCTCAATTTTTTCACGGTCTCCTAGTTGAATAAATTATCCCAAAATTTATCTTCCAAGACACTTGCATACCTGTCCCTACAAGGCTTCACACTCTAAAATAAAATGTTTTTCTGTCTCCACTTTACCCCAGGTGCAGAAAATACACTTTTTCTTCCCAAGCTTCTTTTAGCCTTTTCCAGCGTCCGGTCAACCGAGTCATGTAATCTTTTAATTGGTTCGTGGCATGGCATCCTTCAACGGTAATGTGATAACACGGTGGCAGCCTTGCGATCTCGGTGACTGATCTTCGCATTGATTTCTATACTTGTGACTGGCAGTGTAATCTGTTGGTGTCTTTTGTTCACTCTGCGATCGAGTAGCGTTATTTTGAAATGAACCTGTACCATGCAATTTAATAAAATGTAAAGATTGAAATTAAGATTTATAAAATTAAATTCAAACTTTTCCAATGTGTGTGAGGAGCGAAATCTGCAAATTCAATCTTCATCCTCTAAAGATATGTGCACTGGCAGAATTTATATCCGTCGACAACAGTGCATTTATAGCTTAAGATTTGGCAGTGGGCATACGAGACGTGGCGAATTCCTTCAAATTTCAGTGATATATCATTAATAACAATTGACAACTTCTTGTAAATTCTAGCAGCAAACTCAGCGGAATCCAAGGGAAAGATCTTTTTGTTGCAATTAAAATATCCTAAACTTCTAGACCTTCTCGATCAAGAAGTGGAGCTTCTTTTCCACCTAATATCTTTTGCAGAAGATCCATCTTTAACCGGGTCATATCATTTTGTACAAGCTGGAAACATGAATTGAATGAACCAGTTAAAGAATTGACGTAGCCAACTAGTAATATATTTGAGAGATCTTTTCAAAATGCAGTGACAAACACATGGTGGAATGTTTATTTTATTAACTAACGAACTCATCTCTGCAATCTTCTTTGAGCTGATAAGAATCATAATCCAAATCTAAAGAATAATACATTAATGCACCATAAAGGAGAATGACCAATTTTCAAAATATGTTTAACAATATCATTGGGCTATTTACAAAAGACATCACACAATATTAATGGTTAATTCATTACGCACTTTACTTTTAAAACGTCATGATTTCCCTGTATCCAAAAGTATTGCATTTGTGAGATGTAACTTCCTTTCAAGGTGTTATCAAAATCCTTAAACTTTGATGACCGGGTGACAATCAAACTTAAAATATGTGCAATGAATATTAAAACTTAACTTTAACAAAATGATGGGATAATAAGTATTCCTAAAAAAAATTTAAGAAGCAATAAAATCTTTTAAATTTGGAGAATTTTATGTAAAAATCCTCCAAAATGTAAATAAATATAATCTAGATTAAAATTTAAGAACACTTTTACCCAAAAATATTTGAAAAAGTAATTTGATGAAGTTAGAATATATAAAATATTTGATTTTATTATAAATATAAAAATTATGCAAAAAACAATTTTATAATTAATAATATTTTGATTATACTAATTAACAACTTCATTAAATTTATAATAAAATTAAAGGGTTGAAAAGTGAAAAAAGAGGTGAGGTTATCGAATGATCAAGGTAATCCAATCCCAATGAACCGAGGCATGGAAGTGCCTCGGAGGAGTTCAAAGAAGAGTGAATAAGCATTGTTGAGTAGCTACGAAACCTAAAGAGTCAAACAAGATAATGATAATTTATTGGTGAAACAACTAATTAAAGTGACGCAAGAAAATAAAGTGATCATGATATTGCTTCACTATAATAGGATCATATCGAAAAGTTCACCAATGCATAAGAAACGAAAAGCAATGATCGTGAAAACTTAAAGTTATATATACTCGTAAAGGCAAGAGACTATCATATCATTTTTCATGAAGAATAATCGCAATAAATGATGAGCACAAAAAACTAAACGATCTAGTAAAGAAAACAAACTGATCGCACTCTACAACCAAGCAAAAGAAATTGAAAACAACCTTATATACAAAATTTATATGGGGGGGGGCCTTTATTTTTCAAAATCAAAGGGAATTTGTTAGGGGGCCAACAGGCGTCAACCTTGTAAGCTGAGTGAGGCTAAAAGTGGGAACATTTCCTCTCTATAGGTACTAACGATAGCCCTTCCAGTTGCCATATTTTTATTTTCAACTTTTCTTGCCAAACTAAAAACATTCTCCAATGGTTGAGGTTTGAAGAGGCGTACCTCATGTTGAATGCTCTCCTTTAAAGTGCCTATTATCACATATATAGTAGCCGGGCTACCATACATTATTTTTTCGATTCCAGTACATTATTCAGCCAATTCCCTTACATTTGAGATGCTGAGATGAGCATCTATTGGATCACTATCAGATTGTGGATAGCAGTTGTATTCCCCATGCCATGACTGAGTCTCAGGACACTCAGAGAGATGACCGATGTAGCCATTATACCATTGGTACAGAGCAGTCAGTAGTGCCCAGAGTTACAGCAGTAGTTTCGAAAGACAGATGATGGTACAGGGTGATGAGCATTTAGGTATATGATTCAGCAGGTATATCATTGTGTTATGGTTATATTGCTTTTATACTTATTCTTATAGCATGTCTTAGCACTTAGTGTCATGATCTGGCGATCATATAGATATGTGGATCTAGTTGATCTTATTATATATATTATATTGTCCCTACTCAGACTTAGAAGTTCACTATTCATACTCATTGGTCTTACCCTCCTTAGGGAGAATAAAGGTGATCATTCCACCATACCTTGGCTTGCTAGTGTCGGCTCCATTATTCATTGTCTTCATCCATCCATTGCCTACCTTTTAGTTTATCACCCTGACTTACTACTTGACTAGTGACATGGAGGATCTTTTCCCCACTGTAGCCTCTGTATTGGATGAGCTTCCCTGTTTATTGTGTCTCGGCTCTAAGTTGGTGACAAAACTTGCCTATGGTGAGTTGGAGTTCCTTGTGAATTCCCCCTAGTCACTAAAGTTGTGTTGGCTAAACCTGAAACTTTTAGTGCTGCTATGAATACAAAGTCTGGAAAAAATGAAATGCTATATCTTGTATGAAAAGCCCATTCATGCAATGTGTTTCTAAACACACATGAATGAAAGGCATGCCAAATGAAAATGGCCATGAAAATAAAATGTTATATCTTTTGGAAATGTAAATACCTAGGTAAACAAGCTGTCCATGACACACCTAGAAGTGCTCAGGTAAACAAGTGCCTTAAAAACACACCTGCAGCAGAAAGCCTAAAATAAATGAAAATCTATGCAATGTGTTTATAAACACACATAGACCAAGGCTATGGAAACTTCAGGCCCAAAAAGCAATGGAACTTAAATGCTATATTAAAACAATTGCTGGCCTTATTTGTATTATGGATTGTGCGCATATGTTAAAGGTGAATAAACCCTCTTTGAACAACTCATCCATTTGTGAGACACCGCCATTCCCTGTGTTGTTGCTCATTCAGTATATACTATGGTGTGTATTCCCTTTCCCTTTGCCAAAGTGTCACAAAGTTAAGTCAGTCAAGTCATCCCTTAGCCTTGCCAGTTATTTTAGCCTTCACCCTTCACTAGCAAATTGATCACAGCTATGAAGTGAGTATGATCTTGAAAGTCTAGTCTGAGTAATAATAATAATTAATGACATTATATATTTGGATTTAGATCGCCAGTAATGATTACTTTGTGTTATAATTGTTATCTGAATAAATTGTAGAGCATGCATTAACCTTTGACACTTTGCAGCAGCTTCTGATGATGGTCTAAGTTATATTTGGTCATGTTGACCTGGTTAGACCTAGTTTGACCAAGGTCAACCATAGAACATGAGATGGTTGGACCTTATGATGATATGGATAGATGATATATGGTCTATGTACACATACATGATGATTCTATGCAGCAGCTATAGGGTTATGATGATGATTCATGGTTTACAGCAGTATTTGATCATTTACAGATTATTATTATTTGCCATGTTCCAGTATATTGGATATATATATTGATCAGGAAGAGACTCATATGGTGTATGAGTACACATCTTGGATGGATTTGGACCTTCTGAGTCCAATGAGACAGTTTGTTTTCAGTTCCGGGCACTTACAGTGATGATTGAGCCTCAGTAGGCTATCCCAGTGCAGTTTTGGTCTGTCGGAGGCCCTGTCAGAGCAGATGTGATTTTTATCCGGTTGACCTAGGGCGCTGTGCTTGGAGGGGGTGGTCCAACCACTTGTTTTTACCATATTACCCCCCTCCCGGACACACTGGTGCCCTCACCTTGACAGCGCAGGCACTCCAGGAGGTAGTTTGGGGCAGTTTCACATTTCCCGAGGCATTTCAGGATTGGTAGAAATGGCTATTGAGGAAATCGATTTGGGCTACTGAGGCAATGTTATGGCATGGGATGATCAGTGATGATGGATCGATGTCTTCCACACCTCCTCCAGCGGTTTCAACTTCATCGGGGCCCGCATCCATCACTTATGGCACTTTCTGATGATTTTTGAGGTCTTTTGAGGCCTACGATTTGACCATGGAGGCACAATTTGGTATATTGATGACCATTTTATTATTATTGTGCTATGGGGATTGACCAAGGGTGGCTAAAATTACCCTTTGGATCCACCATAAGCTTCCTATTATATTTTGTCATCATGATTTGGTGGGATTCCCCTCTTCTAGGGCGATTTTGTCCACTTATGTTATATTTTATTAGTGATCCATGTATTTTATTGTTGAGATCATCTCAACCATTGATTAGACTTTTGTATCTTTTAATCTTAGCCACTCATTCAAAAAAGTGGTTAGGATTTGGATGCCTCTCCTTCCTATTTAAAGGAGAGAGCTTCTCATTGTAAAAGGGACTTGTGGCTCTAGATTATTGGAATAGAAAATTATTATTGCATCTATCTCCAGTGTTGTGGTGAATGTTTTTGGTGTTCATTCGTTGGTTCTTCCTTTGCACTGAGTTATTGGAGATCTTGTTTTGCCATATCTTTTGTACCACATTTTTTGCACCTACAGGTGGAGGCCGATTTGCTTTGAGGAGGAAGTATTGGTAGGGGAAGACTCTCCCTACTTCTTCTTTGGATCTCTTCGTTGGTAACAGGGAGTATTACTGTCCCAGGACCTTCTATTCTATGTTATCATTGCATTTTACTTGTATTTCCTCCATACTTGACCTCTCTAATTGAAATCGATTTTCCTTGGATTGACAGGTAGAGGAGGGCGCACTTGTGGGCTAGGGCATCAATTTGGCAAGCAAAATCAACAATCTCTCATTTGATCTCTGCGGGAATCTTCCTCAACATCAAGGCATCTCATTCACATCACTCAGGTATGATCTCAAGGTAATTTCTTTCCATGATCTATCCACTTGTCTAAAACATTTAAAACCCTAATTAATCAAAACCCCCATTTTTACATTTTTTCAGATCTACTAAGATCTAGTGGCTTCTTGGGTAAGATATTAAAAACCCACCTCTATAGTATCCACGGCATCCCGGATCTATAGTTTGGTGAGGATTGGCTTCCATTTGACCCTCTTCCCAAGGCATTTAGCCTCTCCAAGCAAGGGCGCACTTCCTAGTTTGGTGAGTTGACCTAGATCTAGTATGTGGGTAGGTGAGATCCCGCTTGATTCATGATCTACACATCTAATAACCCACCCCCAGATTGTCACTTTTCTAATTTCTACCTTGTGGGCCCTATTCCACATTTCAAGGGATTTAATCCCCATTTTGGACCACTTGGTATCTTCAAACTCAGATCTAGTAAGATCTAGCCATCGGATTGCCTTGAAATTGTAGATCCACACTCCCCATTGATCAACCTACTTGGATCTAAAGTTTGGATGCTATCGGACGTGTCTTGACCCCACTTATCCCACTTTTAGGCCTCCTTGGGCAAAGTCGCACCACCTTGGAGAAGGGAGTTTGTCCACTTCTAGGACATGGGTACTTGAGATTTTCGTGGATTTGGAACGGGAATAATTCAAAACCTAGGTCTAGTAGGTCACCTTGTCAAATCTTGCCTTGGGGATAGCATTCCTTGTTTTAAGGGATTGTGGTCCACTTATGTCAAACCTAGATCTAGACCTATTCATCCATCAAGACTTCAATTGCCCACTTGTCTCATGCAATAGGAGTTCTTAACCACAAGTTAACTTTACTTTGACTCCATAATCCCAACTCCCAAGGCACTGGTTTCTCTCCAAGTCAATTCGACTTTCCTAGATTGTTGGATTAACTTGTGGTTTGACCCTTGTGTGGTAAACTAAACCCTTTGATGCCATCATACTGCATGATCAAGCGTGTCACTTGTACTAGTTAGCCCCAATTCAACCCCTAAACTACCCTGCATTGGACACGGTTCCCAAGGCAGTGGATTTTCTCACATTGAACTAGTACTTTAATCCTGGATCCTATTTCACAAATCATAAGTCACTCTCACATCAATAATGAACCAAAGCTATACTCATTGAACCCCTCACTTGTCTTGTGACTTCATCCTAAGGTCTAGGATAAACCATACACCTTACTTCACTTAGAAATAACTTGATTTTGTGTCTTGGTTTTGATCTCTCCTTTCGAGAGTAGATCGGGTCTCCCCCTTTGTTGTCTGGGCTAGATAACATAAAGTGAAGGTTGCCTCGACTGGCGTGACAACCATCTATTGGAGGTCGAGGTGATCGTGGTTGCACCTTTTGAGTTTCCCTTCCCTATTGCCATCCATGAGTGGATACATCCATAGGGGTAACTACAGTTTAGGTGATAACAGTGCCCATAAAGAGATCCAACAAATTATTCTCTAGAATGTTCTTCACTTTAAGACTCAACTTTTGAAAGTGCTTAATGTGCTATGTAATTGAACCTATTTGCTTGATATTTATCCATTTGCTAAAGAAGATATTGCTCTTAATATCCCATAATGTGCTATCAATTCATCTGTAAATTACTAAATACATATCAAGAAACATGGAATCCTTTTTACGATCATAAAGCCATCGGTACCACATAAATTCATTAGGTTCTAAATACAAGGATGCAATAGTTACCTTTTGTAAAGTCGACACTTTGCTAGATCAAAGAATTGCTCCATCTGAAATATCCATGTTATCGGATCATTACCATCAAACTTTCTCATATCAATTTTCGGAATAAAGTAATTCCTTGGTCTTGAGTTGAACCCATAATGATGTGGATCTTGGAGTAATGAATGATCAAGTGTCAGGGACTCGAACTTCTTGTTCACTAATTGTGTTTCAATTTTCTCAATATGTGACTAGGACTCGACTCTTTTGTTCTTCTCACCCTCTTCTTGAGGAGGTGAATTAGGGGTAAAGAGGAGTCTTAGTTCATTCAAAATTTCCCCTTTCATATCTTTGAGATTACCTTTATTGGCCATATTATGTTGCATCTTTTCCATCTTTTGTTCCATGTTTACATCTTCTATTCTATCTTTTGATGCATATTTTCTATTTACTTTCTATTTCATTTTGTGCATATGTCAAATCCACCTATTTGGCTAACCTATCATTCATTTAGTTACATCTGTTCTCTAAATTGGATAACTAGTTATATATCTTCTCGCTTTCTTTCTAAGTCATAGTTGAGCTCTCTGGAGTTTTAATTGGTGTAGCATTTTTTGCACTACTCTTTGCCACATGGGCCCACAATCCTATTTATCTTGATTTCTTCTATATTTGAACTTTACCATAGTTTTTAAATTACCCCAAACATATCTTCTCATCAAAATTTATGTGAATTGTAATTTACATACCTTTTCAAACCCTGATTTGGTGACTATCTTGCTGGCTGACCTTCCACCTATGGTAACTCTGAAATTTCGGCCCTTTTGAGTTTGAATTTTTTTATGGTAGTAGCTTGGTATGTCTTCTTTGCAATGCCAGAGGTTTTGCCAAATTCTGAATTTCCAAGAGAAAGTTATGGTAATTTTCCCACAACTTCTTGTCTTTGACCCTTTCAGGAGAGTGAAGTTTTACAGCATGCTGCATGTCCAATTTTTCAAATATGATTCTGAAATTTTTACCTGAAATATTGTGGCCTACTGTTCCATGCAATTGGTGGTATTCAGATTGGAGCTTGCAAGCTTTAGATATAACTACTTTTCCTAGAACACCTTTTCGGGACTAGTAAAATACCCTAACTTCCACAGACTGTAAATTCGAACTTATAGCAAACTGTGACCTTAAATGTTTTCCATAGGTAGTTTGATATGTCTCTTGAGGCTTCCAAAAATTTCGTTGTCTGAAACTTTCGTGGAATTTTGTTATAGCAAAAATGGCTATGATACCAAATGTTATGGACCAAATTCCCAAAATAGCATAAAAATATAAAGAAATAGTAACTCCAAGCCTTTGAAATAAAGAGAATGATTAAGAAGCCTCTTTGAGGGGGCAGCCTCTTTTTACTATATATCAAATGCACATGATGAGATAACCCTAAAACTAGATCTCCTTGGTATATATAGGAGACAAAGGGAACAATTAAAATTAAGGTCCTAGCCAACCAATAAAGACAACACTAATAGAATAATAGAAATGTAATGTCACGATATCTAGGGCATAATAGTCCTCTCCCTCACTTCGCTGAGAGATCTCTAAAAAATGGAATGAGTTCAAGAGGGGGATATGTTTTGAAATGATGATTGATAGCTGGGGTTGTCTAAGGGGGCAAAGCTATTGCACCAACATCCTTCTCTGAAGCTACCTAATGGCCATGGGAAAGGGTAGCAGAGTTATTCAATCCCTTGAGGGATATGACCTTTGTTACAACAACTTGCCCTTTTTTGTGCTGGCCAAACAAGGTGCTACTACACCTTAATTGACTGCCTAAGAGATGTCTATTACAGGTGATGAAGGGCTTTTAAAGCCATCAAAGGACGCGCATCATGTGATCTTAGCAGAGTTTCCATTGACATGTGAACCCATAGTAGGAAACCCTAAGCTGACAAGATCCCTATTACCATTTGAGCTAAGAGTCAAAGTAGCATCTTCAAAACAGTGTCACGAATAAGCCCCATGGGGAGTTCCTACAGACCTCTCTGAATTGAGGAGACTGGTGTTGAGAGGTTTTAGTTCTAAGAGATGTTGAAAAAGCATTTCGACTTGCACCAAACCAATGAGATGATGAAAATGAACTTTAAGAGCTCTTTGGCCCATGTCATTTGAACAAAGAAAGAAATAGCCCACAACTAAATTTGGGAGCGCACAATGCCATAGTGGTTCAGTCTACTCATGCTACAACAATACAAATCCTAGTCGCTGCCAACATCTTCCAATGTAAAGTCGTTGTGCAATCGAAAATGACACGCCTTCTGAAAATTGAAAAATTTGTGGGCATTCCTTGTTGAATAACCATCTATACGTAGTCTCTTAGTTGAAATTCATTGTAGGGGAAATCCCAGCAAGGCCATAAGGATTAAGCCTTTATAATCATAATCTTTCTTGGTAAATATTATAGTGAAGCTTGATAAAATGGCATTTATATCGATTCTTATAGAAATGATACATTCAATTCCTGCATCTTTTGTCGCCGAAGAAAGGCCGCAAACATATGCTTGCGCTATGAAACATACACACAACTTAAGCTTTTGGCTAGCTCTTTCAGTGTCGTTTTTGCGTCATAATGCTTGAAAGTTGAAATCGTTATGGGCTGGCGTGCACACTCCAAATCTAACTAAGGATCACGATTCCCATGCTCAATTTAATTCAACGCTACTTGCAGATATCTTACCATTGCTACCTCTTCACATTTATCATAGAAGTGGTTATGGGAGCAGTTGGATAATTTGAATTATAAACTGTGCCTTCATTTCAATAGGGAGTACAAGGTGTTGCTGTCCATAGTCAATGAGAGGCACAAATATTTTATGGTGGTTGTATTGGGTAGTTTTACATGCAATTCAACATAACATATTATTTTGAAATTGAATATATTATTACATATTAATTTTTACTTTTCTTTTGGGTAAGTGGCAAATGCTTAGAGAAACACATTGTACAGTCGAGGGCTTCAGCATATAGTGTGGACTTCCTTTGGCTCAAGTGCCAAGTCAAAGTGGTAGCTATTCTACGAAAATGTTCAGGAGTTGCACCCAACCTCATCCCTTTGAGACATTCCATTTGGATAAGGAAAACCACAACTAAAAAGAAATTTTGGTAGGTAGCTTAACTTATAATATGTTAAAAGCATTGAACACTTTACTATCATATATTATATAATGTTGTTGATTGATCAAATTTAGTCATAGTGCTATGTACTTAGTTTATTCTATGGCATATACAAATTCTACTTGTACAAGCTATGATTGCTTTTAATATTTTAGCACAAGATGTACACACCAAATTTAGTCATAGTGCTATGTACTTAGTTTATTCCCTGGCATATACAAATTCTATTTGTACAAGCTATGATTGCTTTTAATATTTTAGCACAAGATGTACACACCAAAAAATTAATATACATAATAATATTAAGTTTTGAGGACCTAGAGAGGAAATCTGGTTTAAATTTGTTGGGGATCTTGGTAAAATAACCAACATCCCAGGAGAAGTACATGCTCTTTATAAGCTTCTAGATTTATCCATTAAAGAGGGTATTATGGACATTAATTTTATCCACAATTAAACAGTAATAGTTTATATTAGTTTATATTATGAGGGGCAATGCAGTGTCGATGAACATAAATTTGACAAAATTATTATTTTGAATATTTTTTATAGAGATTTCCATACTGTCACCTTCACCTTTACTAGCAATCTTAACATTTACTGCTTCGCTTGTACAGGGTGCTTGCAATCTGTTTTTGGCCTTTTTTCCATTAGAATAGAAAATGCAGGTTTAAGATGCACACTTCCTGTTGACGAGGCTCAAATTCTAGGAGTTGTAAACCCTAAGCATTTTAGAAGGGTAAGGCTTCACTTTGTCCTTTAAGAAGCTTTCCTGTCTGTATTTACATACATAAAATAAGTTATTGTTGTACTGTGGCCAGGTGGTTCTTATGATAGCCTCAAGCATAAGAAAAGAACGTCTAGCAAATAAAATGACTACTTTGGCGATTCCTATCAATAATGAAGAGGAATTGCCAACTTTTAGCTCTGAAATTCGCAGTTCTAGAAATCGGGCACGGCCATACGGTGGATCTGGTCCAGCATCTTGGCAGGTTAGGAATTGTACTGTATCGGTCTATGATGGAGTAGAGTAATCTAATACTGCGTTTCCTCTGATGATTTTTTTCCCCCCCTTACATGGAGATCTATCCTCTTAATTCTATGTTTGATGAGGTGATAATTGCAGATGTCCCCTGTTAATCGCATCGAAGAGTTAAATTCCTGTGAGCCCGCCTCTGGGGAAATACTGTTGCAGAAGCTGGAAGATGTTGGGAATTCAGTCAAGGTTTGACTACTAGACATGATAGTCTACCACTTTTCTATGTTGCTTGCTTGTTCCTGTTGGGAAATATAGTGATTCTGAGATATATTTCTCCTAGATAAATTATTGTTTACTTAAATTGATGATTGATTGTGTATGTGTCTCTTACCTTGCAAAAATACTTGGTAATGCAGAGAGTGGAAATACTCATTGAGAACCAACAATATCACCCAAGCGAAGGTGAAAATGCTACTTGATGGGCACATCTGATGCAATTGGCGGCTAATTTATATTGCATTATGTAACTTTGTAAGTTTTTATAGCAATTGACCTACACGTTCACGAGGATCACATTACTTATCTTGTATTTTTAGCTTAAACCTCCAGGGAATTGGTTTTCAAGGTTCTATTTTGCTGTCACATCGGTTGAACAACACGTGACAATAACAGTACTAGTTTCTAGGGATTTACATTCATCTGGGATCACCCATAGTTTATCTTATGTTTGGGAGAAATACTGTTGTGAGCAAATCAGTCTAGAGTTCTTTTATGAAATTGAGATATTATTTCCTTGTATTGTATAACTGATACTTTGAATTTGTTATCTCTAAATGTAGATTTTCTTCTGCAACCATTATCTAGTCACAAATTTTTATCAGATTATTAGTTAGATTTGGAGTAGTGCATTTGAACCTTTAACTCAGCTTAGTCTTCACTCTTGTCAGGAATGAAACTTAAAACAGGCTTTAAAATAATGTCAAGATGGTGGTTCCTTGGTTAGAAAAACATTATGAACAAAAAGTATAACTTAACAACTGCAAAGAGACTATATGATCTATTGGGTATGAATAAAGCATGGGGGAAGGGCAGGTGCAACAGATCTCAAATATACTTGGACACCCTAACTTATGCGAGAGGTACAGAAAATAACACAATATTATATTAGGGTAATTGGTGCACATATTACAATGGAGTTCACCTCTTTATATACCGATGTTTACTAAACAAGTCATTTCCACTTATGAATGTGGGATAAACTACTTTACACATAAAGTGAACATTAGCCCAAATTTCCAACCTGAAGTCAAAGTGACTTTATTACATGATAAACTTTATTTTCTAACACCCCTTCTTAAGGCTTAAGACTGAAAGAAAAACATACTAACTGAAGATAAAAAACACATTGACTGAAAAGCTAAAACATTTTTCAAAAGCTTCTTGTTGGAGCTAAATACCTTCTCCATAGCATAATTTTCCTACCTAGTAACCTAGACCTTGACTTCGTGACTCTAGTGGGCCAAACCTCTCTCATATTGACCACTTAAGTCACCCTAGAGCCTAATTCTAATCTTTAAGGGTCTCAAACCACCTTATCTGCCACTGAAAGCAAACCTTAATGTCCATTTTTAGCAACCTAGGCGCATTCCTAGATTTGGGGGTGCCTTCCTTGAGTAGGAAAACGTTTCCCTGATTTTAGGATGACTTGAGTCCTAGTTCAGTTCATAACTGAAAGCACTCTCCTAATTTAGGTCCTAAACTGACCTTTATGTCTAACTTTAGTCATTAGCGCCTTTATTGAGTCTCCTTAGAATTTTGCATATTCATTCAGTCAGTTAACTAAGCATCCTTTAGTTAAAACTAGGGTTACCGGGAGCTTCCCTAAAGGCCTCACTCTTGCTCCCGAACCGTGATCCGGAAGGAAGCTTGGCGGATCGTGCATTGGAGCGTGCTCCCAAGAGATTTGGCATGCTCCCTACCCTTTTGGGAGCACCACGCTCCCGAATTTTGGGAGCTCGCTTCCATCACGCTCCTCCAACGCTCCCCGCATGCTCCCACGTAGAGTTGGACGCTCCCGCGGAAATGAGGCAATTTTTTGCCCTTTATTTTTCTTTTTGTTTTCTTTTTTGTTGTTGGGTGGGCCCCTTAGGCTTTTTAGGGTTTAGACAAAAGTGAGGGAGAGATAAAAACTCCTCTCCCTCACCATTTCTTTCATTCCATTCATGTTTGTGTGCTTGAGCTTGGAGTGGAGAGGCTTGAGCTTGGAGGAGGTTTGTGGGAGCTTGAAGGTGATTTGTGGGAGCTTGGAGGAGACAACAAAGGCTGCCATTTTCATTCCATAAGTTAATGATCTACTTCTTATTATATGGTTTTAAAATTTGTATGTTTGTAATTGCTAGATGGTTTGAACTTTGTATTTGTAATTTTGTAATTGTTATTAGCTAGATGGTTGATGCTTGAATGATTAATTATTAATGTACTATGGTAGTATGTTGAAAGTATGAATATTCATCTCGAAGTAGCATAACATACATGTTTCACATATTCTGCAACTAATTTGGCATTCTACATGTTTTTTTGAATATATATATATATATAAACGCTACCGAGACGCTTCGCTCCCTAACTTTTTGGAAAACGGCGCTCCCGCTCCCGCTCCCACGCTCTGGCAACCTTGGTTAAAACTAGTGGTTGTGAAGTCATGAGTCAATGTAAATCAGTTGAGGAGATTAAGCATGGGTAGATCTTAGTAGATCTAAGTTTTAAAGGTACCAAGAAAATCAAAAGGGGGTTTCAACCCCTCAAAACATGGAGAGATGTCCACAAGGTAGTTTTCACCAAAGTAAGGATATGGGTATAGGTGATCAAGTGTCTAGATGTCAAATCAAGTGGGATCTCACCTACCCATGTGCTAGATCTAGCCCAACAAGCCTCTCTCAAGGAAGTGCGCTTTAGGTCAAGGAGAGCTTTTTATCTTAGAAAATGGATCAATTCTTAGCCAATCACCACCAAACTATAGATCCAACTAGGGGTGGATGCTATAGAGGTGGGTTTTCAATATCTTTTCAAAATGAGGGCTAGATCTAAGTAGATCTAAGAAATACCAAAAATTGGGGTTTTGATTTAATTAGGGTTTTATGACCAATGGAGATAGAATGGATGAAAGAGGCACATACCTTGTAGATCTTACCTCAATTTGCTTATGGCCACCTTGCAAGTTGATAGCATTCTCCTATGTTTATATTCAAGAGTGAGATCCAAGTGCTCCAACCAAATCTTCCTTCTCCAAGATAGCCAAATCGTCCTCCTCCTACAAGACAAGATCAAAGAAACAAGTCAAGCAAGATGATTATGAAAATGGTAGAAAGATGTAATAGAAAGCATCAACTATGTCACGAAGATACAATAATGATACTCCCTGTCACAAGATCAACCCAAGAGAGAATATGTGGATCCCTCCAACAATAACCCTCCCAAAAGTCGCCCTCCTCTCTCCAATTCGACTTTCCTGTCAAAAGGTTAGCAAAAACACATAGATCCACAATGATACATAGAAGAGATACTTTATATTCAATATGCAAGAGAATCCACAAGCCAAGAGAGATGTGCTCCACAAAAAATCTTCTATTCCAATATTCCAGAGCTCCAAAGGTGAGCTTTACAATGGGGGGTCTCCTCCTTATATAGGATAATAAAGACCAAAACCCTATACCACTCTACAATACTACATCAAATGAGTGGTTGAGATTATAAGATCTCATCATACAATCAATGGCTAGGATGAATCCATAACATAATATCACATGGATCACTCAACATAACAATAGCGCCCTCACTAAATGGTACAATGAGGGTGACGTCATCCCACAAGAGGGGTATAAAGTACAATAATCCACCTCATGATGACTAGGACAAGATAAAATAAGCACATGGTGGGGCTAGGAGGTATAAATCCTTGCTAGCTCACCCCAAGGCACAATAAAATAATAAAATATGTCCAATATAATGATAATGACCAAAACTGTCCTCAGAATCCATGACAATCGAGCAGTAAATGTCCTCCTGTGATCAATCTGGAGATACCCACATGGTGAAAACTGACTGGAAGATAGTGAGATCACCCTGGAAGACCTCTGTGAAAACCAAATGCCAAAACCTTGCCTCAATTGCCCAAATCGATTTCCTCAGTGACCACTTTATCCCATTTTTTAACTGCCTCGGGAACTGTGAAAGTGCCAAAACTGCCTCCTAGGGTGCTAGCGCTGTCAATCTGAGCCCACCAGGCTCTCCGGGAGGGGGGATAAATGGTAATAACAAGTGGCTGGACCACCCCCTCCATCATCAGCGCCCTAGGTGAACCGGCCTCTCAGGGCCCCTGCTGCTCAGGCTGGGAAATCAGCCCCAAATCTGGTCAACAAGTGTAAAACTGCATCAATCACTGTCAGAAGTGCCCGGAACTGAAAGATAGGTGTCTCAATGGATCCAGAAGACCCAAATCCACTAGGAATGAGTACTCATACACCCTGGGTTGCCCTAATGGGCCAGCTGTAGGGTCCACCATATATGGACAATGTATAATCTGCTGATCTGTAATGATAATAACCTGCTGAACTGGATCAAACATCATCTGTATCATATGTCCATCATATGATATCATCATCAAACATGTGGGACCATAACTCATCATCAATAATCATCCATACATGGTCCACATCATCACGGATCCCAAGAATATATATAATCAAGGATAAATCACATCAGTAGACTAAGACAATGCTTCTTTAATCATTCCATAGCTAAGCTCAAAGTACAAATTCCATTCAGTGGCATTAATTATTTTAACATATTCCGTTGTTATATAAAATTACTTGCACCATAGTTCAAATGACAAACTCACCCATTGGACATGGTCAAACTGCTAGTGAAGGATGAAGGCTAGTAGCAAGGTTGGGCCAAGGGTGTGACTTGTCTAACTCAACTCAAAAATACTTTGGACTGGGAGAGGGGGAAGCTACAAACTCTGTGTTGGACAAAAGAACACGGGGGATGGCTGTGCCTCACAGATGGATAAGTTGTTTAGAGAGTGCTTATTCAACTTAGGCATCATGTCTACATCAAGTTGATCCAAGTTCATTAGGATCATTCAATTTATTTCCATGGCCTTTTTTTTTGGCCTACATAACCCTTCGGATTTCAGATGTGCTGAGAAGCACAACTAGTTGCAGCTTGCATCCAGGGCATTTTTTTCATATTTTCACAAGGTCAGCAATTGTTTAGATATAGCTTTTAAGAACTATTGCTTTTTGGACCTTTCTTATACTCTTCGAGGAGTATTTTTAGCTTTTCATTGCTCTTGCCCCTTTTTTTGTTTCCATGGGCGAATTCATTTAGTTTCCACAGGTAGAACATGAGCTTTCAGTTTTAGCCAACAACATCTCAAGTGACTAGGGGGAGTTCGAGCCAATGCCAAACATCGGGACAACCGACCAGAATGATTTAGGCCTACAATCCAACTTACCAAAGGCAAGTTCTGTCACCAACTCAGAGCCGAGACACTGAATAAACAGGGATGCGGTCCAAACACAGAGGTAGAAAAATAGGGAAGTCCTCAGTACCAGGAAGTCAAATGAGACAAGTCAGGGTTTAAAGTCAAACAGGAAGGTCATGTATGGATGGAGACAAGTGGATATGGAGCCTACACTAGCAGACAACAGGTGTCGGGAAAGACCATGTCTATGTAAGGTGAAATACCAGTAAGTTTTGTTAGATGACCTAAAAGCGCAAGCAATTGTCCATTTTAAGGTTTACAGTTCATTTTAAATAGTTTGCCACATCAGGAATAATATACCAAGCACATGCTATAATCATGACTAAATCAACAAGCTAATAATCCACTGTCAGTGAGAACATATCCCTAGATCATACAACATCATCATAATAGCAATCATCATGCATCATCTGAAACACTGCTGAAGTACATCTCTAGGCACTGAACTGAAACTGTAATGGGATAAGTGGTCACATCAGTCATCCAATCTGAACTCTCAAGGCTCAGCCTTGACACAAGGTCATATACAAATCTGAATAATATACTGCTCTGATCATGAGTGATCCATAATATATAGCCATGCTCTGGAATAATGTAAGCTCTGGAATGTGCAGATATCTGCTGTACAAGAATAGTAGCCCTGCTACTATGGTGTGATAACATCTGGCTCCAGCTGGGACAAGTGCTCTAAGGGAGAGAGCGCTTGAGAACCTCAGAATCTCTGGTCTCGAACTGCTCTGCATCAATCTTCAATCCAGCACTGCACCATCCTTGCTTTCAGCTTTTATCTTGCACCTGTTCCTGCTCTCACAAACACTAGAATACCATCATGGAGCATGTATGGGATAAAAATAAAATAAAACTGAACTGAAATCTGATCTAGAACATAAACTGAAATGCATATAAATATAACTAATCATGGCATATATTATTCATTTATCATTTTTATTTACTGTGCAGGAGGAAGAGAGAAATTCTTCAAGCAGGCAAACTTGCACAGGCAGCCAACAATAAAAAAATGACAACTAAAATTTCTTAAATGCATGCAGGAGGAGCAACAAGCTTAGGAAGGAGCAAGACTCAACTCAGGCAGAAGAAAAAAAACGGGACAATACTCGGCACACAGAAAAAGAAAAATCACACAAATCCTACTGCTCAAGTGAGCTTATTCAGAACCTACCTAATCTAAACATGCAAGGCAAGGCAAGGAAGGTCAGGGATAATAATCCCTTAGCTCCCTTTGATTGATAGGGAGTAAGATGCGTTGGCCAGTCCCAGTGGTGAGAAAACACATCTCATCAATGCAGCGCTCAACAGTAAGTGGTCCAACCCAAAAGTCACTTGATCCCCTAGATCGTATATAGAATAAATCATTAGGTATTACGACCTTATCACCAATTTTGAACTTTTGATGATTCACAGATTGAGGGATGGCTTCAATAACATGTTCAGGAAAAGGTTGGACATCAGAGGTGC
This sequence comes from Larix kaempferi, assembly GCA_027924585.1. NCBI lineage: Eukaryota > Viridiplantae > Streptophyta > Pinopsida > Pinales > Pinaceae > Larix > Larix kaempferi. The sequence continues at coordinate 35,685,238 of BSBM01000106.1, forward strand.
ATTGAGGTTGAGGTGTAACTATATTTGAATTCCTATTAGGAGGAATTTCATCAAATCTGGGAAGTCCACCGTCTAACGGTACAACTACGCTACCAATCAAGACTTCTCCTACAGTTCTCCTAGGAGGACTTTCTTCTAGTGGGTGTATGATATTCTTTGGTGTTTCCCCTATGGTCAAAACTTTAGCTTGGGTTAGGGGTGGAGGGCTTTGATTTTCACTACTTCTGCTACTACCTTCTCCTGATGGGATAGGCATAATCATGTTTTCTAAGAGTTCCAGATGGTCAGCAGGAATGGGAATATGAACTGTGCTAGGTGCATTGTGATCCCTCATATCCAAAGGTGTTGGTGAAGAATAAGGTGTGTCTGTGGAATCCATATCCTCTTCACCACTAGGTAACTCACTAGGTAGGAGGAAACTAGGGTAATAAGGGGGTAAGTGTGAGTCAGTGGCTTCTTCTTGAAAAAGGGCTAGATTGTTCAAAGAAAAGTCTTCCTCAGGGGCATCATGGATCAAGGCATGTTCTTGCCAACTCATAGAGTTGTCATTCACCTGCCTCAAAACCCCATCCTCCAAGGACAAATGGGACAAATGATCAGGCATATCCGAAAAGTGATAATCAACTAGTTCTTCATCATTCCCTTCAGGTGAGGGGAGGTGTGTTCCTTCATTGTTATTTGTCCAAGGAGTGATGTGAGGTAAGCCTTGTCTTCCTCTTTCTGTGTTAAGGTCAACTAGGAAAAGCCACTCATGTACAGTCCTAGGTATATACTCACCCCTTCTAATTTGATCAAAGTTATCCTCCGAAGTGTTTAGTTGAATGGGAGGTGCAGGTTGGTCAATGTTTGGCTCTACACTATTTGGTTGGTTCGAGGTCCTAAGGTTTTCTGACACTTGAATGGACTGAGGGTCAACTTCAATAATTCTTTCTTCTACCATACTAGGATCATCATCATGACCACCCATGACCATAAAGATACCCTCCGGTAATAACTCACCCTCACCAAAAGTGTTTCTCACGCCATCCTCATAATTCTCAAGATGTCCATCATAAAATGGCTCTCGATACACCCTAACCAAAGACCCATCAGAGTTGGGGATGGTAGCATATGATAAGTCCATCTGAAGATGTCCCCCTAGCCCAGCGGACCACTTCCTACAAAGGAGCATGCCATAGGCTGGAGGGAGATCTATAACTACTATATCCATAAGCATAGATATGTCGGGGCATGAAAACAGGTCAGCTCTCAGGTTTTTGATCAAGCCGAAAACTTTGACTGGTTTAGAGTCAATTCCACAAACGTTCCCATAAGGTCTAGTTATTTTTAATCCCATAGCTTCCATGACTTGTAAAGGCATCACATTCATGGAGGCACCAGAATCCAACATACAGTTATGAAGGAGGAGATCACCTATGCGCAGTGTAAGGTAAAATGGTTGATGACCCCCATTCTTCCTCTCATACAAGGCAGTTTGGATGTTAATGGGAGGGTCATCCTCTTCCTCAACCACATCACAAGGTGCTGGGTTTTGAGAAGATGGATCCTCACCACTAGTCGTGGCAGTCTCAGGGATACTCTCGAAAAACTCTACCACTTGCTCCTTTATGGAAGGGATTTTCATTAACTCAGTGAGTGGAATGTTATGCATAACTTTGTCTAACTCTCTTTCGATATTGATATCAAAGTCATACTCAGGCAAAGGGATTGGTTCACTCACTGGATTAGGCAACTCTTTGTTTTTCTTTTCACTAAAAGGGGTAGGCTTTGGGCCATCCTTTCTTCGTTGATAAGTTTTAAAAGGAGCTTGGTCATTGTTAACTTGTTCAGTAGCATAGATGGGACCACTAGGGTTTGTTTCTTCTATGGTGTTTTCTTCATGATCAATCAGGATTCTTCCGAAGTCTTTGTCAAATTTTAAGTCATCAACCCAATTAATGTTCTTTGGAGAATCCGGAGTATCATCACCATGGGTGGTATACTCAGGATCTTCCAACTTTTGCTCTTCAGACCAGTTTATGATAGGAGGTTCTTGATTCATAGGGTTTCTTCTATCTCCTTCATTAGGTTTCTTTTGTTGATTCCAATAAGGTTTAGGACCATAGGGCTGCCTATATCTATCCCCTTCTCTGTTTTTGGCTAGGTCCCTAGTTAGGAGGGTTAAGTTTTTCATCATTTCGTGCATACTCTCCATCATTTCACTGGGCTCTTTGCTAGGTTCCTTACTCTTCTTAAACTTAGGCTCAGATCTAGAGGAAGAAGGTCCACTAATTAGGTCAAAGAAGTTTTGTTTTCCCATGGAGGCAGCATTTGCCTCAGCTTTCTTGGCGTTGTCTTGGGCTTCCTTCAAATTATTAGGGTCTTTGTCCTTTAGGTGGTAACCCAGGTAACCTTCATAAGCATTAAGGTAATGGATCAAGATAGCTTGGTCAAGGGGCCTTATGTTACTTGGGATGTTGGCAACAGTCCTATCGAAGCGTTGGTTAAACTCATGGACAGACTCATTCTCTTTCTTTTTGATGTCAAAAAGTTGGTGTAAAAGGAAACGCCCATCTAACTTGACTGACCACTCTTGCTTGAGTTTATCGGTGAATACATCATATCCATTGATTGATGATGGAGGCAAACGGTCAAACCATTTGCGAGCATCACCCTCCAAGGATGCAAAGAGACCCCTAATAAACACATCCTCTTCCTCAGCCCCATATGCTTCCATATGAGCCCAAACATTGTCTATGTGGTCCTCAATAGAGGTGGCACAGTTGCCATTGAATTTTGGGATCTTTTCAAAGTACTTGTCTGGCATGCTATGGGGAGCACCCAAGATCTGAGAGAAGTCTAAGGGAGAAGCTCTAGCCTTATGACCAAAAGCACGAGCAACAGGAGGGTTGTTTTGGTTGTTGATACCGGAGTTTGACTGACCTTGTCCTGCCATTGGATTGAATGGGCTTGAACTAGAGTTGTGATTAGGTGATAAAGGAGGAACCGGATTGAACAAAGGGGATCCTAAGATACGGTTTGGAGAACCTGAGTTAACAAGTTTCCACAAGAAATTAGTTGATTGGGTTTTAGGATCTCTTTTGTGATATGTGAGTGGGGTTCCTTCCAAATGATTTGATTTACTTCGCGTGTTGTAAGGATGACTATGAGCTCGCTCCTCAGCGGAGTCACGATTAGGAGTCGCCAGGTAGATTTTTAAGCTCTACTACCAAGAGGTATGTCGTTTAAAGTGCAGAAAGGTAGTGAGACACAAAGGTGTGTTGAACCAAGGTAGGCCCCTACCTCCCCGGCAACGGCGCCAAAAATGTTATCACACAACTTGTAGTTGCCCCTAGAGGTTTCCCATCCGGGACGGTAGAGGAGTTAGGCAACTAAAGAGGTGACCTAAGAGATGCCACGGTTCCCAATGCAATGTGGGAGTCACGTCAACCGAGGCACTCTTCGCTTTAAGTCAGGGTATAACCAGACCAAGGGGGAGACCCTAATACCCCAATCACAGTTGATTGGACCCAAGCAAAGGTTTCAAAGGGTGAATAAATGATAAGTTACGGAAACCAATGCAAGGCTAAGTGGACCTAATGTTTGAGGTATGGTTGAAGGTGGTATCATGGATAGTTAATGTTTCAATCTATGTATGGTTTAGGCCACTTGATGGGGTATGATTATTAAGTATAGTACCATGTGTTTACACAAGTGGGTCTTGTTGCCTTGGGAAATGTGAAATGGTTCTAGAAAAGCCCACAAGGTGAAGTTAAGTGTGAAGATGGTACTATAGGCTAGATCTAGGTTAGATCTACAAGTTAGAGTTGGTTCTAGGATTACCCATGTGCTAGATCTAGGGTTTGACACTAATCCCAAGAAGTGCGCCTTGCTTGGAGAAGGACTAGTGCCTTGTTGGATGGGCTAATGGGGTCAAGAAGAATGTCAAAGTGTAGATCGGGACACCTAGAAGGCAAGTCAAGTGGTTTGGATGAGATCCAATGGTTGGATCTTGCTAGATCTAGGTTTTTAGGTGATGACCAAAAGTGGACCACAATTCCTCAAAACAAGGAATGCAATCCCCAAGGTAGATCGGGACAAAAGGACAGTCTAGACCTAGGTTTCAAGGCATGGGCGATCCAAATCCACAAAAATCTCCAACACCCACTTCCTAGAAGTGGTCCAACTCAAAATTTCAAGGGGGTGCGACTTTCTCAAGGAGGGGCAAAAAGTGGGTTTGGTGGACCAAACCAAGTCCAATGGCCACCAAAATGTAGATCCGGGATGTTAGTACCCCGATCTATGTTCCTTCAAAGTTTCAAGTGAATCCAATGGGTAGATCTTAGTAGATCTAAGTTTTAAAGGTACCAAGAAAATCAAAAGGGGGTTTCAACCCCTCAAAACATGGAGAGATGTCCACAAGGTAGTTTTCACCAAAGTAAGGATATGGGTATAGGTGATCAAGTGTCTAGATGTCAAATCAAGTGGGATCTCACCTACCCATGTGCTAGATCTAGCCCAACAAGCCTCTCTCAAGGAAGTGCGCTTTAGGTCAAGGAGAGCTTTTTATCTTAGAAAATGGATCAATTCTTAGCCAATCACCACCAAACTATAGATCCAACTAGGGGTGGATGCTATAGAGGTGGGTTTTCAATATCTTTTCAAAATGAGGGCTAGATCTAAGTAGATCTAAGAAATACCAAAAATTGGGGTTTTGATTTAATTAGGGTTTTATGACCAATGGAGATAGAATGGATGAAAGAGGCACATACCTTGTAGATCTTACCTCAATTTGCTTATGGCCACCTTGCAAGTTGATAGCATTCTCCTATGTTTATATTCAAGAGTGAGATCCAAGTGCTCCAACCAAATCTCCCTTCTCCAAGATAGCCAAATCGTCCTCCTCCTACAAGACAAGATCAAAGAAACAAGTCAAGCAAGATGATTATGAAAATGGTAGAAAGATGTAATAGAAAGCATCAACTATGTCACGAAGATACAATAATGATACTCCCTGTCACAAGATCAACCCAAGAGAGAATATGTGGATCCCTCCAACAATAACCCTCCCAAAAGTCGCCCTCCTCTCTCCAATTCGACTTTCCTGTCAAAAGGTTAGCAAAAACACATAGATCCACAATGATACATAGAAGAGATACTTTATATTCAATATGCAAGAGAATCCACAAGCCAAGAGAGATGTGCTCCACAAAAAATCTTCTATTCCAATATTCCAGAGCTCCAAAGGTGAGCTTTACAATGGGGGGTCTCCTCCTTATATAGGATAATAAAGACCAAAACCCTATACCACTCTACAATACTACATCAAATGAGTGGTTGAGATTATAAGATCTCATCATACAATCAATGGCTAGGATGAATCCATAACATAATATCACATGGATCACTCAACATAACAATAGCGCCCTCACTAAATGGTACAATGAGGGTGACGTCATCCCACAAGAGGGGTATAAAGTACAATAATCCACCTCATGATGACTAGGACAAGATAAAATAAGCACATGGTGGGGCTAGGAGGTATAAATCCTTGCTAGCTCACCCCAAGGCACAATAAAATAATAAAATATGTCCAATATAATGATAATGACCAAAACTGTCCTCAGAATCCATGACAATCGAGCAGTAAATGTCCTCCTGTGATCAATCTGGAGATACCCACATGGTGAAAACTGACTGGAAGATAGTGAGATCACCCTGGAAGACCTCTGTGAAAACCAAATGCCAAAACCTTGCCTCAATTGCCCAAATCGATTTCCTCAGTGACCACTTTATCCCATTTTTTAACTGCCTCGGGAACTGTGAAAGTGCCAAAACTGCCTCCTAGGGTGCTAGCGCTGTCAATCTGAGCCCACCAGGCTCTCCGGGAGGGGGGATAAATGGTAATAACAAGTGGCTGGACCACCCCCTCCATCATCAGCGCCCTAGGTGAACCGGCCTCTCGGGGCCCCTGCTGCTCAGGCTGGGAAATCAGCCCCAAATCTGGTCAACAAGTGTAAAACTGCATCAATCACTGTCAGAAGTGCCCGGAACTGAAAGATAGGTGTCTCAATGGATCCAGAAGACCCAAATCCACTAGGAATGAGTACTCATACACCCTGGGTTGCCCTAATGGGCCAGCTGTAGGGTCCACCATATATGGACAATGTATAATCTGCTGATCTGTAATGATAATAACCTGCTGAACTGGATCAAACATCATCTGTATCATATGTCCATCATATGATATCATCATCAAACATGTGGGACCATAACTCATCATCAATAATCATCCATACATGGTCCACATCATCACGGATCCCAAGAATATATATAATCAAGGATAAATCACATCAGTAGACTAAGACAATGCTTCTTTAATCATTCCATAGCTAAGCTCAAAGTACAAATTCCATTCAGTGGCATTAATTATTTTAACATATTCCGTTGTTATATAAAATTACTTGCACCATAGTTCAAATGACAAACTCACCCATTGGACATGGTCAAACTGCTAGTGAAGGATGAAGGCTAGTAGCAAGGTTGGGCCAAGGGTGTGACTTGTCTAACTCAACTCAAAAATACTTTGGACTGGGAGAGGGGGAAGCTACAAACTCTGTGTTGGACAAAAGAACACGGGGGATGGCTGTGCCTCACAGATGGATAAGTTGTTTAGAGAGTGCTTATTCAACTTAGGCATCATGTCTACATCAAGTTGATCCAAGTTCATTAGGATCATTCAATTTATTTCCATGGCCTTTTTTTTTGGCCTACATAACCCTTCGGATTTCAGATGTGCTGAGAAGCACAACTAGTTGCAGCTTGCATCCAGGGCATTTTTTTCGTATTTTCACAAGGTCAGCAATTGTTTAGATATAGCTTTTAAGAACTATTGCTTTTTGGACCTTTCTTATACTCTTCGAGGAGTATTTTTAGCTTTTCATTGCTCTTGCCCCTTTTTTTGTTTCCATGGGCGAATTCATTTAGTTTCCACAGGTAGAACATGAGCTTTCAGTTTTAGCCAACAACATCTCAAGTGACTAGGGGGAGTTCGAGCCAATGCCAAACATCGGGACAACCGACCAGAATGATTTAGGCCTACAATCCAACTTACCAAAGGCAAGTTCTGTCACCAACTCAGAGCCGAGACACTGAATAAACAGGGATGCGGTCCAAACACAGAGGTAGAAAAATAGGGAAGTCCTCAGTACCAGGAAGTCAAATGAGACAAGTCAGGGTTTAAAGTCAAACAGGAAGGTCATGTATGGATGGAGACAAGTGGATATGGAGCCTACACTAGCAGACAACAGGTGTCGGGAAAGACCATGTCTATGTAAGGTGAAATACCAGTAAGTTTTGTTAGATGACCTAAAAGCGCAAGCAATTGTCCATTTTAAGGTTTACAGTTCATTTTAAATAGTTTGCCACATCAGGAATAATATACCAAGCACATGCTATAATCATGACTAAATCAACAAGCTAATAATCCACTGTCAGTGAGAACATATCCCTAGATCATACAACATCATCATAATAGCAATCATCATGCATCATCTGAAACACTGCTGAAGTACATCTCTAGGCACTGAACTGAAACTGTAATGGGATAAGTGGTCACATCAGTCATCCAATCTGAACTCTCAAGGCTCAGCCTTGACACAAGGTCATATACAAATCTGAATAATATACTGCTCTGATCATGAGTGATCCATAATATATAGCCATGCTCTGGAATAATGTAAGCTCTGGAATGTGCAGATATCTGCTGTACAAGAATAGTAGCCCTGCTACTATGGTGTGATAACATTACTGTACCATCCGATCTACCCTATACATCTTTGTCGTGTTTCGTGTCGATTGATGGGGGATTCATCATGGCCCTCCTTCGACAGATTCATCCTTGTCGACTCCACCACATCATCCAAGGATTGAATCTAGAAACCATTCAAGTACCTTGGACTTGCATGCCTCCACGGCAGGTTACCTCGCTTTCATCATGAGTTTACATCATTGACTCTTGATCGAAAGATTTCATCTTGCGTTCGACTTCAACTCATTTATTCACGCTTGATGATATGTACTATAATACCTTGGGAATCACCGACATCAATGGTGATCTCCCTTGCACTTGTTAATGGTTTACATCAATGGCCGGTAATCAAGTGGTTTCTACCATGTTTGATGTCAAGACATTTGTAATCACATGGATAGATTCGTATCATTGCAGGTTCTACTTGAAGACCCTAGGGAGTCATGTTTTACCCAGGTTGCGATGGAATTTGTATTGAGTTATATCACACGGATCCACTTTTGTATTGGTCGTGGCTGTGTTATCATCTCATCATGGATCTACGCTTGTGTCTAGTAGCCATGATTGTGTTCAGTCGGTCATTACTACCATAGATCTGCAATGTATTGGTCGGCAGCCATGTTGTACTTCATATGAGATTGCCAGTTCAGAGTCAGTTGTACTGCAGCAGTGTCCTTCGTCCAACAAGTCTATTGCCATTACTTCTATCAAAGCACTTCACCTGTACATCCTTAACAGCTTCATGCTTTGGGGGGCATTCTGTTACCCCCAAAATCTACTCATCATAAGATTCAGTGTATACACCCCTAAAGACACCTGGACTAAGTAAATCATCCTGGGAGGATTTGTACCCAATTGTGCTCAGTTTTGAAGGGTCGTCGCAGGTTGCACACTAGCAACATGCGACGTCGCACCTTGCTCCATTACAAGGTGCGACGAATTCAGTTAAGTGGAAAAATAGCTTCTTCGAGGTCCATCTCGAACCTTGCTGACTTGGGACCCTATCCCTAACCTCTTGGAAGGGTTGGCACTCGGTTCCTAAACCTTTGGAGAGATCCCTTAAGCCTCTCCTACCATCTCTCAACCTATTCTATCCATACCTTATCCACTTAGTCCTATATAAATGAAGCTCACTCCCATCCCAAATGGAGGAAGGCTATGGTATCTACATGCTGGTGAAATCACTCTTAGAACATCTCCATTCACCTATTGGAGAACTCATACTTCCTTGGGAGGATATGGCAATTGGCTTCGTCGGAGAAGGGCTACAGCGTTAAGCCTTGGTTGTGGCTCTATATCTCTATCATGTACTCCTCTATTTTCAGTAATACAAATGCTTTCCACCAATGTTATTCATGTGTGCAATGATATTGAGTAGTTTACCTGCTTAACTGTTTACTTAGATCTCTTATTGTATGGATGTCTTTTACTGGTTTCTCTTGTTTCTTGTCTTGACAGGTCTTGCAGCTTGGATCTAACAACCATGAGACGTGGAGCAACATTCAGGAGAAAGGATTGCGTAGTGAAACGGTAAGACATCTAGTACTCGATCCTTAAGTAGATCTAGGAAATGCATTGGTAGTTTGTTCTATTTGTTGTAGACTCACTTTGAGCTAGGGAGATCCGGCTCGCATATGCTCGAGTGGATTGTCCGATAACATCTGCACTTGTTGGTGAAAGCCTACGATGAAGAGATCCTCCTCCAGACCAACCATGTGTAGAATCCTTTCTTCTAATGCGTCGCGATCTGCCATGCCTGTGAATGTAGCTATTCTCAAGCTGGGAACAATGTACTCCATTGGAATTATTGCTTCTTATCCATAGACCAGCCTAAAAGGTGTGTGGCCAGTCAACTTTTTGCAAGTAGTTATATATGCCCATAACACGGCTGGAATGCGCAGGTTCCAATCATCCCTATTCACATTGCATACCTTAGTTAGCGCATTCTCCAGTACTTTATTGAACGCTTCAACAGTTCCATTCACTTTTGGATGATATGGCGTACTTCGTTGATGATGAATGTGGAACTCTTCTGGCAATGCCTCAATGGTTCTGTTCAGAAAGTGAGTGCCTTGATCACTCATCACAATCTTCAGGCATCCAAACCTGGTAAGGATCTCTTCAAATATGAACTGCGCGGCAGTACCGGCGCTACAGTCCTTTACTGACTTCGCTTCTGCCCATCTGGTGAGGTAATCAGTTGCAGTAATAATGTACCTCGCACAAGTTCTTTTTCCTGGTGGGTTTATAGGTCCCACAAAGTCAATGGCCCATTTCTCAAATACCTGTAATGTCAACTGTGGATTCATTGGCATCTCGTCTCTTCGCGATGGCCTCCCTATCCTCTGAAAGACATCGCAACTCTAGCAGTGCTTCTTCATGTCTTTGTGAATCGTAGGCCACCATAATCCTGCGCACAATATCTTCTGCGCAGTTGCTCGTCCTGCGTAGTGACCTCCTGCTGCTCCTGAATGTGCATCTACCAGGACAATTGGTTTCTTGTGCTCTAACACACACCTGCGCAGTACTTCATCCGGCCCTAATTTGTATACTGTCCGGCAATTATGGTGAAGTCTGCTGCTCTTACTACCAGCTGCTTCTTCTGCTGTGTAGTAAACTCTATGGGTGCCAACCCAGTAGTCAAGAAGTCTATGATGTCTTTATAATATTCATCAGCTATCTGGATAGCAAACAACTGCGCATCAGGAAGATTGTCTTCAAGGTTCGTAGGCTCTTCTCCTGAGTCGATCCTTGATAGATGATCAGGTCCTAAGTTCAATCTGCTCGGCTTAACCACTATTTCAAAGTCATACTCTTGAAAGAGTAATAACCATTTGCAGATTCGCCCCCCTAACACTGGCTTGTTGACCAGGTATTTCAAAGAAGAATGGTCACTGAACATAAAGAAGTGCGCACCAAGCAAATAGTGCTTGAACTTCTGCACTGCATAGACCATAGCAAGGCCTTCTCTCTCAGTGGTGGTATAATTATTTTCTACAGATGAGAGCTCCCTGCTCGAAAATGCAATGGGATGGTCAATACCTCCCTCTTCTGGTTGTGCTAAAACAACACCCAATGCTATACATGACGCATCAACATGTTCATGAAATGGCTTCCCCCAGTCTGGAAAAACTAGGATTGACACAGTTACCATTTTTTCTTTTAATGTGTCAAATCCTTGTTCACACTTTACGTTCCAGATGAACGACACATCTTTCTTTAACAGCTTCTCCATGGCTGTGGTTATCTGCGCATAACCCTTTATGAACTTCCTATAGTAACCTGTATGCCCTAATGTAGTGCACAGCTGCTTGACTGAATTTGGTGTTGGCAAGTTTACGATGACTGCGATCTTCACAGGATCAACCATCAAGTCTTGTTTGCACACAATGTGTCCCAACAGAATTCCATAGGGTACACAAAAAATACACTTCTTCAAGTTTAATGACATTTGATGTTGTCTACACTTTTATAGCATCAATCTGAGGTTTGCACAATGGTCCTTCAGCAACCCAAATATTGTTCAATCATCAAAATAAGCTTCTAAGAACTTATGCATGAAATCTTTAAATGCTGTGACCACAACTCTGGAAAAAATAGCGGGTGCGTTCTTCAGTCCAAACGGCATCACTGTGTACTGGAACGACCTCCATTCAGTGGCAAAAGTGGTCTTATGTCTATCTGTAGGATCAATTCTTATCTGATGATATCTTGAAAATCCATCAGTAAAGGAATATGCCTCATTTCCTCCAACGTTATCGAGCACCTCATCAGTGAAGGGAGTAGGAAATGGGTCATGCATCGAAGTATCATTCAATTTTATGAGATCCACGCAGATCCTGGTCTCTCCTTTTGTCTTCTTATCTTGGACAACCATATGGCTTATCCACTCAGATTCTTCGACCAGCTCGATGATGCCTACGTCGAGCATTTTATCAAGTTCTGCCCTGACTCGTTCTTTGTATCGCGGATTCAGTCTATAGGGCCTCTGCTTGACAGGATTTTCACCTGGCTTAAGAGGTATCTTCATAACCCCTAAATCTCCCAAGATTCCCTTCATCTCTGTAAACTTTGTCGGGAATAAATCCTGATACTCATGTAACGGGTCTGTAATCTCCGCGACAGTCTGATCATCCCAGTAGTCTCCAATACTTACGAAATTCGGCTCTTCACTGGTGCCAATGTTCACTTTCCTCATTTTCACAGTTCCACTCGTGTCCGGAATTTCCAGTGGAGGTCCCTCTACGTCGCACGCTCCTCCTTACTCAGGAATGTTTATGTTGCGTGAGTCCTCCTCATCACTTCCTTCTTTATCTTCAACTTCTTCAGCTACGTTATAACATTCCATGGCATGTTCTACCTGTTCCTTCCATTCTGACTGTAGGCTTGCATGTACGCTGTCAGCTCCAAAGAATTCCTCTAATGTCATGTTTCTATGTGGACATTCCGGTCTAAATATTCTTTCCTTAATAATCTACAAAGCATCATTTATGGTAGGGCTCTTGTCTTCAAAACTGAAGCTCTTCTGGAAGTTCGCAGTCAAGGTAGGCCAATCTGTAGTTTCCCTGCGCAACTCCATATCTAGGTACCATTCCTTTGGAATTTCTTCCTCCAACGTGTGCACAAACAGATGCACCCACTCTGTTTGTGGTCTCTCCTCCCATGCTTGTGAACAGACTCCAATGTGCTCCCTTGGACTTGTCCATCCATTGTATTTCTCAAAGGGTAGTGTAACCTTGTCAGCAAACCTGATCTGCATCTTGATTCTACACTGATCCCATGTGGTCAGTGTCTGCTTATGCGCAACCCACCATCTGGCAGGTGTCTCGTGCAGTGCCATGTCTAGTGCTAGTAAGCGATGCTCATCTGCAATTGCTACAGTATATTATTTGATAAAGGAATAAACATTAGATAAACCATCATAGGTGGGAATTGGGATTACCTCCTTTCCAATCCAGCGCAGTGACTTTGTAACCTGCGCACATCTCCTTGCAGATACTTCGTGCATACAACTTTGCCAGTTTTCCAATCCTGCATCAGATTCTGAGATACAAGAGCTGTCGTATCTCCAACTGAGTGTTATGTCCGTAGTAGGATTAATATAGTCTTCCCGATTCATGGTCATCTTGTAAAGGCGATCTAAATCTTGAGCTCTGGATTCTTCCTGAATCGACTCACTGTATCTGTCTCCGTCTTAAGGGTCCAATGGTGCGATGACCCTAATATGATTTCCTTCGAAGATCATCTTCTTTGTCTTCAAGTTTATGATGGTGAGGTTATCCATAGCCCAGTCAATCCCCAATAGCGCAGGATAAGGCTGACTATCGTCCACAATCTCGATAAGCTCAAAATCTGCATGACTTTCTACTCCATCAATGTCAACAATAACGTTGGCTAACCTTCCAAAAGGTATGACTTTCTCTTGATTGGCAATTCTCAACTGGATAGGTGACCATAACAGCTTTGGTCTCCCTATCTGCTGCCATGTCTGTTTAGTTAAGACATTTACTTCAGATCCCAAATCAAGGATGATCTCATCCATTTCATAGTCTCCTGTCTGTGCACTAAGTCTCATTTCTCGGCGTGATTTTTTGCGTTTCTTGATCTGGTGAACTGCGCTATCGGTAATCTCTATATCGTTCTGTGGCTCATACTGGTTTAACAGTTTCTGCAATTCTGCGATAGCATCTGGGCTCTTCAGCAACTTCATACAGCTCCTTAGGAACTGCACAACAAAGGTGCCTATCTCTTCTGCGACGCTCATTTTGTCATAAGCAGTTGGCATATCTTCTATATGCGGTATTTCACTGCGCAGCGTGATTCTTTGCGATTTAGGTGTTGATTCTTTGAAGATATCTCGCGCTTGTTCAAATACTTCTCTATTTTTCCCCAGGTTGAAAGCAGGTGCTTTCCCATTGTCTTTTCTTATCCATATTGTTTCAAGAGGAGCTTTCTTAGTGTTAAAGTCTCTAGAAGTCAAAGCTTATGCTCCTCTATCTCTCCCTATCATAGCGCCACTTCACGTCACTACATTGATACTTGGATCTGCAGGTCTCTTCTCTGCAACGATCAACTGAATGTTTGGGTTCGGGGCATCTTGGCGCTTTCTTTTCTGCATTTTTGCTTCTAACACTGGGGAGTCTTCAATAACATGATCGAACGATTTACAGTAATTACACATGGTGCATGGGTTGGTACAGTCTCTAGATACATGGCCGGCCTGACCACAGTTATAATAGATTACTTGACCTCGGCCTCGTCCATGCGCTAGGCCGTTATTCCTCCCTCTCTCGCGGTATCCTCCGCGGCCTCTGTATGCTCCCTGATCATGTTGGACATTATCTTGTTTCTGCGGAGTCTCTTCTTGGACTCTATATACTCCTCCGTACATATGCTCGATATCTTTCTTTCTTTCCAACATGAGTTCATATGCGCGGCAATTGCACTCATCGTGCCCAACTGACTTACAAAAATTACAATATAGGTTTTTAGGTGTTCTTACATATTTCTGTATTAAGTAGCAATCCTCTGGCCGGTGTCCTCTAGTTCTGCAAATATCACACCATGGCCCTTGGTTCGGATTTAATGGGTTTGGTGCACCCATGTTAAGGAAATATTGGAATAAAGGACAATGATCCTTAGTGTGTCCTTCTCCCTTACAACCTGTACACTAGAATTTCTGTCTCTCTTGCTTTCCTTTCTTGATATCCTGTAGTTGTAGTGTCAGGGTAGCCAACTGGGTTTGAATCTGAGACATCCTAGTGCTAGTTTCTCCAATAGGTGAAGATTCCAACTTCATCGCAATCTCCAAGGCTTCTGCCTATGAAGCCACTTTCTGCTACATCAATGGCAGTCTGATATGGGGCAACAACATAGCTATAAACCATTCCTGGTGCTGTTGCGATGCTATGATGAAGCCTACTTGGTCCAACAGTGTTTTAAATTTATGATCAAAATCCCAAACTGTCTTATTAGGTTTATGTTTGATCTCTTTTAACTCTGTTATACACTGCGATTCTGACTTCGGCTTTTTAAATTCTGCTAAGAGTGCAGCCCTACTTTCTACCAGGGTTCTATTATGTCCCTACGAATATTTCATGAACCAATGCAAGGCTTTGTCTCTAAAGGTGGTGACGAGCTGTGCTTGCTTCACAGCATCATCTTGAACTTGCTTAACACTCCATACGGCTTCACATAGAAACCAATGTTGATCAGGGTCCTCTAGACCCGTTCCTTTGAATATCGGCAGCTTAATATCTTCAGTCATGCTTCTTCTAGGTGGTGGAGGGTTCTGCTCAATGTGTTGGGCGGAGAAAATAAAAATAGTATTGCGTGGAATGGGCTGACTGCTAGGGATATTCATGATAGGGGGTTATGTGCAATGGAAGGCGCGGTGTTCACAAGCGGTGGGTTCTACGGAGTAATAGGATAATAGGTGGAAGATAGAGGTGCGGTTTGGCTATCAGGTTCAGCTTGTGAATGAACGTCTACGTGGAGGCCATGTCCACTGGAATTTTTCTTAGGTGTTTATTTATATATTTTCCCACTTCTTAGATTATGTGTCTCTTCGTCAGACTCACTAAAAATGCTATTGACCATTACAGATTCAAAAATTTCACTGCATTCTAAAAAAATCTTTCTCAACTAAAAGCATTTTAATGTATAAACTGAGGTTGTTCAAATACTTACCTCTGAATCCTTTGAAGAACTCTCTTTCGACTGCGCTGTAGGACTTTAGCATGTCCACAGCGAACTGCGTCATGAAGCTCTGTAGTGTACTATCGACCCAGAAGTCGACTGCTCGCATGAATGGACTGTCTACTGCTTTGAGCCTCTCAATGAGCTCTGGTGTCCACTCAATCGGTACGTCTCATGGAGTACAGTTTCTTTGCTCTGCTAGCCTTGACAACCACTCGTGTAGCTCATTTCCAAAATATGCTCATAAAACTTCGTGAAAGTCTTTCCATAGGTACTTATTAAACCACTGGATGTCAGAGAGATGTGGGTGTATATTATCCTTTCTTGCGAAGTCTCTCTCTATCTTGTCACACCAAGCCCAGATTTCTTTCTTGTCTGGATGCCAAAAGTCAATACCTAGCAAAGCTTCTTCTTCGTCGCACATCACGACTTCAACTCATCATGGATTCTTAGCACGGCAACGGAACCATTTGTTGGCTTAAATAATTGTTCTATAGGTTTCCAATGTAGACCCAGGTTCTTCGTGGTTTCAAGGAACGAACAAAACCTCTTTTCACCGGCCCTTTAGGCAACAACCTGTGAACAGACTGAGGTCTCACCCAACGTGGAACTATGGGGGCGTTGCGGAATCAGGTTTCCACAGCGATGTGATGAGTTGTTTAAACAGATCTACTGCACAGTGCGCTGCGAACTGAAGATTGCGCGACGATAGCCTGCGTCGCAGTCCTCACTTCTACAAGCTAAAATACTTGCACAACCAGCGCATTCTAGTACTCCTCGAGCCAGGTAGAATTCACTCAATAGGACAGCGCAACCGACTTATACGCTTCCTCTTCAGACTTAACCGATATTGATGACTTAACTCAATACTTATTCATTCATCTACTGCCTTAGGATATTTAATCTTATGACTTATGTAATGGGACAAAATACACAACTCTGCACGCACCAGGTGATGTGCTTCAAGGGAGTCGTACGACGCAACTCTCCAACTTGACTGCTATCTAAGTGACTTATGCATTCGTTAACTCAGACATACTGCGCATTCAACATTCATCCATTCATGTAGTACTTAACATATTATTCCCTTTCCATTCTCCATGGCGAATACATATAAAAGCATTAACATATCTACTGATAAATGAGAACTCAAGCATTCATTTGTAAGCAAATAGACAAGTGTAAAAACACATAAACAATCACAGTGCACAAGATTTAATGTGGTTCACCGCCGGGATGGGAGCTACATCCACAGGAACTGTTGTTGTATTAGTCTTTGGGAACGGTACAACAGTTCCAGCTTGTGCACTCAGCTGCAGACTCTCTTCTCTCTCAATAGGCCTCTGTGCACACAGCTTGCAGAGCCTTTACAAAAATGTCTCTCAACAGAGATTTATTCAGTCAATAATGAAAACTATATCAATGAAGAGTAACCCTTTCCCTTACAAAATATGCCTTATTTATAAATCATGCCCGTATGTCATGTCTTTACAATCTGCAGGCCAAAACCCTAAGGTTTACAAAACTGTCACGGTTTTCAGCTAACTAGACTTGCTGGTTTCCTGTAGCAAAATTTCTTTTGTGGCCGCCCTCAGCGCATGCTCACGTCGCTATCAGCCTCCCTGTTGTGCGCACGCCAACAGGTCACTTTCACCGAGCCGTTCTTCCTCTAACGGTCTTATGCGACTAGTTCAGGTAGTGGTTCTTTACATGTGCGACCAGTCGCTTTTCTTTCACATTGCCCCTTACCTGTCGCCTGGAAATCATGGAGCATCTTTACCAAAAATAGACCGCCGATGGTCTAACTTGAATATGTGTCGCCTTCCGTCCAACACTCTGCTTTGTCGGATCTCCGTAGACTGGCTACATTGCAGCGTTGTTGTCCTCGCAACAGTGTACTTTGCATCTCTTCCGACGCTGCACTGCACTCCACGTCGCAGTATCCCAAAACTTACTTGTCCAAAAATACTTTAGCTGAACTTCGCTTAGCCCCGCAATTCCAAAATCTGACTTACTCAAAAAGGCCCCACTTGAGCCAGGCCCAACAGGGTTTCCGTAGCGATGTGATGAGTTGTTTAAACAAATCTACTGCACAATGCGCTGCGAGGCTCGCGCTATGGACTGAAGAATGCGCGACGATATCCTGCATCGCGGTCCTCACTTCTACAAGCTAAAATACTTGCACAACCAGCGCATTCCAGGACTGCGCGAGCCGGGTAGGATTCACTCAATAGAACAGTGCAACTGACTTATACGCTTCCTCTTCGGACTTAACCGATATTGATGACTTAAATCAATACTTATTCATTCATCTACTGCCTTAAGATATTTAATCTTATGACTTATGTAATGGGATGAAATACACAACTCTGCACGCACCCGGTGCTGTGCTTCAAGGGAGTCACACGGCGCGACTCTCCAACTGTATTGCTATCTAAGTGACTTATGCATTCGTTAACTCAAACATACTGCGCATTCAACATTCATCCATTCATGTAGTACTTAACATATTATTCCCTTTCCATTCTCCATGGCGAATACATATAAAAGCATTAACATATCAACTGATAAATGAGAACTCAAGCATTCATTTGTAAGCAAACAGACAAGTGTAAAAACACATAAACAATCACAATGCACAATATTTAACGTGGTTCACCCCCAGTATGGGAGCTACGTCCACGGGAACTATTGTTGTATTAGTATTTGGGAAGGGTACAACAGTTCCAGCCTGCAGACTCTCTTCTCTCTCAATAGGCCTCTGCGCACACAGCTTGCAGAGCCTTTACAAAAATGTCTCTCGACAGAGATCTATTCAGTCAATAATGAAAACTATATCAATGAAGAGTAACCCTTTCCCTTACAAAGTATGCCTTATTTATAGATCATGCCCGTAGGTCATGTCTTTACAATCTGCAGGCCAAAACCCTAAGGTTTATAAAACTGTCACGGTTTTCTGCTAACCGGACTTGTTGGTTTCCTATAGCGAATCTTCCATCGTGGCCTCCCTCAGCGCATGCTCACGTCGCTATCAGCCTCCCTGTTGCATGCATGCCAACAGGTCGCTTTCACCGAGTCGTTCTTCCTCTAACGGTCTTATGCAACTAGTTCAGGTAGTGGTTCCTTACATGTGCGACCAGTCGCTTTCCTTCCGCATTGCTCCTTACCCGTCGCCTGGCAATCATGGAGCATATTTACCAAAAATAGACCACCAATGGTCCAACCAGAATATGTGTCGCCTTCCGTCCAACACTCTGCTTTGCCGGATCTTTATAGACTAGCCACATTGCAGCGCTGTTCTCCTCGCAGCACTGTACTTCACAGCTCTTCCAATGCTGCGCTGCGCTCCACGTCGCAGCATCCCAAAACTTACTTGTCCAAAAAGCCTTTAACTGAACTGCGATTAGCCCTGCAATTCCAAAATCTGACTTACTCAAAAATGCCCCACTTGGGCCAGGCCCAACACTCTTGATGGTCATGGAGATATTTAACAAATAAACTCTAGGGGATGAGATTCCCATTAGTTTTTTATGCCACTCCCACCATTTCCATCACAAAGAAGAAAAATAAACCAATCACACAGAGTACACAATAACTTTTACCCTAGAAACCCAATTGGGAAAACCAACATTAATGGAGCTTTGTTGATCATCATGAAAAAGAAGAATATAAATGATTATAAGCATATATTTCACAAATAGAGAAACCCGATGCCTTGGGAGTGTGTTAGATCTCAAGGTCAAACTCACACTCTGCAACAACTGCAACTACTACTATGTAGGAAGTGCACCCCTACTCACACGTGTATCCCAATTGTCTACTTGAGAAAAGTGAACCCTCTTTTGTGCTCTGAAATCTCTGATGGAATGTGCCCCCTCTCACTCACTGAGGGAAGTGTGCCCCTACTTCTTCTTCCCTCACAACTGAAATAGTGTGCCTCTGCTTATCTCTTCCCTCACAACTAAAGAAGTGGGCCCTCTCTTTGTTCTCTCTCTGACTGCTCAAGAATTCTCTCCCTCTTAATCAATATCTGAATGAGGAAATCTGTCACCTACCCAAATTTTGAGAAATATTATTTTATTTGCAAAATACTTTATGTTAAATTATAATTACAAAGTTTTTTAATTATGACCAAGTTTGGTCAAGGATGATTGTAATTATTGATTATTATTATTTAATAAATTAAAATAGGAGACAAACACCCAAGGGAATTGTTAAATGAGTGTTCACTGACCCACTAGAAGGAATGGAAGCTGTTAGAAGGTATGGGACAGATGGCACCATTTGCACTCCACCACTAGTTGTTGGTTATGGGACAACTACCCCTAAATTTGTGGCATTATCCCCCAGGTGGGTGGAAGAGAGCAGGCAGCTCATTAATGACCAATTAACCACTAAAAGGCCTACGCAACCTAGATAAGGCAATTCGAATTGGGCAGGCAGCCTACAATATTTTCTGCAGAAATATTCCTCAAGTGCATCAGGTGATCACTGAGAGATTCGAATAGGGAGGCTATGTGAGAGTGCAACTGTGAGTCTACTAGTTATTATGAGAAGGAAAACCAGAGGTGCTGGTGAAGGTCTCTTTGACTGCTGAGTCTTATGACTGGATAATCTATATTCTACTACAAGTTAATATACTAAGGCTTCTACAAAATCTTCCTCCTGGTGGTTCAATGAACAGGGTCGGGGGTCCTAAGGCAAGTAACTTGGTTGTCTTCAGGAATAGGTTGGGTGGAACAGGTTCCTTGGGCTGTTTGTTTCTCCTACAGTCAACCAGGTTCTACTGTTCTTACTTTTGTTTACAGTTAAATGCTTCTGAATGGTAGAATTATTAATTACAGTCATACAGAAGAAACTATTCTATTTTCTGATTTAAAGATGATTTGTTTTAAGAATGATTAAGTATTTTAAATGAATGAATAAATTATTTTCTGTATTTTTCCCATACTGTTATTTGTATAGTACTCTAGTACAGAAAAGAAAAATTAATAGAGATGAGTGATAGGCAGAATGCCATTGAATGAAAAGATGAATACAGTAGTGTTCTTGTTAAATTTTGTCATTTCAATCATATGTTTAAAACGCAGGAAATATTAAAGTATAGTATAAACAGATGCATAGCATTCATCTATTTCTTAAATAAAAGAAAAAAACACATTTTGTTTCTGCACAGATCCATACTTTTCATTTCATCTCCATCTATTTTAGATAAGTTCAATATGTATTTCAATGTTATAGATTTCATGTTGTCAAGCACTTCATACTCTAAGAATTATATAACAGCTACAAAACTATTCTCTATAACAGAGTGTTATTTACAGCTAATAAGTAAAACACTTATTAATGTTTTCATCACTATTTGTCACATTTAGATTAATATAGATTTCAATCTCAGATACAAGTACTATCATTGTAAAAATCAAAACCCTAAGTTATCACAAAACCTAGAATCTGAATGTTTATTTAGTACATAGTTTATAAACTTCTCATCAAGCCATTCATGGCCAACATTAGACATTTATTTCTGAGGTTATAACAGTTATGAATTTCCAAACCCTAACTAACATTTTATATAACCATACCATCTTTTAAACATATCGAGACTACTAACAAGACATTAAGCATCACTTAGCAGAAAGCACGATTCAGTATCAATGTCTAACAATAGCTCACAACCCTAGCAAGAAAACATACACAGTGTCGAAACATTCACATGTACGAGTTAAGGTCCAGATCGTGGGTTCAACTTCTATGTACAAGCAAGGTTGCCAACGAAAACTACAGGTAGGGTTTCATTCTTTGAAACAAAATAGAACCCTGTGGCAATAGCCATTTCGAAAACGTATAAACAGACCGAACTTTATCTCATCACGATTCCAAAACATAATTATCAACAATGAAAACGAAGTACAGAAAACAACTATCTACAGTTATGCAAACCATAACTCTCGGCCAAAGACAACTATCGTTGTTCGGCATCACAACAATAGTTATACAATTGTTTTCTCAACCATTATTTTAAACAAAATATTTCATTTCAAACGAGCCATTGTTTTACAGAAAAAGGTGAACCTTTGGCTCTTGATTCACAATCAAAACTATAAATAAAACATTAACAGAGTTTACATTTCGGAGTTTTCACGATTCCAACATTACATAGGGTCTATCCCTTATCAACCAGAGAACACTAAAACGAATTCAAGTTTCCACAAAACTATACAGGGTTTTAACCTTAACCAACAGTAGTACAACATGAGTTCGAAGTTCTTTTCAAACGACGCAGCCAAGCATCACAGAGCCGAATAGCAACTTAAACAATAGAGGGTTACCCTCTCAACAACAATTATCAAATTAAAAACATTAGAACTTAACACTCGGCCATTACTCCAACAGGGTTGGGTATTTCCAACTCTCGGCACACAGTAATCACCAACAAAACCATGCCAAAGGCACCTACGAGGTTTCAAGAACCACCGGGGCTTACCAGGAAGTGGATGCATTATCTCCATTCCAAATCTTTTGCTTAGCAACCTCCTACGAAGTGGGTACCTGCCAAAACACAGTTTGAAGGGTTAAAATAAGAAAACACAAATATAAAAATAAGGCATCACAGAATTGCATTCACTATCATAAAACACTTACCCTTAGAAACGAAGCTCCTAAACATTGACACACTACATCAACAAAACGACGAAGCATGATGGCATTTGATAGCAACCACGAGCTAAACACAGAAGACCATTTCACAAACTAGAGGATCGAACCCCAGTTCGAAGTACATTCAATACACTGACAGAATAATCCCCATCACTACAATGGCGTATCGTGGCTATAATGCAAAGAGCATAAGCCTGTAACTTTTAAAACTATCTCTCATGGGTTCAAGGTTCGAAACTGAGGAAGGAGTCCTCCTCACAGAACCCCACTAAACCCTACATTGCAGCAAACGGTCGGTTCGTCCACCTTACCACTAAACGCAACAATGAATGCCAGAAAACCAAATTCCATTACTTACCAACACGAGAATAGGGTTTCGTTCTCAGCCCTAGATCTTATGATGATCAATGGTGGATCAGCTGCCAGTCAAGGCACGTTGATAATCGAGCAACTATTGCAATCAATATTGCATTGATTACTTCATCTACCAAGTTGCCAAGTCAGTAGACCGAGAGCTAGTGCATGGCACAGCTCAGCCTTTTAATGTGCTTATTACAAACTTAATCACGTGGAGATCATCCAACAAAGCTTCCACCTCACCGAACAGCTGAGCAACGTTAATGCTAGGGTTTGTCTTTACCAGTTCAAAAGCATGCTAAGTACGAGCTTTAAAACCCTGTCACATTCGTAATGATTGCTTTGTTAGTTACATAGTATACATATCATATAGTTAAACCCAGCGATCAAATCCCTGTCAATAGCGGATAATGTTTCTCCAAGTTTCAAGGTCAATTAAGTGATGTATTGATATAGGTTATTACTGTCTAAGAACTACATGAACAAACTGTTAATAGTTGTGCATAACCTGTACTTGCATGGATTATGGGGTAGCAATGTGAACCTAGTGAGATCTTAGGGAGTAGCATGATTATAGAGGTGTTATTCCACGGGTTTACAAATCATGATATAATTAGATTACCTGATGTGCTGGTGCTTCAAATTTTTCCTGGACAGTCTCTTTACCAAGTCAAAGAAATTTTACACAGATTTACTTTATAGTTGTAAGGCTGATGGAGTAGCATTGGATTTGTGTATCGATTCCTCTATCAATAATATAACATTAATGGTTGCGATCATGTATATATATTTACATGGGTTCTGCAGGGAAGCATTTGCCTTGCGAACTTTACTGAGATAGCGTGATCACCGTGGTGAGAACGCCTGTGGATAATAAGACAATGAATAACAACCCTGTGGGGATTGATCCCGGATTTTGAGGTCTTCGCCGTTTTCCTCCTTTGAGCGGTGTTTTAAAATTATAGATAAGTGAATATGGAAAACTGTGAGTTTCCAAATAAATCCTTGTATATGTGCAGCAATGGGGTGTTAACCCTCAACTATTTTTGTTGTCTCTTCTTTGATATCTCGCGATCTCTGCCATCGAACTATACCATCATTAAAAGTTTATACTTCCAGATCGTGTCTGTGTCCCTGATAACGTTTGTTGTTGTTAACACTCTGTCTCTTCTATCCTACGCGAGATCCTCTTGTTTTGTAAAGTTCAGTTAACTCGGAATAATTTTACACGGTTAGTTTGAATGATGTTAAACTTCCACATAGCCGCATCGATGTTGTGATTGAATTTACTTCCTAGCAAGTTAATCGCTCCATTCCGTCATCTGTCGACTATATCGAGAGATATACAACCAGTTTCCTTACTTGATAAAATCTAGTTTCATGAACCTCGCCTGCTTTTGCTGTCCTCTTCTTGTCTTACCGCTCGGAAAGACGGTCAGTCTTTCTACATGAAAATTCATTTTATGCTTTTTCCTTTTTCCTGTGTTTGACTGTATGTTTTCAATTGTTATTCGCTCGCGTGTTTTCCTTGAAATCTAATGGATGCTTTTCGAAAGGCTCAAAAATTAAGTGAATTGTATTCTGTTAGGCTTTACGTTTTAATGGCATAATGATTTACAAGGGGTATATATATATATAGTATATATATATATCTTCGCACAAGGGGTATTTATATTCGCATTTGAATTTAGTCTGAACGTTTGTTAAAAATAGTGTAGTATAATTTAAAGGGTTTTTGTGGTTCATGAAAATATATATATTTTGAAATTACAAATTAAAGAGTATTCATATATTGGATTTATATATATGATTGGATTGTGATTAATTGGGTAATACCTTTGATTAAGACATAATATGAGGAGACTCATATTTATATATGTTTAAAAAGGAAAGAGTTGATGCTTCATTATGTATTATTTACTTTAATAATATATATTTAAGAAAGAACGATCCTATTTTTAAAAACAATATATAAGAGCTTTATATATTAATGATTTTAGGTATTATCATTGTTTTAAAAGAAAGAAAGGGAATGAAATGGAAGTGATCATTCTAGATCTCATTGAAATATAGATTAACATCCTTATAATTAAACATGGTTGAAGTATTTTATTCATCTATTACATGCCAATGAAATGAAAGGACAGAAGAAATGAAATTCCACATCTTAAATTATTTAGGAAATTACATACATCATTGTATATAGAAATGCATTACATATAGATGTTGAAGAAAAAGGCCCTTAAAAGTTATATTAAATTATGAATGTATGGTTAGAAAGGTTAAAAAAAATAAAAAGGCATGGTTCATATATTATTTATTGGTATGTATTGAGAAAGAAAGTGGCATTGTCCAACTTATGGGGAGGTAGATCACATGATTTTCTTAGGCTTAGATATTTGAGTATTCATTGTGTTATATGATTAATATGGCCAAATCAAGATAAAGGTGAAAGACTTAGCCTAGAAGTACAATAGATAATTATGTTTTCCAGTTACATGCTTTAAGAAGGGAAAAGATAAAAGTTTAAGATATAGTTATCCCTTTCTCTCTAAATGTTTTAAGAAAGGAAAGAAAGCGGTTTTTCTATGTTTATACCAATGGGATTCCAATTACCTAATTCATGTAGGGTAAAGCAAAATTATATTGAATTAGGGTGAGGCATGTTTATATGAAGGAACCATCCATAGACATACTCATTTATGGTGTTAGTACATATTTGATCATTAATAATTATTATGCATGAAAGGATTACTTATTATGCAAGAAGTTGATATATCTTATAGGAGTTAAGGAGGATTCTTATTATGTAAAGTACAAGTGTTATGAGGGGAGTTATCTCCCGATTGATATAGAAGCAATGATTATATAAAAGAATGTTATCATATTACTATGTTCGTTTCGATAAACAAGTAAATAGGATTCTATGGATGTAAGTGAAATTATTAGGATGTAAATAAAGGAGACGTCCAACAAACTTACTAGTATCGAAGTTGTTTTGCTCACTTACAAGGAGATCAAGACTTGGGTTATCAGTGTTGGAGTTAATTTACTTAAATATGTGTTCACAACGATGTGGAGACCCTTAAGAAAAAAAAATTTAGGGTGTATTTTGAGGGACAATACACTAATGCATAGATGAATATATGTCCACTCTTAAACAATACTGCATACCCATCATCTTCTAGGGCTGGAAAAAAGAGCTTTTTTTCTTTCAACCCTGGAACAAAGAGCACCTCTAACACCTCCAAAAATTCCCCAAACTCAGTTTGGAACCTAACACGTCCAACTCGTCTCACCGCATGTACTATGTCCACTTCAGTCTCTACATGACAATCTGGACCTGTCTCCGAAAAGCCTAGGAATACATCTTGTATTCCTGTCATGTGATGAGAAGACCCATTGTCAATTATCCACATCCTAGCACCCTCAACCTCAATTCCATTACTACCATGACTCGAAATAAGGGAGACAAGTGAGAATTTTTTTCTCAAAATTTTCAATGAATTCATGCACCTCAGCAAAAGCTACCACTTGTCCCTCCTCCTTCTTACCCTTCTTTTTATTTGGACATGGACTTGCATAATGGCCAAATTGATTACATGCATAGCACCTGACCTTACTCATGCCCTTCTCCTTCGAAGTAGCTCCACCTCTGGATCCCTTCTTCCCTTTGCCCTTGATTTTGCTTGCAAGAGCAATGTTCTCATCATCACCATGTCGATGGCCTGACTGACTGGATCCCACTCTCATCTCCTCCTAAGTGAAATCATCCCACAATATATCCCAATTGGGAATATTCTCTCTGGAAACAATGCAATGGAAAAAAGTGTCCCATGGTTTAGAAAATACTTTCAAGGGTGACCGCACCATCTATGCATCTGCAATCTTTTCTCGAACAGTAGCAAGTTCATCTCGAACTTATGTAACTCTAGTGAGATAAGCTATAACAAACTCATCTTTGGACATCTTTATACTATGAATATTCTCTCGTAGCACCATCTTTCTATTCTTGTTGCCACTCTAGAAAATTTTAGACAATGATACCCACATCTCATAGGAATGTGTCTTTCCGGTCACATGTGGAATCGTGTGATCCTTCACAACATCTAGAATGATTCTCTTCTCCTTTATCTTTCTCTTGTTATAAGTGACAAATATGTTGGATCTTTAAGAAGAGTAATAGGATATTTGACAATGTCCCATAGCTCATGCTCTTCCAACAACAGAGTAATTCGATCCTTCCATGTGCTAAAGTTGGTTGCCCCCTCCAACCAATTTTCAAATCTCAGACTTGTCTCTATGTCACTGTAAATATGATAGCCTATTATTCAAACCCTCCTAAATCAAATAACCTATAGATCATTGTGCAAAGTTCCTTGGTTTCTTTCAAAGACAACGCTCTAATACCAAGTTAAATTTTATTTAGAGCTTATAATCTGATTACTACCTCCAATAAAAGAACCCAAATCAATGCACATAATTAAATTCTTAGATCTTATTTTATGAACAACAATACATCTCTTTAACTGGTAAAACATGCAATGGAACAAAAAACCAATCACACAAATTATATTGATTTTGGTAAGGTTGTTCCTTTAAAATTAATTGTGCTAGACAATGGTAAAATTTCATTGTTATATAATTATTGCATTAATTCCAAAACTCAACTTTATATTGAATAGATGGAGTTGAATTTCTATGACAATCACAACCAAAATTGCTTCATACCACTTGTCAAATTATAAAACATTGAACTAAGAGTCAACAATAACTAATACATAATCTTGAATTTAACCCTAGTTAGATAGATTGGGATTATTTCAATAGTAGGGCATTAAATATGCTATATTCTTAGATATATTGAGACTATTTCATAAGGCATCACATAGATTCAATAGTAACTCAATAATTTAGAATAGATAATCTCAAATTTAACTTATGTTAGATAGGTTGAAATTATTGCATCAATAAGGAATCACATTAAATTTTCATTTCTACCATTTTCCCTTCCTCTCACCTTTGATTGTCACCATTTCCCTACGACTTGGAACCCTAAAACCTTTTAGACTTATTGCTTTTGTAATATCCCTAATATGAAAAATTGTTCAATTTTGGCCAATTTCGAACCTTGGACTACTGAAACCCCAAACTATCCCAAATGCTCCAAAATGATTTCGAATTTTGTCTAGAAGGACTTGAGGGGTATTAGGACATACTAAATCATCTATTAGACACTCAAATACTCATTAAATACATTCATGGCTTGCATTTCTTAAGAAGGAATGAAGGGGAAAAACACTAGTGAATTCGATGTTAAAACCCCACTAGTCTATGACCTTTTTGGATTCCCAAAAACTATACGACCTTCCCTAATTTCTGAATAGAGACTTGGATTTGATAAAGGACCTCAAGGGAAACCATAATGCATCATTTATCAGGTTCTATAATCTGCTATCACTCCCGTAAACCAGAATGTTGTGAGACATATAAATTGCTTGGAAAAGTTAACAATGGACATGGAATTTGTGTCACAAACTTTAACCAAAGGACCAAGGGACCTGCACATAGTATTTTGGTCATAACAATTACATCATAGGCTGCTTGAAGCATCATAAAAAAACTCATATAAATTCTAATACAAAATAGATATGAAACTACTCCAAAAAGTCCATATGAAAGTAGAGAGGAAACTAGCTCGAATTAGTGGTTTACTTGAGATGTTTACATGAAAGACGTAGTATTTCAAGATATGGATCAAAATTGTAGCTCAATATAGTGACATACATCATTTCTCATAACAATGGAGTCACAAAATCATCCTCCACAAATTTTATACAACTATGAGTGTGCCATCAACAATACAACATGGACATTGAGAGAAGATTGTGAGAAGAGATAGTGGAAAAACACATAAGAGACGAACTCGAACTGTAAAGGGACTTGAAAATGAAATAAACCACCTTCATTAAGCTTTGATAAGAGGTATGAATGGCCTCTCCTCCAACCAACTTGGACAGGTCTTATCGGACAATCCACTCAAGCGGACGCGAGTCGGATCTCCCTAGTTCAAGTGAATCTAGAACAAATAGGACATAATACAAGACTCATTTCCTAGATCTAGTTACAGATCGAGTACTTAGATATCATACCTTTCAGATCGCAGATCATGTATCCTTGATGTTGTTCCAAGCTTTATGGTCTTCAGATCTTAGCTGCAAAACCTGTCAAGGCAATATGGAAACAATACAAGCAGTACAATATATCTAAACAACAACTGATCTAAGTAAATGGTTAAGGAAGTAAACTACAAATAATAATCAATGCGATAACATTTGTGGAAAGATTTTGTATTACTGTATTAAAAGTGGGAATACATAGAAAGTAGAAGAACACAACCAAAGCCTTAATGTCGCATCCTCCATCCAACATGTCCAAGCCAAACCTCCAAGATGGTACAAGCTTCCCAAGATGATAAGGGATCACCAATGTGGATTCTACCAGCATAAGGATACTATAGACCTTCCCCCCCTTGGAGTGGAGAGGAGCTTCACTTATATAGGGATAAAGAGATAGGGTAAGTTGAGGCTTAGGGGGAGATGGTTAAGGGATCCTCCCATTAGGTTAGGAACCGAAATGCCACCTCAACTAGAGTCTAGGGATAGGTCTCCACCTCAACAAACTTCTAGAAAGACCTCGAGACTCCCCAAAATAGCCTTTAACCAACCACGTCGCACCCTGGTAGAGGACACAGAGCGACAGAGGGGGTCTGTCGCACTCTGTAGGAAGACAAAAAGCGACAATGTCTCACCCTAGCTGACCAAGAACTATGACAGAGGGGGTCTGTCTCACCCTGTAGGAAGACAAAGTGCGACAGCCTACTCAAAGAGGTCAACTAGGCAGGGAAATCTCTTAGTTGGATGTGTTTTAGCCCAGAATGAGTTTAGGGGTCATAGCAAAGAGTTTACACAATGGTCAAGATGACGACATTATCACAACGGTCATGATGACGACACCTGGTCATAATGACGACACTTGCAACGGTCATGGTGATGACACTAGGTCATGATGATGACACTTGCAACACTTGCGACACTTGCACAAGGGTGACGACATTTTGGTGTAACAGAATGCCCCCCAAAGCATGAAGCTGACGTAATGAGACAAGTGAAATGCTTTGTAGTAAGAAAAATAGCAAGGACTTGCTGGTTGGAAGGAGCTGTTGCAGAAATGACCTGAGATCCACAAGTCTCATAAAACATGGTTGTCATCCAATACACTGCAGATCCATTATAGTAAAGACCGACCTAACACAATCATGGCTACTAGACACAATTGTAGATCCATGATGAGATGATAACACAACCACGACCAATACAAAGTGGATTCGTGTAATATAACTCAAACAAGCTCCATCGCAACCTGGGTACAATATGACTTCCCCAGGGTCTTCAAGTCGAACCCACAATGATACGAATCTATCCATGTGACTACAATGTTTTGGAGTCGAACATGGTAGAAACCACTTGATTACCGGTCATTAATGTATACCGTTAATAAGCGCAAGGGAAATCACCATTGATGTCAATGATTCCCAAAGTATCATAGTACATATCACCAAGCGTGAAAAAATGAGTTGAATTCGAACGCATGATGAAATCTCTCGATCAAGAGTCAATGATGTGAACTCATGTCGGGAGCGAGGTAACCTGCCATTGAGGCATGCAAGTCCAAGGTACTAGATTGGTTTCTAGATTCAATCCTAGGACGATGTGTTGAAGTCGACAAGGATGAATCCGTCGAAGGAGGGCCATGATGATTCCCCCATCAATGACACGAAACTCGATGACAGATATTTGGAGTAGATTGGATGGTACAGTAATGTGCAAGACTGACTCAAGGTAGAATGACATGATCGAAGGTGTATTGACTGCAAATGATGAGTAACAAATGTCTCTTAAACATGGGCATGGCATGACTTGGCAGTATTGACATGACGAGAACGACACCAACCCCCAATGCAATGGAAGCATTCTTTGTGCGACCCAAAGGAGTGACAAGACTCGCGAAATTGATAGGCTCAGAGACAAACGGATTCCCCAAGTACTGAATGCAAATGCAAACTAGTGCCATGTTCAAGAGTGACTACGTACTGCCGTAATTAAGATGTAACACAAAATCTTCCCTTTTTCTCCATCATGATTGATGGGTACCTCATGTGTTTTTTACGAGCTTGATGAGGGTAACCAGATGCTCGGTATAGATCATCTCATAGATGAGTCCAATTCCACATGTTTTGCGAACCTGGAAAAGGAGGGGTTCATCCCATAACGGGCCCTTCAGTGTTGAGTTTTAACGAGTCCAAAGAAGGAAAAATCGGTCATCATTTCATGTTTAGAGAGTCTCAAAAGAACTAAAGAAGACTCCAGGAGGTTCTTTTTCGTAAAGTTAGTCCCTCTGCTCGAAAAAGGATAAAACAACGCAAGAGAGATCTCTTCCAATCATGATCGATTGAAGTGCTCATTTTCTGTAAAAAGTGCCCCCTGGTCCGAAAAAGGAATAAACTACCACCAGACAGACGATCATTCAAATACTTTTACAAGCGTGGACACATCAAGTTCGCTTGACAATCTTTTCCTATTTAGGGAGTCTAAAAGGAGCTTAAAGAGGACTTAATGGACAACTTTGTCATGGTTGATGACCGAATACGACAAAGGAAAAAGTAAAGTCGGCACAGTTCCTTTTTCTTAAATAGTCTAGCGAGGCCGGATAAAGTGATAAACCTATACTCGGTAGACACACCTTTTTACTCAAATTTTTAACGAGCACGACAATGGTATCAAAAGCACTCGGAATCTTTTTCATGTTTGAACCAGAGCATGAAAAAGTAAAAACTAAGCTCAAACCACTTTTCATGTTTCAACCAGAGCACGAAAAAAGTGAAAAGTAAGCTCAACACCATCTTATTATTTTTAACGAGCTTGTGACAGAAAATGAACTATGCTCAGGATTATTTTCATGGTTTAGTGAGCTCGAAACTCAAAAGAAAGTATGCTCGGAAATATTCCCATTGGCCGAAGTTTTTCCATCATGAAATCCAGAGGTTGGTATATGGCCCCAGCATGATTGCTAGAAGTAAGTGACTTAACTCCATAGAAAGGGAACTAGGCCCCCAGCATGATCGCTAGAAGTAAGTGACTTCAACATAACGTACCGATGTTGAAGAGATTCCCCCAAGCTTCATTTCATTCGCCTAAGCTACCCCTAGGCGGATGAAAAGAAGGTTCAGGTACTAAGTCAATGGAAAAGGATCTGTTTCATTTTTTAACGAGCTTGACACGAGAATAGAACTCTGCTCATATGAACTATTTCATTTTTTAGCGAGCTTGACACAGAAAGGGAACCAAGCTCATTAGGTATTGTTTCATTTTTTAACGAGCTTGACACAGGAAAAGAACTATGCTCGTGAATGGTTTCATTTTTACACAAGCTTGAAACCAAAGGGAAACTATGCTTGGAAGGACCTGTTTCATTTTTTAATGAGCTTAAAACAGAAAGGAAACTATGCTCAGAAACGGTTTCATTTTTACACAAGCTTGAAACCAAAGGTAAACTGTGCTTGGGGATGTTTCATTTTTACACAAGCTTGAAACCAAAGGTAAACCATGCTTGGGACTGGTTTCATTTTTACACAAGCTTGAAACCAAAAGGGAAACTTTGCTTGGGAATGGTTTCATTTTTACACGAGCTTGAAACCAAAAAGGAAACTTTGCTTGGAAATTACCCAACATGATGACCACAGGTTGGTAGAGTGCCCCCTAGCATAATAAGCTAAGGGAACTACTCCAACATGATGCCCAGAGGCTGGAGACCTGCCCCCCATCACGAGGGGGAAGAAACCACTAAAACATGTGGAACATTTAGGGAAGTTTGATGACTAGGAGTCATGTGATGAGTGGGTGTCACGTAGGAAAACTGATCAATGGTCACAATCCTCCCATCATAGGGAAAATACATCACTCGAAAGAGTGTGGACACTACGACTCTCATAGCATAGACATAATCATGTCCAAGGAGTAGATTGAAATCTAAGGGACCTTGGACAACCATGACATCAATATAAACAGTTTTACCTCACAAAGTGATAGGTAACTGAGGAAGGATCCCTAAAGGTCCAGTAGGCCTTCTATTGAAAGCCACTATCTGGTCAGTGACTGGCACAATCCAAGGAGAACCTATAGCTTGCCAAGTAGTTGAGGATAAAATACTAACAGAAGCTCCCTCATCCACTATAGTGCGAAAGATTTCCTTATTGGAAATTCCTACCGATATCTGGAAAGGAACACTTGAAGGAAGACGAGATTCTGCTAGACCATTCCAATCAAATGAAATGACCTCAGTACTTGGAGGGGGTCCTGTGGAAATGTACATGGTTTCCCCTCGCCCAGAACAATCTGAACTGACCAGAAAAACATCAGCAGTTTCTATTTCACTCTCAACTGGAAGACTAGAATGAGACAAAGATCGTGTCATGGTGACTGCTTCAGTCTGGACATTCTCCAATGAAAGAGTGGGATCAAGTGAAGTTGATATCGACTCGACCACTTCAAATTCACTCTTTGAAGAAGGAGTAGGATCGACCAAGGATGGAGCTGGATCGACCGCTTCATCAACTAATTGGGAGTCAAGGGAAAACTTACGATATCCAGTTGGAAGGTGGTTCTAAGATACAATAATCTCTTCCAACAATTGTGAAGATTCATCCATGCATGGACAAAGGTAAGTACGATGCATGCCCTTGCATAACTAGCAAGGGTTTACAGCTCTACCCTTCTGACCCTTAATTACAACGTCACTAGTCGATGGGGTATCATCAGTATGATGTCCAGAGACTAATGACATGGGTTGTTCGGAACGCGACCATATTTCTAAGACCTTGGAGATACCAGGGCATCTCTTAAGAAAATGGGACCCTTTGCAAAGTTTGCAATGGAATTTCGGTTTATGCAAATTCAAAACAGATGTATCGATGTTCCTAGCATGATGATCAGTGGCTAGTGAGTCCCCAACATGATGGTCAGAGGCTAGGATTGTGACCTTCTTCCTAGTGTTCTTCTTCTTAGTTTTCCCTTTCTTCTTCTTCTCACTCGCCTTCTTACTAACATCAGAGTTTTCAGTGGGAGAAGAGGAAGAGAGGGAAGCCGATTCAATTTTCGAGGAAGAAGGAGAAGGGTCATCACGAGATTGAGGCTCATGTGATGAAGGACCTAGGTCCGACACAATTGGTGCACTTGGTGTAATTGGATTGGAGAATAACCATACTGGTAATCCTGTCGTCAATCCAGGAAGACTCAACGTATCCATAAAGGGAGGACCAATAGTTCCACAAGGGGGAATAAAAAATGGCACACCCTGGAAAGGGGTGCCTTGGTTGGTAGTCCCGGAAGAATCTTCCATATTTGAATTCCCTAAGAGTCTCTAAAGTACCACACAACTCAAACAATACTCAAGTCTAAAAGCAACAAGCAAATTGTGTGAATAGGAATGGATGAAAAGTCAGGATCCTCACAGGATTATCAAGGCTTCGCAACTCGCTATATACCGCAGGGTAGAACAGTAAAACGCGACAAGGAGGATTAGGACCGTACCCTTTCCTGAATACCCGACTACCTGGATGGTATGTGCGTAGTAATCTCCCCGAGTGTTGTTCTCGGTGTATTGCAATGCCAAGACGGCCAAATGGTTAACTCAGTTGGTTTCAGGAATCCTAATGGTGTCTCCCGATATACTCAAGGTACGTGGGAGCTCAAATCCGTAGTGGTGATGTCTAATGCACAACCGTACAGCACGAGACCTTCCTATATACTATCGAGTACGTGAAACACCTTTTGATATACGCCAAGTACGTGAAGTACTTGGTGGGTATGTGAAAGAGCTTCTATATACCTGGTTGGTATGTGAAAGAGCTTCGATATATCGGTTGGTACGTGAAAGACTACAATACCCCCGGAATACAGTGCTGGAAAGTAACGACAGCTGCCATGTTTTACAATGCCGGAACATGTCTGTAACTTACACACAATTACTAAATGATTTTAACCTAAGCTAGTGTTAATTTTATCTTGTATGGTTAGGTGGATGCATGAGGTGAGTACATAAACGTAAACATAATGCAGTCTTCAACTACATGAAAAATGCACTCTTTTCTTTACTTTTCGATGAAAACTACTTAAGGTAAGGAGAGATTTTTCTTTCTTTCAAACCAAAAAGTACTCAAATAGCAACGAAAAGAAGAATTCTTTCCTGGAGTGCAATAACTCTAACTTTCCGCAATAATAAGCTAAAAAGCGCAAAGAAAATGAAAGATGCGACGAATTTTAACAATGCATAAGATAAAAATAATGAAGCACTTTCAATTTTCACATGTATGTATAAAAAATGGAGCTTGATAACTAAATGCTTTTCATATCTATATACAGAAAGCGAGAGAATATCTACAACACTACTCATTCAGAAATCCCGAAAGAAAAGAACGAAAGGCACCCAAACAACTCAAAAGTACTCAAGAAAAGCTCAAAATCTACCAAATGAAAACAAAACTCAATGATCAAGCAGGAGAAGGGTTTGGAGATCGGATGTAATGATCTGAACACATCCAACAAAATCTGGTGGGGTGATCAAGGGTGGAAAGATCAAACCAACCGGTGGGGGATCGAAATTGCCCGCCACAACCAAGCCAAACACTTGACTGACTAAGCACCCAAAATCAACCAAAACACATCCAAAAAGGACTATGTTGGATCTAGGGGGTGTGTGACCACAATACATAGCCTATAGGCCTCAAGCAATCAGACCAAAAACCTAAAAAAGGGAAAACCTTGTTGATCCCTAAGTTTTAAGAGATCGTCTCACCCTATACACAAGCAAGGTGCGACAGAGGGGGTCTGTCGCAGGTTGTACACAGGAAAGGTGCAACACCGTCGCAGTTTGGCTTCAGGCAAAGTGAGACAGCCAGACAGTGGCACAGGGAAGACTCAACCCAGGTGCGCCAGTCGATTTTTTAGTAGTAAAAGTGTGAGATCTCTCAAGGTAGAAGAGTAGGAGGCCTAATGATGATCCCAAAGAGAATCAAGGACACATAAGAAACTCTTTAATGACATAGATATGATGGTAAAGAGGCTCAAAAGAATAGAAATGGCTCAGACAAAAGAGATGAAATCAATTCTATTGTTCGGTATCCCCAGTATGGTCGCCAAATTTGTTATCGGACAATCCACTCGAGCAGACGCGAGCCGAATATCCCTAGTTCAAGTGAATCTAAAACAAATAAGACAGAATACAAGACTCATTTCCTAGATCTAGTTACAGATCGAGTACTTGGATATCATACCTTTCAGATCGCGGATCCTTTCTCCTTGATGTTGTTCCAAGCTTTATGGTCTTCAGATCTCAGCTGCAAAACTTGTCAAGACAATATGGAAACAATACAAGCAATACAATATATCTAAACAATAACTAATCTAAGTAAACGGTTAAGGAAGTAAACTACAAATAATAATCAATGCGATAACATTTGTGGAAAGAGTTTGTATTACTGTATTAAAAGTGGGAATACATAGAAAGGAGAAGAACACAACCAAATCCTTAACGTCGCATCCTCCATCCAACATGTCCAAGCCAAGTCTCCAAGATGGTACAAGCTTCCCAAGATGATAAGGGATCACCAATGTGGATTCTACCAGCATAAGGATAATATAGACCTTCCTGCCCTTGGAGTGGAGAGGAGCTTCACTTATATAGGGATAAAGAGATAGGGTAGGTTGAGGATTAGGGGGAGATGGTTAAGGGATCCTCCCATTAGGTTAGGAACCGAAATTCCACCTCACCTAGAGTCTAGGGATAGGTCTACACCTCAACAAACTTCTAGAAAGACCTCGAGATGCCCCAAAATAGCCTTTAACCAACCTCGTCGCACCCTGGTAGAGGACACATAGAGACAGAGGGGGTCTGTCCCACTCTGTAGGAAAACAAAGTGTGATAGTGTCTCACCCTAGCTAACCAAGAACTGCGACAGAGGGGGTCTGTCTCACCCTGTAGGAAAACAAAGTGCGACAGCCCACTCAAAGAGGCCAACTAGGCAGGGAAATCTCTCAGTTGGATGTGTTTTAGCCCATAATGAGTTTAGGGGTCAGAGCAAAGAGTTTACACAATGGTCAAGATGACGACATTATCACAACGGTCATGATGACGACACTTGCAACGGTCATGGTGGCGACACTAGGTCATGATGACGACACTTGCGACACTTGCACAAGTGTGACGACATTTTGGTGTAACAACAAGAATATTTCACCTTCGAAATTGGTTCAATAACGTGGAAAGTAAACACCCATTGTGCATGGACAAGCTAATCTCTCCAAGAGTGCAAAAAAAAATTGATCCAAAATCTGCTCTCCTTCCTCATACCCCTCTTTTATTAACTTCATGTGGACTCATGAGGTCAAATTTCCCTCCAAGACACTCACCCAACTCGAGTTAGTGATTGATTCCTTCATGAGACACTTGTCCTCCTCATTCTTACACTCCTCTTTCCCCAATTCGAATTGGGAATCTTGGCTGACCATAAATCCCTCTATGCACTCTCTCGGTGGCTATTTTTAGCCCTAATATCTCATATTTTTCATAGTTCTACCATTAGGTCTGAATTTGTCATATTTTTCATAGATTCCTTCATCATTGTTGTCATAGATGCCATGGAATCTTGCTACACATGTCACAATTTGTTTGTTATGCCTCTTCCTCTTCATTTGGAGTTATTCTTCCACTCCAATTAGAGTCTCCATGATTCTTTCCATGAATATTGCCTCTTCATCTACCCCAAGTACGTTACCCTCCACCTTGAACTCGAATTTGTGTGAGAATGATGCCAAGTGTAGTGGGGAATCCTGCCACATGTGGGTCCCACAACCTCTTATGTGCCCTCATGATCCAATGCCACCTTATTTTCTTTTTTATTATTGTTTATTTGGCCCATTTAATGTGAATTTGTAAGTCTAAGGTCATTTTGGGTCTTGTAGCTCCCTTATCCCAAACTTTAATGCTTCCACCCCAACCTAGGGAACTAGTAGGTTAGTGAAAATTTTCCTCCACGATAATTTATTTGGATGGGGACATTACAAAAATTTGAATTGGGGATTTACTCTTCATGTGACCCACCTTGTCCATTTGTCTCTAATTTTGCATTACTAACTTGGACAACATACTTGGAAATTATTTGACCCTTAGCACCAATTTTCCAAACTATCATGAACATGGCCAAGTGGCTTAGACCATTGTGATCCAATGCAAAATTTGGGGACATGACAGCTTTGATGGCATTGTTTCCTCGTGCCTTTAAATCCATTATGGGCACTTGAATGCAAATCATGAATGGTTAGTTTCCTTGCATTTGTATATATATGTATGTGCTTTAGCATACTTGATGTCTATTCTTCAAGTTTTATTTGTTGTGTTTTATGTTGATGGCATATTACCAAACCTAGGTTGTGTTGATTTTTATTCTGACTCCATTCAAATCATAGCATTGGTTCTTGTGAATGCTTGAATTCGTTACCCCATTATTTCACCCTCTATAATGTGCTTATTTTTCATGCCCACTGTTCTCTCTGGATTTGTTCACTTAATGCCAACATTTGGCATTGGTTAATGGGTTTTCACAATATATTTAATGACATTGCTTGGCATACCTTATGGAAATTGCCACTGTCCTTCATATGGTTTTTCCCTAACTACATCGTGTTTATTACTTGGGTTTGTTGAGCATAAAGTATTTTCTTTATTTGAACAATGTCTATAGTTTTACCTTTTGAAGTGCACAATGGCACCCCTTTACCCAAGCTAAGCATACATTTGAATCAAATTGTGTTTTCTCATTGTTCCTTATGCTTCCGTCATCTCCTTGCCTATTTCATTACACTTACCTTATGTCTACCTTCTTGGCATAGCATGCCTTGTAATTGTAGTAGTTTCTAGTAAATATTTTGGGTATTGAGGAAGGTTTTTTTTTTATATAGGACTTTCTATTCTTTTTGTCCACCACATAGCCTATGCATTCTTATTGTTCATTAATTGTCCCCATCATTGAACAAGACCCTACCCTTACATTACATCATCATTATCATACCTTATTCTAATTTGCAAGGTAATGTTGAACTCATATATTGCATCATTTTCTTGCACTTTCCATCACCCCTACTCAAGGGTATATGCATCTTGTAGTTCCCATTCAAGATTTAATATTTGATGGGCTCTTATGTACATATTTCCATCAAGTAATTTCTTCTTCTTTTATGACCGTGATTTTCTTAGCTTGATTTGTATGTCACACAAGTTCTACGAGATGATTGACCCATCCACATTGAATTTATAATTCAAATATTTAGAACACATTTGTCATAACATATTTCACGCTTGTTTACTTATTCTTTTGTGACATGTGGCATGAACTTTGCACTCAAAATGCATACTTGAACGACTTTGAATCAAATGATTAACGAATCTATTCTTGTTTCCAATAAAATATTAATATTTGTTTCACATGCAAAGTCACAATGATATTGTAGCTATGTTTTATTTTATATAAAACATTTTCTTTTATAAGCACACCATGCAAAAGAATGCTCTAGTTAATTGCTAAGAAATTGTGAACATTAACTTGCATGCCAATAATGACTCCTTAGCTCGATCTTGCCTTCATTTACATTTCACTAACGCTTCCAATCATTTCAATTGGTTTTGATTATGACATTACATGCAGCAAATCCATATTTTTTTACTTAAATTCCATACATGATTTCATTATAATTGTGGTGTTTAAATTTGATTTTATAGCGTGAAAATTGGACTTATAATTTAGGTAATTCTTCTTCCATGTTTGGTTTCATAGATGAGTTTTTGGAGAAGAGAGTCATCTTGTTTCCTAAGAAGAGGTCATGGGAAAAGGAAAGATATTATTTGGTGAGGTGGGTGAAGGAATAAAGTTAAGTTTTCCATCCTCTCTGATGTATATTATGTTGATTTTTCCCGATTGGTGCAAACCAAACACCTCTACTTAGTGCCTTAATGTCTAACCCCCTCTCCTTCCTTTCCCACTAGATCTTAAGCCACATCTAAATATAGATGATATACATGTTTTTTCCCCATCGCTTGTGCACAATGTTGATCCCACTTAGAGAATTTGATCCACCACTTCCTACTACTGATAACAATGGTTGGGAGCCTCTTAACTATCCTACTCCTTCCTAAACACATGGATGTAGACAATTCAGGAAGGCATTCCATTCTACTTATAAACATGGCATTTCCACTACTCAATCATATTGTGTTACCTCCATCACCTCCTTGAAATACCATCCTTGAAGTTTGAACCTTTGAAAGAGAAACAAAAAAGTGTTAAAATTGCCACATCCATGCCTCCTCAAGGACCTTGAAAATCTCTTGTTGTAAAACATATTGTTGTTGTTTATTCTCCAATTAGTTCTCCAATGAAAATCCATGTAGAATATTTGATTCATTCTCACCCTCCTTCATACAATCCCTTAACAATCCAAGGGGGAATGATAATTCAAATTTTATTTGATGGCATGCACCCTTAAGTGATTACTCACATGTGACCTACCCTAGTAGTAACTTCCCTTCATCTATTTTAGACCCACTTCATTGATTTCATATATTGTATTGTGTGTATTTAATTGACCTTTTGCTATGCAAGTGGATTTAATTGAGGATTCTAATATTTTGGACTTTGAGAGGTATATAGTTGGATGTATATACAACATTGTTTTTATTGTTTTGTGTAGAGACATAGCCATTCCTATCTTTGGGAAATGGGTAATATGCATGATTCAATATATAATTTGATTTGGAATGGGAAATGCGTCTACTTGGTTTGTCTTCTTATTTATTCATCTACAACATGTTATATGGTTTACTTTCTAACATATATTTAAACTATCATGGTAAATTTGTGTGGGTAATCAAGGTTTGAGTTTTAATGATGGATATGGTCATACATTACAATGTTATAGTAGCTTGAATGTTGTCTTTTATTAAATCCATGTTTATTAAAAAATATGAAATTAAGGTAAGGGAGTTATAAGGATTATGTTAGTTTTTTTTTCAAGATTATAAGGTGGGATGAGATTCAAGAGATCATTTCTCATACTAACTATTAATGCATTAATTTGTTTTTAAAGTGGTTGCCTCCTTTAAGTTGCCCGGGCCAAATTCATTAAACTTAGAGAAACTTATTTTCACAAATATTTTATTTTATTATTTTTGTAACCACATCCTCCAAATCACTTTTTGCTAAATTAATAAAAGAATAACCAAATTTCATTTTCATTTATTGCATTGCAAAGGATGTAATGACATTGATGGCAACATGAATACTCTTTGTGGATTTGAATAATTGTTTGGGTGAATCCTTTTTCTCTCCTGACTTAGGTATAATGTTTTATGTTTTGTGCAATATGTTTCATTATTATATTGATCCATTCTATTTGCTTAATAAATTGCAGAAATAGTAAATCAATCGAAGGGATTCGTATACCTCTTTTGAAATTAGGAATGATTACTCCAACCCCTCTGATTTTATTTAAATTTCAACTTGCTTCTATATGGTTTTGAAAACATCAAGGTGAATTCTCAATAGAACACATGGAAATTAATTGATGAATATCATACTTATGAAGTAACATTTTAAAAATTGATCCTACATATTTGTATTTGTTTTTTTTATATATTTTGCTAGTCTCAATTTTCTTCTTTTTATTTGACTTTTCTTTATGGATAAAAAATTAAAAAGGGAAAAATCAAAATGATATATATTTAAAGGATTTTATGCCAATTAATTGATGAATGATGAAGTAACATTTTAAAATTTGATCAAGCTTTTTCTTTTCTTTTAATATTTTACTAGTTTAAATTTGCATTTTTTTATTTGACTTTTTGTTATAAATAAAAATTAAAAAAGGGGAAAAATCAAAATAATATATACTTAGAGGATTTTATCTTTTATTACTTCAGTTTTTCTTCTTCATATTTATAGATTTCCTTCATTTTATTTTCATTTCTATAATTTAAAATGTAAAAAAAGACTCACATAATTATAAAAGTATAAAAATGAAATATTTGTCAAAATCTTGGAAGATATTTTAATAATTCACATAACCTAAACCTTCCTTTACTCTTACACGTGTTGTGGATTTTTGTAAAGAAATAAGAGGACTTCAAAAGAGATTTAAAAAGTTGGATAGTGGTGTCATATTTCTCTTGATTTAACCTCATAAGAGTGTTTTAATGTTGTGTGCTGAGAAACCATTGTATCACTATTTATTATAGATCATTTTAATATAAAATAACCACTGAAATGGAAATAAAAATAATGTTGAAATATTTTGATGTTGGCAAGTCCAACTTGTGAGAGTCAGCATAATCCACACAATTAGGGATATGACCAACCAACATAATAAGCATAATGGAGAAGATTGGATCCACCTTAGACAACAACCCAACCAAATAGGTATCATGGAGAAGATTGGATCCACCTTAGACAACAAACCAACCGAATAGGCATCATGGAGCAAATTTGGTCCACCTTGTGGAAAATGTAACTTGATTTATGTGGGTTGACCAAATCTTGTGGACTATTGTGAATTATGGGACCCTTCTTGGGGTTGTGGGTAAAGGACCCAAACCTATATATATGAGATACCTTAACCTCATGTGTATCAAGTAATGTGTTGTATCAATTTATTGTGATATTGTATTGTAAGGATCATCATCCATTATGATGATGATTTGAATTATGCCTAGTGATCATCAGAGTATCGAGGATATCCACAATGTATATTGGCATTCTGATGTTATGGTTTCATTAATTTATGTAATTCTTATGTTATGTCTTGTTAATTTATGGTAATATGATAATTTATGGGTGAAGATAGATTTGTTACATGTGAAACTCCAACATGGTATTAGAGTTGTGTTCAAAGATAATTAAATAGGTGTCCCATTATTGTTGCAATGTGATGTGGAAAGGGCATGTCAATGTGTTATATGAGGTGGTTGTTATGAGCTTGAATGAAAGATAATCTTGGTTTTGGCATGAGTTGTGTTATGTATGTATGTTGTTTTTGTACCTTATGTTAAATGTGTTATATGAGGTGGTTGGAATGATCTTGAATGAAATATAATCTTAGTTTTTGCATGAGTTGTGTTGTGTATGTATGTTGTTTATGTACCTTATGTTTGTGAACAAAATGATCTATAACCAACTAGTTGAACAAAATCCTTGAAGCATTTGGTTGTGGATGTTATATGATAGTTGTTTTTTGTTGATCAAATTATTGTTCTAATTGAATGATGCGATGAGAATCCAATGTATCCTAGTTCATTGTATAATTTGAATATTGGGAAATAGTGTTTGCACTAGTGTGGTGAAGTTACCTATCGTATAATTAAGAACTAAAATACACACAAGCTTGTAACAAAGGTGTATATTTGATCTAATTTATTTATTTTTGCTCATAACCAAAGAACTAGCCCTTCCCATGAATATTTCATTTATGACAAGGGTTGTATTGAATATCAATTAAACTAAAGAACAATGTGTGTATTTGATTGTGTAGTTGTATGATATGTAACATACAATTTCATGAAGCTAGAAGTATTTTCTTGGTGTATGTGATTGTCGA
Organism: Larix kaempferi; assembly: GCA_027924585.1. NCBI lineage: Eukaryota > Viridiplantae > Streptophyta > Pinopsida > Pinales > Pinaceae > Larix > Larix kaempferi. The sequence continues at coordinate 35,728,498 of BSBM01000106.1, forward strand.
CGCCTCTTAATCATGGACCCTATAATAGAGTAGAGGAAACACTGTACAAATATGGTTTAGATTTTTAAAATGTATGCATGTGTATATTCCCCTAGTTACAACCAGAATAATATATTGATTGATGGTAGCAACATTGAATGGCCAGTTAGGGGGTTTGATCATTCCTGCTTTTGTGTGTTGTTGTAGACTGGATTCATCTTGTGGGAGTAAAAAGTGAACTAGTTGTGGTATCGTTTGCTTAAATATTGTGATAGTAGTGAAGGTGCATGGTGAAGGCAACCTGAGAAAAATATTACATGTCTCTTATAAATTGAAGCAATAAGATTAAAGATATGAGTTGGTTGATTTTTTATGGCATGACCTATTAGTTGTCTCATCTTGATCCTTGTTTTGCATGTTGTTGTGAATAGACTGAGCTTAGGCTGATGAATCTAGGATTTTCGATGTAGTGTTTTTAAATTGATGAGAAAAATTACTTGATCTCATCCCTAACTAGTGGTTTGTATGATCAAACACATAGTGGAAGAATCAATTGAGCATAGCCCAGTGGTATCAAGCAACAAATGTTTGAATCCCATTCAATCATGTTTGATTCCGATCTTATAGTTTCCTTAATACTTTGTTTATTGAATGCACTTATAGGAAAATTGTCAATAATGTTTGGTTTGAAGTGGGAGACAAAGGTTCTATTCCCCTTGGTATAAAATTTTGGTGTGTGATTTGGAGGATATATTATTGTTGGAGCCTAATACTTGGTGTGAGGAATATTAATGTGAAAAGGGAGACCAAGATTCACCTGAGATTCACACCTTGGAAGTTGAAACCAAGGGCCATCCATCATGTATTAATATGTACATTCATTAATGGAAATATGTGCTTTGACACCTATCCTTCTACCTTTGTGTGTATTTCTTCCTATTTTCCCAATAGGGAACCTAACAATGGTATGAGAGCCCATTCTGAGCCTTTGGCCTGTGCTAATCTGCCATATTCTCATGTTCACCAGTTTCTCTTCCGTATTGTTGTGTGCCCTTTCTAGTCAGTACGGCATGCTTCCATCTATGTCGACCTGGACACTGAGTTATTATATAGCTGCAGTAGTCTCTACCCTCTATACCCTCTTTAGTCCTGCTATATGCCAAAAATTAAATGCTCTCTGTCAGAAATCAATTGTTCCCTTATCTTCTCCCGAAACCCTAATTTTTGTCCATACATTTCACACTATGATGTAACTGATATTTATCCTCCAATGTGTGTTTACGTACTTACCAAAGCATTTTTCTCTCCATTCTCGTGACCATCATCCATATGTGTGAGAGCATCTTTGTGGGGGAGAACTCCAACCTCCCATGAATTGTGTGCTTACTATCCTATTGTTGAAGAGTGATGACACTGTGTTGAATATGTCAAGGTGAAGGCTTGGCGTTGTATGGAGTAATGCGGTGGAGTAGCAACCTTTTGTGTGAGAGATTGACTTGGTGACCACAAAGGGAGATATATATGGTGGTATATGTGTCTTTGTGGGATGTCTACTGGTGTTGGTGTTGAAACTCGTTGAAGATTGTTGTGATTTCTCTCCAAGATTGTTGTGGGATGTCTACTGGTGTTGGTATTGAAACTCGTTGTTGTTGTGATTTCTCTCCAAGAGTCAATCCTAAGTGGCATGATGACATTCATCTCGTTCATAGTATTCGGATGCACACCTCTACTCTCATTTATAATTATTACTCCTTTCATGCACAGTGATTTTGTTAATTTTTTTGGGGCTTGTGTGCTCTATGCACTAGCGCTGCTACTCCTTGGGATTTCCAAATCTAAAATTTCGTGGCAAAGTTATGTTACCTCTATATTGATGGTCCTCTTCAATGGAGGGATTGTTGCTACTACTTATTCCATTGGTTGGATATTAAGAGATGTGTATCCTCCAATACTGTGACCACCTGGTGTATCTTTTAAGACTACATGAGGTAGAACGATATTGTCGCGGACCCTAAGTTTTTGTGTATTTGACAATTGAGTGTGCTGAGTGGAGCTCTCGGAAAGCTCATGGAGTAGTGTGAATGCTTTGGATAAAGTGTGGAAGCATTGGAGAAGACCATTGGAGAAGAATTGTTACTGCTCTCTACGTTAAAGTGCTAGCATTAGTGAAGAATTGTTGGCTCATGGAAAATCCCCCTTGAATCCATTGGTTGGTGTGGTTGTTGCGATGAAGTTTGATCTCCTCCTCCTTTAAAGCATTGGTGAAAATTATTTGGGGAGATACGACTCCACTTTGGTGAAGAGTTGTGACCTTGATATTTTTGAAGACTGTTCTCTCCTCCTGGTGTAATCCCAGGGTGAAGTGAGATGTTGTAGGACCCTCGTTTTAATGAAGGTTTTTTTTTATTCTCTTTTCTTTTCTTTTATATTAACCAAAGAACGGCACGTTCTCCCTTCATCAAATGATATGACGGCATACATTCCAGGGAGATTTTCTTTAACCAAATGTTTTAGGCACTAACTACTTTACAATTATTATCTCAAGACCAAACCCTCCCACTCTAGAGGTGTATAAATTTAGATATATAATTGAATGCAAGAGTATCCTATAAACACTCGAAGTGATAACACATAATCAAATAACGTGTTTATTTAACAGACATGAACTTTAAATAACAATTTAATCACAAAACATTCTACACGCGCTTATAACTAGATGCATATATTCCATGTAGTGTTACCTACTAGGCATAATATTTTTAGACAAAAGCTACTCACACATCTACCTTTAACATGAAGTCACATAATATCCTTAATGTTATATATATATTCCATTATGCATGAAATATAATCATTCTTTTAAGAACAAGATATTCGTTCATTTCATTAACATGGAAGCACATATCTCTTTAATACATTATCCATATATATATAATTTTAGTTGTGGGTTCAGTTTTTATCTTTCAATAACATAACTTGGTTATAGATGCATAATCTCTTAAACAACTCATAAACCTTATTCTTTGTATCTTAACATCTTGTTTAAATATTATATAAATAATTTTTTTTATTCTTTAATATATATTCTTAGAATATATTATACATAACTAAAATTGTAATACAATCATACTTATTCTAAAGTCATACAAATCAATTAAATAAATAAATAGTGTTTATGCCAGATTTCAATCTAATCCTATATTAATGTAATTTCTTCTCTTATATATGCCTATCAATGGGCATAAGAATATAAAAGGACTAACATAGCACTTCAATACATTTCGAATATACTTGTGAGCCTAGTATATTCTTCAAAATGTAATTATAGAAAACAATCCATATCTTTCTAATGCCGTATACATGTAAAGCGTTCAATTGGATATTCATCATTTTACAAGCATCTCAAGGGTTTTATTACATGAATCTAACTCATACTTTCCAGCCTTCCAGGGTATTCTGCATAAATAGAGACACAAAACCTGACCTATTTAATGAATCAGTTACGGAGGGTAATATTTAAAGGGACAAAAATTAAGAAACCGTGATTGGATAGTTATGTGAGGATTTGCATGCTCTAAGCATTCGCGTTAACTGTGGTAGAGCATGGATATATATATATATATATATATATATATATATATATATATGCGCGGCTGAACACAGTAGAATCTACGCGGTCTGTGTATCACAATACAAGAATTCGATACAATTAAATTGCAACAGGGTTTCAAAGGAATGATCATCGCGATCTAGGCATCAAACTTTAACATAAATTGATTACTCTTTTGCACAGAGTTTAAATAGCAATTAGAAACTAGATCTCTTGATCAAGGCGTTATATAATTTAATCTCAACAGAAATTTGCGTAAATATTTATACAGAGTTTAAATAACAATTAAAAACGAGATCTCTCAATCAGGGCGTTATGGTATTCAACCATAACAGAAATTCGATAAAATAAGTAGTTTTCCAGCGGACCACGACAGAGGTAAAAAGATTCGACTTGGACTGGGGATGGACCTGACCACCTTTGACTCATTCGGGAGTCAAGGTTAACTTTAACAATAACTTTAAATTAGCCAAATAGTTGCACAAGACAAGAGTGTTGCTGAAAGTGAGCCCCACTATTATCTAGATGAGGAATATTTACTATAGCGAGGGCACAATTGTGCATGCAAAACATTAATTAGACAAATTAGGACCACCAAGGCCCAATAACCTTAAAATTAGGGAGACTAGAGTAATGTTAGGGGGAGCCACAACTCCTAATCCCAACCCCTTCCCATATGAAATCCCAAGACCCCCCAACAACGTTGTTGTCCATGTTGTGCCATTATTTTAGTTATAGGTAGATAATAATGATAATAATAAAATAATTTTAACAATAATCATCATAATATCCATGGTTCATGGTGCACCTAGTGCCACCATAAAAGCAAGTAACCAAAATCATAGGTGTCCGAGGCTTACCCTGAGATATTACAATCTTTATATTAGTCATATGTTTAGTAGTTAAGTATGAATATGAAATTGTGATGCAGTCTTGTAGCCTTAAACTCTCTTCAACAAGGATTAAAGGTTTCCACTACCCATTAGGTGCACATCTATGACCCTTTCTTAAATAAATAACAAAGAACAAAAATTCAACATTGCAATAGAATAACTAAATTTGAACCAACATAGAATTCGGAGCAGCAGGGTAATGCTTTCTTTATTTACATTTATCAGTCCACATACAACGCAAACATAAAATAGCAGTTTTATGTACTTTGCTTACAACAAAAATTAATTGCCAATCTGGATTTAACATTATGTAGTGATCTAAACTGACTCCCTTTATCTGTTGTTGAACCGAGATGAGACAGGTTGAACTACGTCCCCAACTGTAGAGCCAACACTACAGTTCATGTTGAGTTAAAAACTCCTTCAAAACTGAACTCTTCTCTTTCGAAATTCCCCTTTTTATTATTTCCTATGTGTCTCTTCATTTTCCCATGGGGAAGGTGGATAGTTGCAACCGTTCCTCTTCCAACCAATTCCACCAATGGATCGTTGTCCAACTCATATTCTCATCCTTGATTATTCCACCTCACTCCACGTGTAGATATGATCTGATCTGTAATCTACATGTTTTGTAATCGTGAACTGTAATCTACAAAATTTCCGCATCCAAACGGACTTTCCACAGCCGAAAAAACTTTCTGCAACAAACAGACTTTCTGCAGCCGATACTTTTCGTCGCCTTTATGGACTTTCTGCAACCGAACGAATTCTCAACAGGTTGTTGTAGCCATTTATTTCCTCCTACAACTATTAACCAAAATAAATCTTTTTGGGGTGATGTTGATTGCTCAAACCCAAGGATGCTCCCGCATCAGACACCCTTGGTAAGAAAATTTGAGCATCCTGCTCAAAGAGTTTAGGAAAATCCCCCCCTTTGTTTCTTTTTCCTCTTTTTCCACAATTTCTCTACAAACCCAACGGGGCTTACACTATGCAAGGCCTCGTGCTCAACATGGCTTACATTCTTCAAAAATCCATGCCTAACAAGGCATACTACCTCCCCATCCTCCCGTTGTAATATGATCAACAACACGAGCTGTTCATCCTCTATGTTCTTCTCTTGGAATGCAACACTTATGTCAATATCATAAATACCAACATTTTTAGGACATCTATTTTGCATGTCTTTAAAACTCATGGTGTGAATATCGTACAACAACTCCAAATCAAAATTAGTCTTCACAATAAAATGTGTTCCCAAATCCAGCATTCCATTTCGCTGCTCAACAATCAATATATTCATTGCAAAGGATTTACCTTCCTCAACTTTTTTTTTCAAATGTATCATGTGAGTCAAATTCTGTTTGCATACTTAGGGCCATGCTCTACCCATTTCCCGGACTGCTTTGGTCACTTCCAAATGCACTCGGTTTCACATGAGGATCCACATTTGCCTCTTCTTCCTGCAGGTCCTTATGAACAACATCTTCTCCATCGTCATTTGTACAATGTGTTGTATCTAGAAACATGTTCGATACCATTTGCACATAATACAAGGTCCACTCTATTACCAAAGAAAATCTTCTCAGGGCCTATATATCCTTCCTGGCAATTACACATCCCCCAATCTCACAACAGACTTCCATCAAAATCTAATCCTTCTCACAACTCCTATCATTAAGTCTGGCTTCCACTTGCTTGATATATTCTGCTACATTGAAAACAAGGTGGGTGTCTTCCATATCCATGGATTACTTGGAAGCAATCCTCAAGGATTCATCATCCTTCCCACATTCAACATTCCAACCCACTCTAGTGCCTACAAAACAACTAGCCATTACAGTACTGGATTTTGGAAATCCTTCCAAAACCACATCATTCATGACATCTTCATGCATTCCTTCTACAACATGCTCATCTTCCATATGCCACATGCTTCCAAACACATGCTCAGAGCCTACAACTTCAGGATTTCTCTCCAACATTGGAATAAAGTGTCTTACCTCCAAATCAACTTGGAGACTTTCTTCATCACTTTCTACAAGTAAAAGATCCCTTACCTGCTCTTTTCCTTCGCTGGACCTCATTTGTACAGCTACCACACAAAAATTCTCTTGAAGATGAGATTCTTCAGCCACACCTTCCATTACGTTCTTTTCACACAAATTATGTATAGATATCGGAAGCAAAATATCAACAATCTGTAATACACATACCATTACAATTTCATAATTGTCCATGTGCTTCATAACTGTTGCTTGTTCATTGTTCACCAACGTATTCATCTCTAGCATGGTGTTCATACTTCCCAAGCAATCCCTCATTCCAATGGAGAAACCCAAAGTAAGGACTAGCTCGGTTTTCATCTTCTCGGTCACTCTTATCATGTCAACCTCACAACATGCTTCTTTAAGAAATGCATCTACAAAAAACCCACTATGTTCTTCCACCTTCAACATAAATCTTTCAACATTGAGTTTCCACGTACAGCCGAGATCAAACATATCTCTTTTAGCCATGATCAATCCTTCATAATGTCGGGTTTCCTCATTGGTTATTCTCACCCGTAGATTAGTATACTTTAAGAGATATGGAATTTCCCATTCATCGGGCTGATGTGCTTCCATTTCCTTTGGAACAAACATGCCCTATCCATCTTGTCCTTCTACTATGAGAATATGAATTCTCACATCATCTCCAACTTCACATTTACCATGAGCTTCCATGGAATCCTTTCTTTCCATGTGTGCCCTCACATTATTTCACTCCACCTGCAAATACAATATCAAATATGTTAGAGAAAACAATAGTTTTGATCCCCATGGCATGCTACAACTATCCAAGATCTGTTTTGCTGCAATAATTTTCCTTTTTTGAAGTTGATTCTTCTTTCGCTTTTATTTCCTCCTCTGAGATAGACACTTTCCCATCACATTGGTAACCTCTTTATGCTGATTCCAATCCAACAAAGCTATTATCCACTCAATATTGGCAAATGTTTTGCATTCTTTTCACCCAACTGGATATTGTTCTACTTATGTATTTCATTTATGTGTTACATCCTCTCATAACATTTCCATCTTCGTTTCATTCTGCTCTAAGTCCTTGCTTCCCATGCAACATTCCTTTTTTCTCTATTACATGCTATCAAATCAGACAACGCTATTGAAGACATACCTTCAACAACAAGAATTCTTGGAAAAACATTTATTTGGACAATGTCTTCAAATCTAAACATGCATTTATCTTCATATCTTCTCGGTCCTTCAATTGTTGCACTCTCCAATTTCCTCGCTGCAATGGGTATTCTCCAACTTCTTCTAAGGTATTCTTTACAGTGTCTAATGTTGTCACAATTCCTTTTCCAAGTTATGTATGGTTATCTACTTCATCTTCCTAGAGTTCATCTTCCACATGGTTACACTTCCCATTCTCCTCATGGACAATTTCTTTTCTAATTCTAACATCGACAAGGTATTTAAGGTCATTTCCAACACCATTTTCATAACTTGGAATCCAACATTCTGCTGCAAATTCTTTCTCTATTTCCCCTTGGACTCCAACAAATTTGAACTCAATCTCTCTCTTTTTTTTAACAAAAATAGAGTATAGGAGTATATATTCAAAAAGCCTGTGCACAGCCATTCATTACAACAACAACAAAAGGAGCCTTGTATCAAAGAGAGAATTCAAAATGGGAAATGTAAGCTTGCTCCGATTGGTTCTGATTGTTAAGTTTTTACTTATTATTTGAGCAGCATATAGCATATAAACATTTACTGAAAGATATACAAGCACAGCATAAAAGACAAGAGACACAATTTATCCTGGGAAACCCTCTTGGGGTAGAAAACCCAGCAAAGCCTTCCTCAATATAGAAATCACAAAGTACAAAATAAACCCAAGACAAAACAGCTACTCCCTTGCTTGTGCGCTACTCTCTTCTCCACTAATGTGAGCTTGCTTGAGTGAATGAGATGATACAAATGAGAGAGAGCACGCCTATTTATATTCTTCCGTTGAGATGACTAATTCCCCAATGGGGCTGACTTGTCTAACTGGATGGTCAATTACATAATATAATAATCTTTCTGGGGCTTTTCTAGGCCGACACATGTCCTAGGGTTTACATTGATTCTTTCAATGACCTTACATTATTAATTACATGACCATCAACTCCCATAGGAGGAATACAATAATATAAATAGAATATCTTCCGCAGTTACATTATTTTAACACTCCCTCTTAACTAGGAAGGTATTTTGCAGGTAACAACATCTGCACAACTGACTTATGAAATTCTATATGTCATAGGAAGGCTTTAGATCACTGTCTTGGGTTATCAACTGTGGAGTAGCAACATCATCATCTGTCGAATATGATCATCATCATCAGCAATCATCCTCTTGCTGAAACATCATCTACTGGAACAACATCATCGTCAGCTGGAACACCATCTGCTGGAACAACACCATCAGCTGGAATACCATCATCATCAGCTGGAACACCATCTGTTGGAACAACACCATCAGCAGCACCATCAGTTGGAACACCTGCAACAAACATCAGTAACAAGTACTGATACTATCAGTCAGCTAGTACTGAACTTCCCTCACCCCTGGAGAGGCATCAGCTCGTGAGAGCTGGAACACATCAGTAACAAGTACTGATACTATCAGTCAGCTAGTACTGATCTTCCCTCGCCCCTGGAGAGGCATCACCTCGTGAGAGCTGGAACTATCAATCATCCAATACTGATCTTCCCTCACCCCTAGAGAGACATCAGCTTATGAGAGCTGGAACTATCAGTCAACCAGTACTGATCTTCCCTCACCCTTGGAGAGGCATCCATCCCTCCGAACAGGCATCAGCTCGTGAGAGCTGGAACCATCAGTCAACCAGTACTGATCTTCCCTCACCCTTGGAGAGGCATCCATCCCTCCGGACAGGCATCAGCTCGTGAGAGCTGGAACCATCAATCAGCTAGTACTGATCTTCCCTCACCCTTGGAGAGGCATCCATCCCTACGGACAGGCATCTATCCTTTCGAATAGGAACTCTATCAGTCTCTCTTTCTAGAGAGGTCCCTCTGGACCACACCAAGCCTGTCTCGAAAATACTCAAACTTCACACGAGCCAGAGGCTTAGTCAACACATCAGCAACTTGTTCCTCTGTAGGAACATACTCGAGCTTCACAGCTCCCCTCTGCACCATATACCGGATATAGTGGAACTTAATCTCGATGTGCTTCGATCTATCATGAAACACAGGATTCTCTGTCATCTTGATGCAACTCTAGTTGTCACAGATTATCTCCGTAGCATCAACCTCTGCATCAAATAATCCTATCAACATCTTGCGAAGACACACTACTTCACCACAAGCTGAACAAGCTGCAACATATTCAGCTTCTGCTATACATGGTTGCTTTCTACTGAGCCATGAGATCATGCTTGATCCCAAACTAAAGCAACATCCTGAAGTGCTCTTTCTGTCTTCAGCACTTCCAGCCCAATCCGAGTCTATGTACCCATACAGCCTGAACTCACTATCTGAGGCATATATGAGTCCATAACCCAATGTACCCTTCAGATATCTCATCACATGTTTTGTTGCAATCAGGTGAACATTCCTAGGTTCTACCATATACTGACTCAATGTGTTTACCGCAAAACATATATATGGACGAGTATTGGTCAAATACATCAATGACCCAATAATCTGTCTGTACATGGTGACATCCACTTTCTCTGAAGAAGCATCACTCAGAAGCTTCAAATTTGTCACCATCAGAGTAGTCATGGCTTTGCAATCCAGCATCCCAAATCTCTTTAGGATCTCTACTGTGTATTTTCCTTGACTCAGGAAAATCTCGTTTGGAAACTGCCATACCTCAAGACCTAGAAAGTAGTGCATCTTACCAAGGTCTTTCATCTCAAATTCTGCTGCAAGCCTCTTCTTGCATTCAATAATAGGCTTGTCTTCTCCAGTCAGAAATAAGTCATCCACATACAGTAATAGTATCATGGGTTCATCATTCATAATCTTATAATAAAGATTAGAATCCGCTTTACTCTTGGTAAATCCCAAGCTCATCAGAAAGCTGTCAATTCTTCCATACCATGCTCTGGGAGCTTGCTTCGACCCATACAGTGCTTTCTTCAACTTGCATACATGTGACTTATTGTCTTCTACTTCAAATCCTTTTGGTTGCTCGATATATACTTCCTCTTCTATGTGTCCATTCAGGAAAGTAGTCTTCACATCCATCTAATGTAGCTTCCATTTCATCTTGGATGCCAAGGAAAGAATGGTTCTAATCGAAGTATATCTGGCTACCGGGGCAAAAGTCTCCTCATAATCAATTCCTTCCTTTTGCGAGAATCCTCGGGCTACAAATCTTGCCTTATACTTTTCAATGCTTCCGTCTGCTGAATGTTTTGTTTTGAAGATCCATTTTGATGAAACAACCGATTTGTCCTTTGGTCTTGGTACCACATCCCAAACATTATTCTTGACGATGGACTGATACTCTTTATTCATGGCATCTAGCCATTCCTTCTTCTTCACTACTTCTTCAAAACAAGTTGGTTCTTCTTCAACAAGATTGCACATCAAGGTTACATAGCTGGAGTATGGCCTTGGTCTCTTGCTCTCTCTACTGGATCCTTCTGGGGCACCATACTTTCTTGCATCTTGGATTAATTCATGTGCCCAGGCTGGTCTTCTCTTTCGAGAGATCTCTACATGAGGTATCTCCTCAGGTATCTGAGGTTCTGCCATGTCATGATCCTCTGAATCTTAATCTTCTTTTCATAGAGATTCTCTATGAGTGCCTTGAACTCTTTAAACTTTTCAAAGACTTCATTTTTGTTCTTCAGAAAGTAAATCCAAGTTTTGCGAGAATAATCATCAATAAAAGATGCATAGTATTCATACCCACTGAGAGAGGTGGTGGACATTGGTCCACAAATTTCTGAATGAATAATGTCCAGAATACCTTTCGCCTTGCTATCGCTACTTGGAAATGGGTTCTTAGTGCTATTCCCTTGAGCACACCCTTTGCATACTCCTTCATGATCCACTTGGATCTCTGGTAATCCAGTCACTACCTTACTCACAATTGGTAAGGCCTTGTAGTGTACATGAGCTAGTCTTCTATGCCATAGCTCACAGGGGTTCATGGTACTAGCCATCATTGTTGTATCTGCATGACCCTTTAGTTTGCAAAGTCCTCCTTCTTCTACTCCAATGACTACTGCAGCATCAATAGTCTTCCCTTTAGTCCACATGAGAACTTCACCATCTACAAATGCAACTCGAAGACCTTTCTTATTTAATGCTAAAATATATAGAAGGTTCTTCTTTAACCCAGGTACATAAAGTACATCCTTCATGTTCATGGACTTCCCAGAGTCCAACTTGTAAGAGGCTTCTCCCATGCCTTTGATGGGATATTGGTAGTCATCTCCGAGTTTTACTTTGAGTGGAGATTCCTTCTAGATGAGATGAGACAAGGATTCTTTGTATCATGTCATGTGTTTTGAAGCTCCACTATCCACTAGCCAAGTATCACTCCCATGAGATACTGAACCAGTGAGTGCTGAGATAAGAACATATTCTTCATTGGAGTCTTCATTGTTTCTGGTCTTGTCATCATCATCACTATCTTCCGCTGCATGAGCATGAAACCTCTTCTTCTACTTCTTGTGATGTCCATGATTGTTTGGACAATTCCTTGCAATGTGTCTAGTCTTGTGGCATGAGTAACACTCAATTGAAGAGAAATCTTTTCTGGTCCTTCTCTTCTTCTGGGGTCTCCTTGGACAGTCCTCTGGGGGACGAGGGCTATTCTTCCTCTTCTTCCTACCTTTAGCATGGGTAGCTAAAGCTTGATCTTCATCGTCATTTAACTTCTCTTCTCTTACGACAATTCTTTCTTCTTCTTGGACACATTTTTCCCATAAATTTTTGAATTTGATTAGTTTCTTTCTGGCACAAATGCCATGAACAAATGGTTCCCAATCTCGGGGGAGACCATTTAGAGTAGTCAATACTACTTATGCATCCTCAATCATATCCCCAATGGCTTCTAACTGTTCTTTGATCTGGGATACCCTGGAGAAATATGAGTGCATGGTTTCAGACTTCATGCATTTTACACCCTTGAGTTGATTTCTCAAGGTCATCTTCATGTTGATGTTCTTTCCTTCAAATAGACTAGTCAAGGCATCAAACATCTACTTTGGTGTCTTCTTGGAAGACACACGGGGGATCAGGTGATCCTTGATGGAATCAACAATGATCCTCTTTGCTTTGATGAGATTCTTCTTGTGCCTAGCCTTCTCTTCCTCTCCCTCTGGTTCTGTAAGTCCTTCTTTCACATAGTCCTCTAGCTCATGCTCCTCAAGGATGAGCATGACTCTATACTTCCAGGATCTGAAGTTCTCAACTCCTTCAAGCTTCTCATCAAGCTTGGTATTGCTTATCATCTTGCTATAATGAGTACTTCAAATGGAAATAGAAATAGATTTGAGACTTACCAGAAAAATTTGTCCTTCTGAGATCTGCTCTTCCTTGGCCTAGGGTTTGTTAGAGAAACCCTAATTTTTTGACTTCGGGATTTTGAAATACTAATTGGATGAGTAAATTCGCCTCCTCAAAGTGAGTTGAGAAAAGTACTCATTTTCCAAAATCAGTGAGCAGATGATCTAAAACCTTGATGCCCTAGTTCTCCTGGGCTGCAGTGGTGGACCCAAAAATGAAAATGCTCATAATGAAATTCTGCTTCGACAGAAAAATCCGCCCTAGGGAGGCAAGGTAGATCCACCCTCTTTTTCGACAAAAAATGTGGAGGTGGCTCCCAAAATAAGAAACCCTAGCTCTTGCAGTTACAGGGGCTGCAAAATGTAATCTTTCAGGCTAGCTCTGATACCATGTTAAGTTTTTACTTATTATTTGAGTAGCATATAGCATATAAACAATTACTGAAAGATATACAAGCACAGCATAAAATACAAGAGACACAATTTATCCTGGGAAACCCTCTTGGGGTAGAAAACCCAGCAAAGCCTTCCTCAATATAGAAATCACAAAGTACAAGATAAACCCAAGACAAAACAACTACTCCCTTGCTTGTGCGCTACTCTCTTCTCCACTAATACGAGCTTGCTTGAGTGAATGAGATGATACAAATGAGAGAGAGCACGCCTATTTATATTCTTCCGTTGAGATGACTAATTCCCCAATGGGGCCGACTTGTCTAACTGGATGGTCAATTACATAATATAATAATCTTTCTGAGGCTTTTCTAGGCCAACACATGTCCTAGGGTTTACATTGATTCTTTCAATGACCTTTACATTATTAATTACATGACCATCAACTCCCATAGGAGGAATACAATAATATAAATAGAATATCTTCCGTAGTTACATTATTTTAACACTAATGTGCTTTCTTAGCTGTTGTCTATTGTTTGTAGTTATAGTGGAGGGGTAGGCCTTATTGAAAATTTAAC